>JANRMT010062837.1:104963309-105014971 GCA_026402145.1 Polypterus bichir lapradei
ATAGATAGATAGATAGATAGATAGATAGGCACTATATAATAGATAGATAGATAGATAGATAGATAGATAGATAGATAGATAGATAGATAGGCACTATATAATAGATAGATAGATAGATAGATAGATAGATAGATAGATAGATAGATAGATAGGCACTATATAATAGATAGATAGATAGATAGATAGATAGATAGATAGATAGATAGATAGATAGATAGATAGATGCTTTATTAATCTCCAAGGGTAAATTTACATACTCCAGCAGCAGCATACTGATAAAAAAACAATTTTAAGAGCAATAAAAGCGCAGTGCAAGTTAAAAAGTGCAAGGTGGTGAGTGCCAGGCAGGTATAACAGTCAATAACTTTATATAATGTTAACGTTTACCCCCCCCCAAGTGGAACTGAAGAGTCACATAGTGTGGGGTCTCCTCAGTCTGTCGCTGAAGCTGCTCCTCTGTCTGGAGATGATCCTGTTCAGTGGATTCTCCATGATTGACAGTTGCCTGCTCAGCGCCCGTCGCTGTGCCACGGATGTCAAACTGTCCAGCTCCGTGCCTACAATAGAGCCTGCCTTCCTCACCAGTTTGTCCCTCTTCTTTATGCTGCCTCCCCAGCACACCACCGCGTAGAAGAGGGCGCTCGCCACAACCGTCTGATAGAACATCTGCAGCATCTTATTGCAGATGTTGAAGGATGCCAGCCTTGTAATCAAGTATAGTCGGCTCTCTCCTCTCATGCACAGAGCATCAGTATTGGCAGTCCAGTCCAATTTGTCATCCACAGTCGCATCAATTTTGTCACCATCACGCAAACCCAGTGCATCGCACTAACAGCCGACGTGCCCACCTCAACGAGGCAGCACATGGAAGAAAATCCAAAGTGGAGTCAAACAGGAGGGGGCGAAACTACAAACCTCAAAATAAAGAATCTGAGCAGAAAACCGATGTCAGAAAACAAATCTCTCAGACAAAAGACCCTCGGCCATGTGAAGGTGTTACTCTCAATGCTTTCCTAAAAAGAGCAACGCTAACAGTTCTGGGGCGTCCCTGTGCGGGTGGGCACTCCCAGACGAGGCACTTCCTGTCACATGACAAACGCTGACCTTTAACAGCCTCTTAAACAGAAACATGGAAGTGTGGGGGATTTGCTATTTGAGTCACCAATCTAAAGGTCTGCTTACAGTGACGGTGACAGCATAATGATAATCGAAGAGACAAACTCACAAATCATAAAGGTATAAATTAGAGGAAGATCTCTTAAATAAACCTGACTATCCATCCATCCATTATCCAACCCGCTATATCCTGACTACAAGGTCACGGGGGTCTGCTGGAGCCAATCTGAGCCAACACGGGGCACAAGGCAGGAAACAAACCCCGGGCAGGGCGCAGGACTACCACAGTAAACCTGACTATACTCGTCTAATCACAACATTCAATGCAATCAAAGTTTAATCGTTAACTTTAAACTCTTACCCATGACTCCTGTTTACAGACCCACACCAACACAGGCAAACAGGGCACAACAGCCATCCAGTCTACTGGCGAGGGACTATGGGGCACACATGGCAGGAGTGCCACCAGTGAAGTCATAGATGACGATGAGCAACGGAGGACGAGACTTTCTGAGCTTTAATGAAAGTTTTCATGTAATGAGAGGATTATAGAATCAGGTTGCCGTGTTGGTCGTTCGACTTTATTTTGTCACATCTGTGTCTCCCATTCTGCATCACTTTAATAATTATTAATTATTATTAGATTATGTTGTAGCCCATAACTTTTTGCCTCCAAATGTGTATGACAAACATTCACACAAAATGGAGGCCAATAAGCTGCCCTTAACTCGTACCCCCCCCTTAAAACAGCTTGTCGGACCCCTGTGGGCCTTAAGTACCTGACACGGGGGTCTGGATGTCCGGGCTGAATGTAAGCAGTTAATGTTGGCCTCTCACGGTCCTGCCAGATTGTGCTCTTTGTTTGAGCTCCTTTATGTGTAATTTAAAGTCTGCTTAATCGATCAATCAAACGTATTTAGGTTTTCTTTTTAATATTTCATTATTGTGCACTTTAGTTCCTCTGCGTAGTCATGTGATCTGTTATGTCCCTTGTGCTTTGTGGGCAGCGCCACCTGTCTGTCTCTGTGTAGAACTGACCCCCTATAAGGGCCGAGGAGACCCCCTGGTCAAACGCGGTTCACCGAATGCGCTGGGTGGTCTCGGCGAGCTCTGTTGAGGGTTGTGTCTGTTCTTGTGATCTCTGGATTGGTGCCCCTCCTGTATTGTTTCCGGACCACTCTAGCTGGTTTTGTGTTGTTTTGGGATTGCCTTTCCCGTAACTCCTACTAAGCCTTTTGCACTCCTTGGAATTTTCCATCCATCCATCCATTTTCCAATCCATTGAATCCGAACACAGGGTCATGGGGGTCTGCTGGAGCCAATCCCAGCCAACACAGGGCACAAGGCAGGAACTAATCCCAGGCAGGGCGCCAGCCCACCGCAGGACCCTTGGAATTTTTTGCAGTAATAAATATTACAAAATATCTTCATCTGCCCCGTCTACAAGCCGAAGGGGGGCTCTCTGTGGTACTTCATGCTAAGGTCGTCCCAAGTCCAAAGTCTCTACCAGGTCCCAGTAGCAGAAGTGTGCCCAGTGCCCTTAAGTCCTACTATCATTTAATTACAAAAAAACAGAAATTGCATTTTGTTGTGGTCTTTTTTCCCATTTTTGCAGTCTGTATGTCCATTTTATTTGTTTTGGGTGACAATAAAGTATTTTTTCATTCTGATGGTACTGTCATCGCTGTGCCATCTCTTTTTTTGGCTCCTCCACAGTTGCTGCCATTTTGTGTCTTTTGTGGTTGGCCACAGCCATGTTGTTGTCATTTGTCACACGCTGTTGCTCCCCCCTAGGTCTTCAGTCTTACTGTCACCTCATTTAAAGATGGCGATGCACTCTCAAGTATCCATGCTTTGGATCGTTAGATCTTTTTTCTTGAATCTCTCTTATGTTGGTAGTTAAAGAAATGCTAGATGTTGGTGAGACAGACAAGTGAGAAGTTCACCGTGTGCTGTACACGAGATACAATGAATACAACTGACACTACTAGGCCATGGAGTGCTGAGCCATACAGACAGGGAGACTCCACAGAGATAACAACACCTGGGCACCCTTGGCACCCTGGGTGAAGGTCAGGCCAGCCCTGGAGGACTGAGCTCAGCCTGGAGAGTCTCCAGCCCCCCTACCCTCTAACAGATGATGGGCAGGTGTGTGAGGGTCCTCTCGGATGGACAGACTTCCTGTCTACTACCAGCTCCTGCCAGGATCTCAACAAGTTCCAGAAGTAGATGGAAGTGGCTTGTCTCAAACATTCCATGTGTCAGTTATGCCGGATCTTCACACTTCCCACCCACTCTCCTTATTCTCCTTTAACTCAAAGAGGATCTTAAATGGCCTCCCTTGGCAGCTTACTGCTGGCCACATTCACTCCAGCTCGGGTTACTCAGCTTTGACTTGGTTACATTGGCACGGGTTGCTGACAGATTGGCAAAATGCATCCAACTTCAACATGGCTGCCCCGTCACTCTCACGGCTTTTAATGACTCCAAATCTTTAAGACAAAGCAAATTTTAATTTTATGCACCAATGCCTTATGAATGGAAAGAAAGAAAAGGCGTCTAATGATTAGCCGCACCACACACGAGCAGAAAAAGTCTTTCTTAATCAGTTTTACTGCATTCTTGGAGCGGGTCCTGACTGCCCACCGCTTCACAGTTAAATTTATACCAGCTAAGCAAAAATATTCACCACACTTCTGAGGTCCCGAATGCCTCCTTCCTGCATTTAGAAAAGAACAATTCTGTGTGTAGAGCCTGAGTGGGACTGCAAACTGGGAAACCGAGCTGGAAAAGGAATTCCTAAAAGGTGGAGAGGCGAAGCCCACAAGACCCCAGGCCAAAGGAAAAACGGTGGATAATTGTGATTGTTATTCTGTTTAGGTTTTATTTCTACCAAATCTATCTATGATAGAGTGATTGGCAGAATTAGATAGAAAGATAGATAAATAGATAGATAGATAGATGTGAAAGGCACTATATAATAGATAGATAGATGTGAAAGGCACTATATAATAGATAGATAGATAGATATGAAAGGCACTGTATAATAGATAGATAGATAGATGTGAAAGGCACTATATAATAGATAGATAGAGAGATAGATGTGAAAGGCACTGTATAATAGATAGATAGATAGAGTGAAAGGCACTATATAATACATAGATAGATAGATAGATAGATAGAGTGAAAGGCACTATATAATAGATAGATAGATGTGAAAGGCACTATATAATAGATAGATAGATAGATATGAAAGGCACTATATAATACATAGATAGATAGATAGATAGATAGATAGATAGATAGATAGATAGATAGATAGATGTGAAAGGCACTATATAATAGATAGATAGATAGATAGATAGATGTGAAAGGCACTATATAATAGATAGATAGATAGATAGATAGATAGATAGATAGATAGATGTGAAAGGCACTATATAATAGATAGATAGATAGATGTGAAAGGCACTATATAATAGATAGATAGATAGATATGAAAGGCACTATATAATAGATAGATAGATAGATGTGAAAGGCACTATATAATAGATAGATAGATAGATGTGAAAGGCACTGTATAATAGATAGATAGATAGATAGATAGATAGATAGATAGATAGATAGATAGATAGATAGAGTGAAAGGCACTATATAATACATAGATAGATAGATAGATAGATGTGAAAGGCACTGTATAATAGATAGATAGATAGATAGCGTAGTTGGCAGGACTAGATAGATAGATAGCGTGACCTGTAGGGGGCCCCTGATAGCCCAAAACCCCAGACAGTGGCCCCACAGAGCCCTAAAAGGTTTATTTTCACACAATACCTTCCAGCAGGTTTCATGTTGGGTTCCATACATGACTACAACTTTCTTTTCTCTTTTCTTCTACTCCTCCCAAGTGACTGTTGTCCTCTTTCAAGCGACTCTAACTCCCCACCTCCTTCATTAATTCAGCTCCAAGGAGTACGTCTGATGCCAGGATGTTGCATTTCCGATGCACTTCTGGTTCACACACACACTGACGTTGTGTTCATAATGGCACTCAATGTTGTCTTCATTCTCTTCTCCATGACTACCTCCAGCAGGTCCAGGGGGCTTCCCATAACTAAGCCTGATGATATGATGGTCCTCTCATGGAGTGATAGTACCATCCAATGTCACATACTTGATGACCACAGTTGATGATCTTGTCACCTGAGCTTGTCAGATTACATGACTGGAATTGCTGGGGATGTCAAACGTGACGACTGGCCAGCTCAGTCACACTCGTCCCCTTTTCTGAAAACCAAGAATGCGCTGCCTGATGGGTTTACTGGTATGGTGAGTTCAGCCACAATCCTGAGATTTTTTTTTGGTATTTTGCTGTGGTATACAAAACATGAGCTGAGTGGCGTCACCAGAGTTGGTGTCACCCAATGTGGTAAGCAAGGCCAGATTAAGACCCCCACAGGTCCCTGGGTGACTTGATGAGTAGAGCTCATCATCCTTTAAACAATGCAGCACACGGACATTAGCTGGAAGGACAGTTGGCGACTAGTGAAGCGTAACAGAAGGCGATAACGCGTACCAGCAGTGCACAGTAAATCTGATTTTAGTGTCACTTCACAATATTCTGTGGCGGAAGTTGCTTTCTTACAAAGCAGGTGATGTAAAGACTCCTGTGCTGTTGTTGGACGTGAAGCTCTGTGGCTAAATGGCCTTCCAATTTCTTAAACATAAAATTTTTCAAAGATTTCAAATCTGTGCTCAGGTCCCAAGGTAACATTGTTGGCTTCATCCCAATACAATCGACAGAAATCGGATCATTATGGAGATCTGCTGATAAACGACAAAGTCAGAGAAATCATTGCCCACCAATCTGTGAGGCGATTTCTAGTGAACCAATAATCCTGAGCACAGGTTTAGTCACTCAAGTGTCACCCAGCCATCCTTCTCACTGTTCTACATAAGGTAAGCTACTTTTATTTTTTACCTTCTTAGACATGAACATCGTTTTCCAAGAGCAGGAGACGTAAGCAGACGTGCCTGAGGTTCATGGAAGATGAGGTATGAACTGATAGCGTATAACGTGACCCCCCCCCATGGTGTCGCTGACCTTAGCCCCGCTAGGAAGAGGACCCCCGTCACACATGCATGACGATGGACAGGCAGGACTACTGCAGTAGGTGCTTTTCACATTATTTGTGGACGCATCTAAAAATGACTGGAATTCAAATACATCCAGAAAATGATGGAGAAGTGCATTCAAGACTGAAGATAAGTGGAGCTTCTTTATGTGGGAATCAGGAATTGAACTCTCAAGTTATGCAGCGGAAGCAGAAACCTCGACGGCCTTTAAAGAAGGATCTGGATGAAATGCTGGGACGGCTTAGCTAAGAACCAAACGAACGAGTGACAAATGGACTGCATGGACTCCTCTCGTTTGTCAACTTTCAGTTTCAAACATCAGAAAAAAATGTATGACAGCAGCACAAACACTGGCAAAGTGCCCGAGTGGAGTCTGCACATTCCTTCCCTTTGGCACGAATGTATTCAGTCGTTTTGCGAGGACATTTGACTCCGCCTCATCCCATTGTATTGATCATCACTGAGATGTTTCTGCACTCTGTTTGGCGTCTGCCCAGTGGCCAGTTTCATTAATTGGACTAATTAGGAAGGGTAAACACCTCTGTGTCGGAGGTCCATCAGGTGAGCATAAACCAATTACCTTCAGAGCTCAGACACAGGAGTGTGTGGAGGCAAAGATCTGGGGAAGGCTGCAGCATTGAAGGTCCGCAACAGCACAGCGGCCTCCAGAATTCTTAAATGGAAGATGTTTGGAACAACTGTGGCTCTTCCTAGGGCTGACCGAGTGGCCACACTCAGCAATTGTGGGAGAAGAGCTTTGGTTAGAGAGATGATCAAGAACCCAATGGTCACCCTGGCTGAGCCCCAGAGAACCTGTGTGCTGATGGGAGAAACATCCATCAAGGCCACCATCACTGAAACACTCCACCGATGTGGGCTTTAGGGCAGAATGGCCAGACAGGAGCCTCCCTCCAGGTAAAGCCACATGGAAGGCTCTGGTGAGTCACACTATGGCTTCGGTTATCCTATCTAACTATTTATTGACTTTTTATTTAACTGAAATAGATAGGCTGTGGGGCAGCGTGGTGGCACAGTGGGTAGCACTGCTGTTAGTTAGGAGACCCGGGTTCGGTTTCTGGGTCCTCCCTGCATGGAGTTTGCATGTTCTCTCCATGTCTGCGTGGATTTCCTCCCACAGTCCAAAGATGTGCAGGTGAGGTTCATTGGTGATTCTAAATTGCCCTGTAGTGTGTGCTTGGTGTGTGTGTGTGTGTGTGTGTGTGCGCGCCCTGCGGTGGGCTGGCACCCTGCCCAGGGTTTGTTTCCTGCCTTGCACCCTGTGTTGGCTGGGATTGGCTCCAGCAGACCCCCGTGACCCTGTAGTTAGGATATAGCGGATGGATAGATAGGGTGCTTACCTTGAGGAGTCTGAAGGTGGTGTCTCATGAGGGGTGACTGGTGGAGTGTTACATGAGTTGTTGGACCCTGGACAGTAAGAAGCAACCCAGCATAAGGAACCGAGCTGCAAGAACCAAAGAGAGTATAAGATATGGAAGCCATTCTGAGTGCGAATAGAAAAGGTGTGGTGTATGACCCGGCCGGGACGCCTCTATGCTGGAAGGACCAGGAGAGCATTACCTCCCCCAGAGCGCTAGGTTGCAGTCCCCCCTGGGCTGCAGCGGCGCCTCAGACTCCCGCAGGGCTCCATGGAAGTTGGAGTTTGGTGCAGCCCTGTTGGGTTCCGTGGGCGCAGCCAGGGGGAGCCAGAGTTGGGTGGGAGGGGTGGAGGTGACGGAGAAGAAAAAGAAAGAAGGGTAGAGTGTTTGGAACTGTGCTGTGAAAAAGTATGGGAACAAGGAAAAAATAAAAGGAGAAATGAAAAAAACAGGAAAATAAAAATAAAAAAATAAAAAACAGAAAAAAAGGAAAAAAATAAAAGGAAAAATAAAAAAAAATAAAAATAAAAAAACAGGAAAATAAAGAAAAACACGGGGGAAAAAGGAAGAAAAATAAAACCATGTGCCCTGAACTCCTGCCCCTATGTCAGCAGTGCGCCCCCTGGTGGTCCACAAAGGACAAAAGAAAGAGAAGCCATTACATACCGTAGAGTTGGCGTGACTGTGACTGTGCATGCCCACATGAGTGCAGGTGACGGGATGAAAGGACTCCTTCTGGTTTACGGCACGCAGAATAAACTGTGAAGGTGTGTAACTGGTGTGTGGGGGGGGTTTCTGGGTGAGGTGTCTGTTGGGATTGGAGGACAAAATCCACGGACACATAAAACGGGAAGATGGACATCAGTGGGTCATTTGCAGTTGACGACACAGAGGCTGCCGTTGGTGGAGGGTGCATCAGAATCCTCCTGGGCAGCCTGGTAAGGGTACGAGGGGGGTGCACATACTCCTGATTATCCCCCAGGTGTTGTGAGGGTGGGGTTGAATGTGGTGAGCTGGACATGCTGGACGTTTGTTTCATTTTATCACAAGTTGTGCTTCCCATCGGAGACGGGTTGAATTCTCAGTAATCAACGTGGACCTAAGCATTATCATTTGCAGTACGCCATGTGCCGCGTATGTCTCTTGTGGTGGAGTGAGATATGGCACGAGATCCAAAATGAATGTTAGGGTGCCAACAGGGTCACCTCATTTATTCACAGTGCCAGTAAGAACAGAAATAGCTCTTGGTGGCAGAAAGACAAGCAAAACAGCACTTGGCAGTGCCTGTCCTGAGCAGTCAGGCCTTGGGTAGAACTGCGTCCTGCACGGAGTCTGCAAGAGACCCCACCTTCTAGGAGTGAATCCAATTTATAGTCCTCCGACTGGAATGGGCAGAGTCAATTGCCCTCAATGGGCATCTTCTTAGGAGCAGTGGGAATAGAAAGAGACCATACCGTTAGTGACAGGATCCCCTCTCGTCCTGGGGTGGTATTGATTACCTCAGAAGGTGACCCACTGGCATGCAGTGTGACATTCTGTCATATGCCATGTGGTATGGGATTTGTTGAAGCGATGCTGTTTATTTTACGCCATCTGTTGGAATGAAACATGCCATGCATTTTATTAATAAAAAAAAATGGACGGACACTCAGACAGACACACAAAAGCTTATCCTGTCATCAAAGTGGATTTTTTCTTTTTGGAGAATCCTTGGGTCCCTTCAAGCATCATGAAGAAGGGAAAAGGGAAAAAGATGGCAGTTTGTGGTGTCTTTGTGTGTTTCTCTTTGTTTTACATTTACACACATGATCTGCGATTAGGTGGACTTTTCTGTGTGATAATTCACTGAACTCACTTCATCTTATGATCTGTTAGTTTTCATATCACCCGTGTTTCATTTTTTTGCATACCGTCTCATCTGTGTCCCTCTTACTCACCCTGGTTTATCCGCGGTACGACTACTAGATGCCCCCACTTTAGACAACTGGAAGGTACGGGTGGTGGTGGGAGGGGGGATTGGGGGTATGGCGCATCACAAAGCACACTTGGACCCTCAGACTATGAGAAACAAGACTCTCTGGTCTGATGAAACTGAGATCAGCATCATATCTGGAGGATGGCAGGCACCGTTTATCGTATTTCAGGGGTGAAACGTGCTGGTGGCAGTGCCAGGCACTGGGAGACCAGACAGGCTTGAAGGAAAGAAGAATGGAGCAAAAGCAAAGAGACATCCATCCATCCATCCATCCATTATCCAACCCACTATATCCTACCTACAGGGTCACGGGGGTCTGCTAGAGCCAATCCCAGCCAACACAGGGCGCAAGGCAGGAAACAAATCCTGGGCAGGGCACCAGCCCACCTTAGGCAAAGAGACATTCCATAATGAAATCAGGCGCAGAGAGTGCGGGACCTCAGACTGGGCTGGATGTTCACCTTCCATCAGGACAAAGCAAAGACGACACAGGAGTGGCTCAGTGACAACTCTGTGAATGGAGAGACCTGAACATAACTGACCACCAACGGGGTCCATCCAGCCTGACAGAGTTTGAGGGGATCTGCGGAGAAGAATGGCAGAAAGACCCCAAATCCAGGTGTGCAAAACCTGTGGTGTCAAACCGAGAAAGACTCTCTACTGGAATCGCTGCCACATTGAAGTGCTGTGGAAAGGCTCGGAAGACTTGTGCCAACTGACTATTGTTTTTTTAAATAACTTAATAAAAATTCCTAACATTGTTTGCGCTTTGTTATTCGAGAGCACTGAGCGTCGCTTGATGAGAAGAAAAATGAATTGCGATGACTTTAGCAGAAGGCTACAACAAAACGTGACCAAAGTGAAGGGGGTCTGCAGCCCTTTCTTCGTCCACCGTTACATTAAATGACACAGGGAAGCAGGGGTGGGGTTGTGCCCCGCTGGCCCCTCATGCACAGACACCAAATCGGAGATCTCGGCGAGTTCAGAGCTCGTGCCGAAGGTTTTGCGTCGCGCCCCATGAAAGTCAGCAGGACATTTAGTGCGCAATACCAGATCTGGACAGCAGGTGGCACTGTGTGACCGTTTGAAGAGCGCGCGGGCCCGCCCGCTGTCCGCTGCCGCTCGTGCGAAGCCGCTAACGGGCCGCTCGTTGCTCTCCGGCGTCGTCTGTAATCCAACTTCATTTTCACAGCGTGTATTCACTAATGTTTTTGTTTAAATTAAATGATCTGAACCGCAAGTGGAGTGAGCAGCGGAGCCAGAGTGCTATGCACAGCGTAAGCGTCTCTCAATCTGCGAATCGTGAAATGAAGTCAGCCGCTTCGACCAGCTTGTGCTTCTCATTAAGCGCTGATTGACTTTCCTGCAGCTTTTCCAATGAAAGTAAAATAAACACAAAAGAAAGAAAAAGGAAGACACGATGAGTAAAGCTGGAGCCACTGACGTCCATCCAGCCATCCATTATCCAACCCGCTATATCCTAACTACAGGGTCACGGGGCTCTGCTGGAGCCAATCCCAGCCAACACAGAGCGCAAGGCAGGAACAAACTCCGGGCAGGGCGCCAGCCCACTGCAGGGCACACACACACACACACACCAAGCACACACCAGGGACAATTTAGGATCGCCAATGCACCTCACCTGCATGTCTTTGGACTGTGGGAGGAAACCCACGCAGACACAGGGAGAACATGCAAACACCATGCAGGGAGGACCCGGGATGCGAACCCAGGCCTCTTAACTGCGAGGCAGCAGCGCTACCCACTGCGCCACCGTGCCGCCTGCCTAAAAAATGAAAGATTTGGATACATGGGTTACAAAACGGACATATGGGTCATGTTTGTGTGTCTTAGTCCAGGTAAGACTTCACCATGTATTGGGGGGGCAACCTTACCCAGTATTTCATGTGGCTTCTCTGTGTATCCTCACCCCCTGCAAAAGATCATAACCTCACAAAAAGCGTGCCCCTCCAGTCTGAACCCTCGTCCTCGAGGGTAACATGAACTCCATCCACTGGGACACTTAAATGGTGCCAGGTGATCTGGTCTGCCCAGTATGAACCAAACCACTGTAACCTTATAGTCGAGGGGTTCACCAGTGTTAGTACTAACCCAGTCCTCAGTCTTAGGGTCTTTAGTCAGATCCATCCCACTTCTAACACCAATGTAACAACCCTGGGGATGCAAGAGACACAAAGGAGCTGGTCCAGCCACCTTAAACAAGACCACTGGTGTGACCCTAAAAAGGACCTTTGGCCTCCACTAAGCCACATAGGTTTCCTGATGCCCCACATGTTTCCTTGTCCCCTCCGCTGTCACCCCTACTGACCTGCTCCGCTTTACTCTGTTCACCCGAGGTGACGTGACTGTCATACTATAGGACCCCAGTTGTATGAGTCAAGTCAAGGCCAGAGTCCACAGCCCACCCCACCTCAATAATCCCTGACCTCTCAATGACAGCATGCTCCTCTCCGGACCGAGGGTCTCTACACCAATAAACAAATATGAAACATGAAGAAACACCAAGGAGAAGTCCTAAGCTCACCTACAAAGCCTTCTGCGTTACAGCGCATGCCCTTCAGATGAATGCTGCTGATCTTCTTGACCGAGAAGAGCACAGAATGACCAAAATCTTCAAAGTCCTTTGGCATTTCCATCAACTTCTTCCAGCTGTGAAATGGGGAATTGTGCACAGAGGGACACCTAGTGGAAACAAGGAGAAGTGCATTCAAGATGGAGATCAGGAAGGACATCATTTTCAAAAGACTGGCCTGCATTTACAGGCCCATGATGGCACATTAGGCCCAAATGACCAACGGGATGAGCTCGGTGGCCTCCGTGGTCATCTCTCCTTCATTTCCTTTGTTAGACCCTCGAGTGACGAGCTCTCAAATGTAAAGTTATTCAGGTGGCATTTGGCACCTTTCAACGTGAGGCCGTCCTGTGGTCAAACTACTGGGGTGTGTCATTTTCTACAACTGGGACAGGAGGACTCCCTCTAGTGGCTGATCATAGCAATGATCAAATGACCAGGGTGGTGGCTGTGGAGGTGACAATTGTGGAGCCTTCCTTCACTATGACAACAGGGGTCCGATGGCTTCAAGTACCCCAAAATCACACGTCTCTTCAGGTGGGTCTGACGAAGGGGCAGGGGAATCGGGGAGGACTGCAGATAGGGGGCACAGTCCACTGGGGAGACCACCTGGCGACAGACAGGTAATGCTAAAGTGACCCCACCTCACGTCAGTCTGTTCTTATTGGCTCATTTGGCCCTCAGCTGTACGGAGGGGTGGAGCAAAGGAGAGAGAAATTGATGGAAGGACAGAAGATTGGATGGAAGGAGGGAATTTCAAATGGAGGCATGAAAGGAAGGGGGGAGGATAGAACACTGGATGGGTTAATGGATAGACGAGTGGATGAAAAGATGGATGGAGGGATGGCTGGATAAATGGAGAGATGAAAGGAAGACTGGATGGAACTGCATTGGAATTATTGATGGAGAAATGTCTGTCTGTCTGGATACACAGATGGACGAACAGACAGAAGATGGAGTGGGTAAATGGATACAAGTGTGGATGGATGGATAGAAGAAAGGACTGATAAATTATTAGGTGGGAGGACAGATGAATGGACAGAATGACAGAAGATGAGGTGCGTAGAGAGGAGAACAGATGTATGGACAAATGGACAGATGACAGAGTGGATGAGCAGATAAATGGAGGCTTAGAAACAACAGAAGGATGGATGAGGATAAAGGAGGACTACGTATATGAATGGATAGAGGGATGGATGAAGAAGTGAATGAAAGACTGAGTGGATAGACAGACAGGTGGAAGGACAACACAATGGATGGAAAGATGAATAGATAGATTAATGATTGGATGAATGGAGAGATGCTTTATAAAGATGGATAGGAGGAAGGAGGAAAAGATTGATGGAGATGAATAATGTGTATAAATATAACAGATGTGTGGAATGATGGATGGATTGCCAAGTAGATGAAAGATTGGGTCTGGGGAGAGATGGAAGGACAGGATAGTGGACGAATTAGTGGATGAAAGGATGGATGGATGGTTAAACGATAGGTGGAACTATGGAAGGATGGATGGAGATGAAGGATGGATGTATCAATGAACAGATGAATGAATGAATGGAGGGATGGATGGAAGATTAGATGGTTAGATGGATAGGTGGACAGAGCAATGGATGGACTGATGGATGAATGGATGGGCAAGTGTTTATATGTTTGGGTGGATGGATGGATGAATGGAGAAGTGATTGAAAGACTAAGTGGATAGACGGACAGGTGGAAGGACAACACAATGGGTGGAAAGATGAGCGGATAGATTAATCATTGGATGAATGGAGAGATGGTTTATAAAGATGGATAGGAGGAAGGAGGAAGAGATTGATGGGGATGAATGATATGTATAAATATAACAGATGTGCGGAACGATGGATGGATTGCCAGGTAAATGAAAGATTGGGTCTGAGGAGAGATGGAAGGACAGGATAGTGGACGAATTAGTGGATGAAAGGATGGATGGATGGTCAGAGAGATTAATGATTGGAAGGTTAAAAGACAGGTGGAACTATTGAAGGATGGATGGAGATGAAGGATGAATGTACCCATGAACAGATAAATGAATGAATGTAGGGATGGATGGGCAACTGGATGGACGATTAAGTGGTGAGATGGACAGAACAACAGATGGACAGATGATGAATGGATGGAGAGGTGTTGATATGTTCGGATGGTCAGACTGATTGATGAGTGGACGGTTAAGAAGATGTCCACTGTAGGTGGGTCAGTAAACGGATGGCAGTGGGATTACATATTGATGAATGAATGGACAGGCAGACATGCAGGATGTGAGGACGACTGGGTGGACAGACGTACAGGCAGAAGACCCCCCGTTGTGTACGAGGCGGGCAGGGCTCTGGACGAGATGCCAGCTCATGGCAGGGCACACGCCAGTTCAGTGTTCTTTGGGATGTCCTGCTCAATGAAGCAGAACTCAGGCGCGGCGGCGCTCAGCTCAGCCATGGTGACTGGCAGCTCGTCGGCTTGCACTGCTGCATACATTCGGTGGATTAGAGACGTTCACTTAGCGGCTGAGCTCAGGGCGCTCATAAAAGTGCCATCTTTTGTCACAACTTTAAAACCCGAGGACCTGATTACATTTATTTCTAATGTGACTTGGCGGTGGGCACAAATGGTAAATTCCGAGCGTGTGCCGTCCAAATGGGCAAAGTGCAATTTGTTATTTTGACTCCTCGTGTCGTCTTTCTGGGGGACACGGTGGCGCAGTGTGAAGTGCTGCCCCCTTACAGGTCACCGTCACGGCTTCAAGTATCACTCTGGCTTTCTGTCAGGGGTCTGCATGTCCTTCCTATGCAGGTTTTCCTGGGGCTACTCCTGTTTGTTCATTTTTGTTTTATTATGCAGGGACCTGAACAGGGAAGACCAGCCGGACCTCCAGACATCCTGCTCCTTAGGGACAAGTCAGAGAAAATCAGCCAATAATAAGCCCCAAAGTCACAAGACAGACACAATGTGAGTGATGAGTGGTCCGTGTTTTAAAGGCTGGGGCAGACCCTCGATGTGACGTCACCGGACTCTTAGGACCCTCTACATGTATAAGCAAAAAGACGGCAGTGTGACTTCCACAGGGCCCTGATCTGCACGTCATGGAGGCTCACTGCGATGACCTGGAGAGGCAGGTGACAACCATAGAAGAGTGCCTGGGGACAAATGACAGCCAGCCGTTTGAAAGGTGGGCACACCACAAAGGGATTGGAGTGGGTGTTTGCTGCTCTTTATAATCACTTTGTGGAGTTTAGAAAGTTGTTGCCGTTTTGAAAAGCGTTGTGAGCCTTCAGCGTCGTCCGGAGGGTCTCCAAAGGCTCCACACGCTCCGTGATATTCCAGCAAATAACGAGACCTGGCGGGTCGCTCCCACTCATTCACTGCCGACAGCTGCCTGGTGTTTAGCGGAGTCGATGTGAGAGTTGGTAGGATTTGGGTTCGAGCCCCAGGGAGAAGGTCAAACTCCACTGTTCAGACGAGGCTCAGAGAGCAGAACACGTTCCCGGTGGCACGGTGTGAGCTGCGGTGACTTTTATTGTCTTAACTGGACTGAAGATACACACTTGTAAAGTCTGGAAGCTCGACTTTCCTTGTAGAGACGATCTAATAAATGTGGCAACTCCTAGTGGTCCTTAACAGCCGAGCTGCCCGTAAAAACCCCGCAGGATTAAAGGGACGCTCAGGCTTCCGGCCTCGTTAAAGTCTTTATGTGTGTTTACTGGCGACAGCACGTGGGTGTGACACCACCAGCCGACAGATCCAATTAAAGTGCCTTCAACACGTGCGGCCATCGAAACATGAAAGACCAGCGACGCGTGTTATTAACTGTTCACCCACCCGGTCACCACGACTCTCATATAAAGACGCACATCACTTCCTCCGTGGCTCACTGCGGTCACTTCATTCAAGTTACGGGTTGAAAAATGAGTGCCAGATCAGGCCAGCAGAGGGCGCCACTTCATCATCCTAGCCAGGATCAAACCCCAGGCTCACACGGCTTTTAATGCGTTTATTTTATTCTCTTCTGTGTTTTCTTTTGTAATTTACATTTTAGTGACTGGTTTGTTCTCCCCTTTTCATATTTTATGACCATCTGTCCCAGTCCATGATAAATTGTGGACTTCTAGTCTGGAAAATACAGAAGCGTCAACTGATTGAATTGAATTTAATGGAGTGGGATTGTAGCCCACCGACTCCTATGACACGGTCATCATGCTCAACATGGCCATTCCAAGGCATTTGTGTTCTGTTTATGTGTTTTATTCAATTATTTTTCATACTTTTCTGTTATTTCCACCAATTCTGCTTATTACTGTTCTGTATGTGCTGTCTATTTAAGTTTAATTGTAGTTCTTGTCTTTGTAGGCGGGGCCACCCTGACATCACCACTCCTGAGCCCCGCCCTCTGGCTATTTAAGTCAGCTGAGAAGGCTCAGGAGCAGGAGATCATTCATTTATTGTGGAGTCCCGTATGGCAGGAAGCTGACCAGATGAACAGATGAGTAACAGAAAATGAGTGTCAAAGCCAAAACAAAAGACAAACAGCGAGATTAAAAAATAATAAGAAAACTTTGAGAAAAAGAGCAATTTGAAAAATGGGCTTTGTATCTGCAACTCGGATTAGGAAATTAATTCCTAGGTGACCTTTAATCCCAACGTGTAGTTACCCACCTCTGAGGACACGCCCCCTAGCAACCAAGCCCACACACCCTTGTGCCAAGCCTGCACATTCTCAAAAGTGATTATTTATTTCAAATCTGCCCAGCACTGTGTACCACTTATCACAGTTTGTACCCCACCATAGTGCACGTTAAAGTATGCATACCGGTGACCCGCACCAGACCCACACAGCCTGACACTTTGTGACTGGCGTACCGCCAATGGCTGCTCCCAAATGGTGCTGTAAGTCATTGCACAGTCAAATTGTACCAAACAGTCAAACATACAGCATAGACACTCAGTGTCCGTTCTCAAGTCGTACCCCCAAATCTCAAGCAGTCCTGCACAGGCCCGCGAGGGAGAAAAGCTCAAAAACCTCAGAGGACACGCCCCCTAGCAACATCTGAGGCGGTCCTGACGACGGGAACCAAACACAGCAGAAACACAAAGACCCCCGTGACCCTGTGTTAGGATATAGCGGGTTGGAAAATGACTGACTGACAAATTAGTGGAGGAAATTAGAAAACGTTTTAAACGACTGGAATGTCCGACAATAAACATCACAACCACAGAGAGGAGCCTCAGCACCCACTGATAAAAAATGAAAAGAGAAACCAAAGCCTAACACTGTAAGGACTGCTCTTTCAGTTTGGATTTCTTGGCTCTTATGATGTCCTTAAATTGATTTCATGGGTTATTCTTGTGGACAGCTTGGTGGGGCTTACTGCGGACCACCTTGTTGGGCAAATCCTTTTTGCTTTTCCTTCTTCTTTTCTGGCCATAGTTGCTATTTTTGTACATAAATCTTTGTTATATGAAGCTCCTCTGTTGACCTTTCTGTTCATAAGCCAGGGTTTATTGGTTATCCTCCCTCTTGTGGGGCATTTGAATAGATTTGTGGACATATAACGTTGAAAACTTCACTTTGTGTCTTAAAAAAATGCTTTGCATTTTTCATTCCAACAGTTGGCACATACAACTGACTCCATAACCTCCATCCATCCATTATCCAAGCCACTATATCCTAACTACGGGGTCACGGGGGTCTGCTGAAGCCAATCCCAGCCAACACAGGGCACAAGGCAGGAAACAATCCCAGGCAGGGCACCAACCCACCGCAGGGCGCACATACCCACACACCAAGCAAACACACTAGGGACAATTGAGGATCGCCAATGCACCTGACCTGCATGTCTTTGGACTGTGGGAAAAAACCCACGCAGACACGGGGAGAACATGCAAACTCCATGCAGGGAAATTCTGGGAAAGCGAACCCAGGTCTCCTAACTGTGAGGCAGCAGTGCTACGCACTGCGCCACCGTGCCGCCCGGATCCATAACCTAATAATGTAAAGTAAATTCCATCCATTTCCCAACCCGATGAATCCGAACACAGGGTCACGGGGGTCTGCTGGAGCCAATCCCAGCCAACACAGGGCACAAGGCAGGAAACAATCCCAGGCAGGGCACCAACCCACCGCAGGGCACACACACCCACACACCAAGCACACACCAAGCACAATTGAGGATCGCCAATCCACCTCACCTGCATGTCTTTGGACTGTGGGAGGAAACCCACGCAGACACGGGGAGAACATGCAAACTCCACGCAGTGAGGACCCGGGAAGTGAACCCAGACGGGTCTCCTAACTGCGAGGCAGCAGCGCTACCCACTGCGCCACCGTGCCGCCCCTAAAGTAAATTTAAAATATAAAATAAAAATACAAAATAATAAAGGCTGACAGAGGAAGTGCTAATCCCCTTGGAGCCCACTGACGGTCTGGCCATGGGGGTCTCAGGCCTGTGCGTTCTCTTCATACTGTAGATGTTAATAGAATTTGCAATTTATTTACAGGAAGGCTTCTAGAAGATTTAAGGCTGGAGTTGCTGACTGCAGAATGAAGGGTCCAAATACGCCAATGAAGGAATTCTTTAATAAATGTCAAAGCCTTTCTGAAAACGAGTTTTCCATTTGTCACGATGGGTCACGGAGTGTAGACTGATGGGCAAACTTAACACAATAAAGTGGGCAGAAGGTGAAGGGGTCTCAATACTTTCTCAATCCGCTGTGTCCAGTACAGTCACGCTCCGATTTACAGCCGATTGAGTCGAGGCGAATCGCACTTATGGCCGACAGGAACACAATGGTGTGATAACAGTTCTAGAAATGTCTAAAGCCAGCGGCAGTGATCCATCTTTGATCATTAATATTTCACAGGGTCTCATCGGGGGGTCTTTACGGCTTGTTTTGAGTGGCACCACTTCACGCGGCCTTCCTTACGCCAGAGTTTCTCGTCCTTTATGTTTCCATGACGCAGTTCTGCCTTTTTAAATTCACGGACGACACACTAGCAGCAATTTCAAACCGGACCCTCGGTAAAACGGGTGCCCCCCCTTGATGATAGGAATGTGGAAACACATCGCACAGTACTGATGATTGATTAGGCCACCCACCGCGACCCACCAACGACAGCAAGCTGCAAACACGGCTTTACATGGACCCAGCGTGGGGTCACCGTGAGACGTCTCACTGACAGGCACAGATGCCCCTCAATCCAGCCTCAGGTCCCCGCTGGTCACAGGCACCCAGCAGAGCTCCCACTCAGAGCCTCACCTCGCTCCCTTGGTCTCAAACTGCCTTTAACCGGACTTGCTGGATCGGGTCACCCTGCACACTCGAGCGCCCATCCTACACTCCCCTTGGGGCTCTTCACCCGGCTGCCTGCCTCCATGCTACTGCCACTGGCCTGTACACCTCCTGCTGCCGCCGTCGTTACTCCGTTCATTTCCACCTTCTTCTTGTTGCTCCCTCTTGTTTTCTTTCTGGACTCCTTTCTTTTTTTTTGCCCCCCCATGTCCCATGCAGGCTCCTTTTAACACAACCTGATTGGCTGATTGAGCGTGGGTGAGATAAGCCGCCACCTCCGAGGTGTGAATGAGGCACCTGACCGACGCTCGCTTTCACATGTGGTCAGACACCCCAACCCACCGCCTGTGCCCACACACCCCTGTGCCAAGCCTGCACATTCTCAAAAGTGATTATTTCAAATCTGCCCAGCACTGCGGACCACTTATCACAGCTTGTACCCCACCGTAGTGCACGTTAAAGTATGCATACCGGTGACCCGCACCAGACCCACACAGGCTGGCACTTTGTGACCGGTGCACCGCCAATGGCCACTCCCAAATGGTGCTGTAAGTCAGCGCACAGTCAAATTGTACCAAACAGTCAAACATACAGCATAGACACCCAGTGCCCGTTCTCCAGCCGTACCCCCAAATCTCAAGCAGTCCTGCACAGGCCCATGAGGGAGAAAAGCTAAGGAGCCAAAAGTCCAACAGGAGAGAGGAACCGAGAAACCTCTGGCCCACAATAACCAGCACAACGTTACGTTACTGTTTACAGGTCTATTGACAAAAAAGAAACTTCAGTGGGTCACTCACGTGTGACGCTGTCACTCCTAACCTACTGCTCTACACAGACCACCAATGGGGGTCACCCACCTGGCCACTCCTGCGCCAGTACGTTCAGCACACTTCTGTGATTAGGTGGTGACAGAGGTGGTTAGCAGGTATGGGACTGGCGCATGTGCAGTGTGGGCCATCTAACCAAGACAGCGGGCTACAGTTTGGACCACCAGGGGGCGCACCAGCCACCCCAACTCCAACACAGACAGACATGGGACGCAAGTGCAAACACACGGCGTTTACCTCCTGTACAGCACAGCAAACACAGTCCAGCGCAAGACCCTTTTCTTTCTTTCTTTCTTTCTTTCTCTCTTTCTTTCTTTCTGTCTGTCTCCACTCCTCCCTCAAGCTTCATCCTCTCCCACCCAACTCCAGCTCCCCGACTAGTGGTCGCTGGCTCCTTTTATAAGACACCCCGAGGTGCTCCAGGTGCTCATTGACCTTCTTCTGGGTGGGGTGGAGGTGCTGCACCAAAGGGCTGAACAGTTCATCAGGCGCCCTTATCCCCCCAGCAGGGCTGAACTTCCATGCACCAAACCCGTGGCACTGCTGCATGCCGTGGGGGGGGCATGCCTGGTATGGTGGGGGTGGTAATGGTCTGGATAGGCTCTCTCCCCCAGGCCTCCCATTACAGGGGCATCCCAGCCATCTGCTACCCAAGATATCGGGGTACAGCCTGCTCTTTCTGAAAGACGCCCAGCGATCTTCAATGACCACAGAGGGTCAGGACCTCTCAGCATTGCGTCTCGTGTGAAAGCCAATTGGTTTACAGCCCAGTGTCCCCATCACTGCACTGGGGCGTTGGGTTCCACCTACAGACCACAGGGTAAGTGCCCCCCCCACCCCATCTCTTTTCGAAGCAACCCAAGTGTTACCCTAGATGATCTCCCATCCGCCCAAACACGCTGCGCTTCAAAATGGACGTGCAGGTAAGGAGGCTGCTGGGGAGAAAAACCACAACCGGCCTGTAAAACCAAAAGCAAAGTCAAAAAACAGAGAGACCCATCAAGTGCGTCCAATTGCAGCCCACCAGCGGCCCACTCAGCCCCGGCAGTCCTGGGGGGGTGGAGACACAGCCATAGTGTCGCGGTGGCCCCACCCCCTGTGGCTCAACAAGGCAGCAGCGTAGAACTGAGAGAACACAAAAGTCAATGAGAAGTCATAAAACACGCTGAGCAAAGTTAGAACAGGGCTGAGCCCCCCGTCCCCATTCTGGAAAGCAACGACTCCATCGTAGAATAAGCAGCCCGAGTAAACCAACATGTTAAACTTGGCATTCAATGGCGTCGACCCTAACAAAAGGCAGCATGTCCTCCTCTCCAGTGGAGATCGAACTTGTCCACAATGAGCTAGAAGTGGATTCTCAGGGTCAGGACGTCAAGTCGCCGTAAGCCGCGGTGTGGGAGGCTCTCCTTTTGTTTTCATAACAGCCGTCCAGTAAATCTCCGATGAGTCCGGCGCTCCGCGTCTCCCAATCCGTTTCAACTCGTTAATTAGCGTCTGCTTGTCCACAGCCTCACCCCGCCGATGTTTGTTCACTTTCCAGACTCGGCCCCCCGGCCGGCAGATGGACGCTTGATGAGGCTCAGGCCTGCACTTCTGCCGCGATAAGGGCGACTCCCCGGATTAGCGGAGCTGCCGCGGGTCTCCCGTTTGTTTACGCGTGGCGGCTCGTTCCTCACGAGGGAGAGCCCAGCGGAGTGACCCCCTGACACCGCCGGAGAGTGGGAGGCGGCTGCTCTGTCGACTTTCAGCAGGATGTGAAGCCTGGAAAGGTGCTAATAAATTGTACCCCCCCAGGCCCCCCGCTTGGCGACGGCTGCTAATGGAGTGTGAAGAGTGTGAGGAGCAGGCGCGGTGGGGGGGGGGGGGGACTCGTCACTGGGTCAGAATCAAAGGTCAGAGCATCGAAATCGGGGGCATCAGAAGTGCTGGGCACATGGCAGGAAGGCTGCCCGTCCACTACCTTAATATCCAGGCTGATGAGACACCTGCCCTCTTCGTAGATGGGTTTGTGCATCAATATGTCATGCAATGAACGGGCATCTCACCCACCATTGGTTCAGGTCCCACTATGGGTGCTGCTCTCCATGACCGATTTGAAAATTGATGGATGACTAAACGCCCAGTGATGAAATGGACAGGAGGAGGCGCCAGTGTGCATCAGGACATCCGCTATGGCACTGCAAAGATGAGGCTGGCCACCCTGCACAAGTATAACATTATGGGTCATGGGGAGTGCCCCAGAATCATTGGGCATAAGGCAGCTTTAGACCGGGTGCTAGTCCACTCACTCACACCTATGACCACCTGAGGTGGGTTGAATGGACTCCTGCCTTCTGTGTGCCATTAACACCCGTCAGTCGAGTGTAGCCTTGGTAGGTTAGCTTAAAAGGGCCTACTACTGTATATGTGTTTGAGTACGAATGTGCCATGCAATGGACTGGCATCTCACCCAAACCCAGATAAATACGACACTGAACTGGATAAGCAGATGGATGAATTTACACTTGGCCAAAAGGGGGGCACCAGTGCGTATCAGGGCATACACTATGGCACTAGGAAAGTGAAGATGGCCACCCTGTGCCAGTGTGAGATACCAGGATGTGAATGAGTAGGTGAAATGAAATCAAGTGAATGAGGAGCTGTCTGGATGTGCCGCCTTCTCACACAAACTTTAACACGTCCATCATACAGAAATCTTCTCAGCCTCCTCATATTATAATTAAGGAAATATTTACTTATTAACATAATTCTTTATAAGTCATCATAAGTAAAGGCATCTGCTAAATAATAATAATAATAATAATACCAAGGAGATGGCTTTGGAGCTTGTCCATCCATCCATCCATCCATCTTCTGACCCATCCATCCAACAGAATGTCTGGAGGCGGAGCTTATACTGGCTTCCTTGGCCACAATGCAGGTGCCAGCCCACAATCTGCAGCGGCATACGCCCATTCAGAGTCACAAGAGGCTGGAGCCCACCCTGGCAGCAGTGGGCAGAAGGTAGGAAACAATCCTGGGTGGCACAGGAGTCCATGCATACACAGGCCAGTCACCCTAACAAGGGGATTTGGGAGGGAAACTGAAGACCCCCGAGGGTTGTGCACCTTGGCACAGGCAAAGCATACACAGTCTGGGCAGACAAAGACCAGGCATGGGATGCTCGATCAATGAGCCAGCGGTGGCAGCCAGTTTTGGCCAATCCCAGGAACAGAAACATAAAATTAAATACAATGAGAGCAAAAAAAAACAAACCCCCAAGAGCAGCGCGTCCTCGTTGGTGGTCTTGAAATTTGAGGATTAAGGTTCGTGTGAGCGAATTAATGATACCTTGTAGCCTGTCACTTTGACAGCGTGTGCTGAGGGATCCTGTCAGGTACTGCGGCAGATGTCTGCCGCGCGGGAACATCTCAGGGATTTTTAGTGCCTTTCAAGTGACGTGCCACGTTCTGCCAGTTGAACGTTTAATGGCCGCGTTTGTGAGTGACGCTGCGACAGCTCGCTTACCAGCCTTCAGAGGTGCCCGTCGCCTGTGGGTTATTCTTTAACGTGAGCTGAAGTCTCGACTCGTCTGCACCTTCAGTTTACGATTGGGTGACACCAAGGGCAGAGCCTCTGCCTCACTGATCCTGGGTTCAAATCCAACACTGGAGTGCCGCCCGTGTGGACTCAGCATGTTCTTTCTGTGCGGATGTGATGAGCTCGTCTCATGTCAATCAGTAAATCCTGCTGCAGACAGTGAGTGGCATTGTGCTGCAAGTTGATTGGCACCAGAAGGAAGAATGTCACTCTGTTTGTGTGACAATAAGCAGCCTATAAACCAATCATACAGCACCGTTCACATCTTCCTGCCTATCTATCTCTCTATTATATAGCGCCTTATCTATTATATAGTGCCTTTCATCTATCTGATTAGAACTGAGCAGCTTTCATATCCATCTGTCATTTATCACGGCATAAGAAGTAAGAGTTTCACCACAGTCTGTGCACGTGACAATAATGACCCGATACAAATGTCGTGCCCCCTTCAATTCCAGCTGCCCATTCCCACACAGTTGCCACTTAAATATTTTAACCCCCTTCCAGCCAGCTGCTACTTACTGTATATAGCACCTTACACATCTATCTATGTATCTATTGTATGACACATTTCAGGTTTTGACACAGAGAGTGGTGACACCGTCCTCTGCACATGAGATAATAAGGACCCTATTAAGCTAGCTGGCCCCACCCAGCTACTTGCCACTCAGCTCTCTAACTCCACCCACTCAGCCAGCTGCCAGTTAAATATGATGCCCCGCCCAGCCATATAACACTCAAACGTGTAGCCCCTCCCATCATGCTGTATTACTAACAGCCCTTCTTCTTCTTCTTTTTCCCATAATGCACCTGTAATTTATGTTGTATGCATTTATGACAAAAATGATTTTTCAGATAAAGGCGACAAAAACTTTGAGGTCAGGTGATTATACTCACTAACCCTAGCAGTAACGTGTAGCAAGTCGCTTTACAGATCTGTCATTAGTTTTAGTGTCACACCAGGTGGCCAGGTGTGACATGTTGATTAGCACAAGTAAGTAAGCATTTCACTTCACATGTGACAAGAGGAACTCGATAAACTTATCTAAACCCGCCCACGAGCTGTCACTCACCCATCTCGCCCTGCCCAACCAGCTGCCACTCAAACGTTTAGCCCCGCCCATCCACCTGGGTTTCAAACAGCCTGCAGTTTACGTTTTGTACGTATTTTTGACGAATGCGCTCTGAGATTTTTTTGAGTAAGGAGGGCAGACGTTTCGAGGTGAGGCGAGGTGAGATGGTTCTGCTCTTCGGTGCCAAAGAGTGGTGATGTTTTACAAGCTGACTGGCACTGACTCTGTACATGTGATGATGATGACCTTATAAACCTATAAACTGGCCTCCGTGTGGGCGAGTGTGACAGTGTGCCCTTCTGATGGACTGGTGCCCCGTCCAGGGTTACTTCCAGTGTGGCCAGAATTGGCTCCAGGCTCCACCACCTTGAACTGGCCTAAAGAAGTTTGATTATCTGTGAATGTGTTATGATAGGTACAATGGACGGACTGGCATCCTGACTGTGAGTGAGAGTGGTCCCATTATAAAAGACCAGTGCATGTGGATGTGCATCCCAGATGGGACGGCTCCTCTTCCCTTACCTATCAGGGAGAGAATAAAATGGACGGACAGGGAGGGAACACAGTCATTCCTCCCGTACAGTAGGTGGCAGTGCTCCTCTTTTGGGGCTGCATGGGACTTGCACTTCAAAGGCAGCCCTGTTAGAGCCCAACCAGAGGAGCACTGCCACCTACTGTACAGGAGGAATGACTGTTTGGCCATTGCGTTCTTGAGGGGCCACCAGAGGGCGCTGCTGGGAGAGGACTTCTGTGTTTGAGGTCAGTTCCAACATTCTGGCAACAGAACTGCTCCTGGTCTGACATAAAGGCCTCACCCAGGTGAACTGGAGTTGGGAGAGGAGAAGGGAAACAAACACTCACTTTGGAGGAAGAAAGAAAGAAAGAAAGAAAGAAAGAAAGAAAGAAAGGTGTGTATTGTGAAAGAGCACACGTGAAGGTATCGTGCTTTTGAACCTGGGGCCGTGCGGTGTCTGTTATGCCCCCTTCAGGTCACAGTACGTATGAATATTTCACTGCATTACAGCACAATCCACGACTCATGATTTCATGGGGCACCTTTCACAGTGTGCGCCATCTCAGGAATCTCCGTCAATTAAATATCCACCCACCCGCTTTGCCCAGTATAAGTTGGCAATGACCCTGAACCTATCGTGACGTCGTTAGGCAGAAGCCAGTCCTGCCCAAAAGGTTCCAGTTTAGAGCTGCCAGTTAATATTGTGCCACACTTGTACCAATGGGGGGGGGGGGTTCGACTAGCCTAGGCGACCATGGCAAGAGCGGGCAGCGTCTCCGCCACCACATTCTCTAGTCTGAGCCCGCACCTTTACTTCATATAGCGCCTTCTACAATGACAGAAGTGTAAAATGTTGGTGTCTGGATCTCCCATTTCACGAGGTGCCCGGTGGTTGGCATTTTTAGGGTGGGCTGACCACAACGCTATACAGCGGGTGCTTTCCTCACAGATCCCTTCATTAATATGCCGTTTAGATACGTGGGGCCCGTCTTTTGATTTTGATTAGCAGGCTTGCATACCAATTCATAGCTTAATCCTCGAGCCCCTAAGCAAATCCAATCAGAAGGACCCAACGTCCGTATCCCAGCGGCTCTCCGCTGGCGCTGCTCAGCTTCTGTCGCTGGCGTCTCATGAAGGAGGAATTAAACGCAGTGCAACCTGAGCCCACGCTAATCCTCCGCTGATTAGTTAAATTCTCATCGCCGCTCTTTGGGAAAGCAGGACTCTTGGCGGTGCTGATAACAGAAAGCCTGCACTTGTACAGTAAGGGCCTCCCCTTAACGCCAGCATGGCGGCTGGACCCCGGCCAAGGGGGAAAAGGAAGAGCCGGTCACCTGGCTAAGCCGGTCCATCTCGACTGGCACACTTGAGCAAAAGCTCCACTAATCCAGTGACAAATGGAGTCCTCGTGACAGGAGCCAATGCAGTGCCACCCTGCCACGCTGTGAAGCGAGATTCAAACAAGAGCACCAATGTGAGGAACGTGAAAGTGTCACCACAAAGATTAAACTGACTGAGTACTGTGAGGTGGCCCTGCTCCCTGCCCAGGTAAATCATCAGCGGATGGTGCCAATGCGCCCAGCGGCAAGCATTGTGAATGCTACAAAGGTGCACTCCGTTGTCCCAGAGCTGTGGACGTCACGTCCATCCACTCCTTGACGCTCCTCCAGACATATTGGGCAAATGACACGACATGAACAGATTGGCATCCTGCCCACCGCCACTCACTGCCTCACCCCCTGAAACTCTTGCACTGAAAGGGCACATGCCTAGAAAGTGAAAGGCCTGAAGGAGGTCTTCTGCAGGGTAATTCCTGGTGCCCACTGCTCGTTTGTCACCTAACAGAGAGGGTGTTGGTCTGAAGCTGAACACAGGGAGGCAAACCGGGGGACGTTTACATTTGTTTAATCCAAAGCGACTTACAAAGAGGTCAATCGGGGAACATTCTAGAATATCTGGGTTTGACCAAACACGATATATGCCAAATCGGGGTAACCTTTCGAAGTCCACTGCAAAGACCTGCTGCCACCGTGAAGCTAAAAATTGCCAGGATGGACAGGTGCACCCCATGGCACAGAACTGGGCAAGTGTGTTAGAAAAAGTGAAGGGCTGGCTCTATAAACATTGGGCGACACTTGAAATGTGGGCTCAAAATGGGCCAGGGTGGGCTGCCAGAGCCTGTCCTAGCAACATCGGATACAGGGCAGGAAACAATCCTGCATGGGATGCCAGTCCACCTCACAGTCCTCCAGGTGCCAGGACAGAATTACTAAATCAGATCATCTGTGGGGACGCAGGAGGAAGACCAACACAGACAGACCACTCAGACAATGTCCGAGAGGAGCATTTCAGCACAGGACGCTGGATCTGAGGAACAGCAGGACTCCCCACCTTGCCGTCCAGGATTATGGCAGATTAGATCAAAAAGAGTCCACTTTAGGACTGGTGGGGGCCGCAGCCTGACCCCGCAGCATTAGGCACACATTCTAAGTGACGTGACGTGACGTGACATTGCACATAAATACACTGAGTGTCCACTTTATTAGACACACAAGTCAAGGCCCACCCTCTCTATGCACACCCTGGCCCATCATGCATTGCTACGTCCCAGGGCCACAGTGCCATATTTAGGCAACTAATGTGACAATGACAGTACGGTGGCTGGGTCATTTTACATAAGAGACGGCACTTGCACAAACGGCAGTCAGTGATGACAGGAGATGGACAACAGACTGCAAAACAGAAGAGTAACTAGACGGGGGTCCATGATGAAGGGACACCCGCGGGTGACATTGTGGTCAGCAGCCTGACTGCCTTGTTCAGCTTGGACTTCTCCCCCTAAACAGACAAAATCTAAGGCCACAACTCAATTTATTTACCATGCAGAAATAAATGCTGGTGGCCAAGATGGCCGATCAAAGCCACTATGACCTCGACGTGATTGTTGGTACTTGACAGACATGGCGGTGCTAATTTCCTTATAGGATTTTCATGCCTTATAATCTCTAGAGTTCACAGAGAGGTGGGCAGAGGGGGTCCCACGAGCTGCTGCTCTGAGGCCACAGCTGAACACCCAGACTCGTTCAAGCTAAGAAAATGGCCGCCCACAACTGCACTGTGAAGATGGCTACTCCTGAATGGGCAGTGTGGTGGACCCTGAATTGGATGGGCAACGGCAGCTGAAGACCATGCCAGGATCCACTGCAGCGCCATCAGACAGAAGATGGGAGGCCATGGCAGACAGGCTGCCAGCTATACACCCACTTGGGAACAACTTGGGCTCCCTATGACGGCCATCTTTAGAACGTCGCAGGACGACTGGCAGACTGGCAAAAACACACCAATGTGCAGAGAGGACTTCATGCCAGGACAGATGCCAGCCTCTAAATTGGGCAGAATGGGCCTGAAAAGATAAGCGTCTGTGTGGAACTACCAGATGGGGGGCCGTGGGTGACTGGGGATAAAATGCTGCAATGTTATATGCAGTAGTGCCTTAGGTGGGCTTCAAATTATTAACAGGGTAAATTATAGGGTTAAAACAGAATGACAACAATAATAATATTTAATAATAATCTTTAAATTGGGGTAGCACAGGAGACACAAAGGCGGCACAATGATTGGCGTTTCCAGCCGGCTAAAGGCGGATTTCATTTCATTCACATCTCCGAGACGGGTGGACATTAAAATGTGTGTTAAAACGTCACAAATGGCGTCCTTCGTTGTTCACCACCGTCTATGACTTGAGTGCAGGGCCGACTTAATGCCTGGGCATGCTGGGCAGTTGCCTGGGGGTCCCATGCTTATCTCTGCATGTTGTGACTTGCTGACTGGTTGTGTAGGTAGGGACCCCAGTGCATAATGCAGTTAAGATGGCCCTGCTCGAGTGGTCCGACTCATCACATTCACTACTGGTGGGCTAGAAAGGTTCTGCATATTCAACTTCTCACTTGAAAACCTCGCCCACCGATTGGACGATTAAATCACCCTCCAGGGCACATGAGCCAGGAATCATGGGTAAATGTTTCAAAGTAATCCTCACACTGTGATGTGCGTTGAAGTCTGTGATTATGTCAGAATATTTTTATATCATTGTGACTCCTCCCTAGCATTGCTCTGATATGTGCTGTGCCACAAACTTTAGGATGGTGGTGGGCAGCTGACCCTTTGCCTCCCCAGTGGTTGTGCCTATGGGGCTTCATAGATATACTGTAATGTTCTCCATATTTCTGTACTGGCGGGACCAAGTAGGTGATACGAGTCACTTAGGGTCACAGGTTTGGGCATCAGTCTTCAAAGAAAAGACCACGAGGAGGCTGAGGGGTTGGCACACCACCGGGTGAAACCTGTTTAGTGGCAAATAGAAAAAAACAAAAAAAAAACAAAGCGCCAAGTCAGAACCCTGGTCTGGTGAGGCGTGACGTTCAAACACAAGCCCAGTATGCCCGACTGCTTCCAGTGGCATTTGGAGACTTTCAAAATCCTGGGGTGAAGGAGTGAAAGTGACGTCAGTGGTCCTCCAGCATGTGGTCTTCCAATCTGGGTATACAAAAGGGGGAAAGGTGCAAGTGACAGTGCCATCCTGTGGCTTGGGGTGAAATTACACTTCGCATAGACGCCTTGAAGAGGCACATGTGTGTGACGAGTCCTCATCACTTTATATTCATATTGAGAGGCAGAAGTGGATAACATGACACCAGAGCCACCAGGGGCACCTTTCCAGTAACAGATCTTCATTCTTTTGTTATTAAATAACAATATGCCGTGTCTGACAAGTTACATTTTTATGATAACTTGTGTTTAGGTGGTAATCGCCATCTAAAGTGTTGACTGTCTGGTTATGCGACTCTTGTCAGGTAGCGGGTGTTACGTGGAGCTCATGTCGGGTGGCGCGAGTCAATTAGGCGGACAGAGGAATTCAATAAAATGTGCAGGCGGCTCACAGGCTGCCACGAGGGCTGACGTAATGGCCTGCTTTTCGTTAAAGCGCCGAGCAGAGTCATCATTGAACCTCTCCAAATCACTGAAGGCCGAGTTCAGCACGAGGGCACAAAGCCTCCCCCAGACTGTCAGTGGGAGACCACGGCGGGGCGCGGGATGTCTGCATTATCTCTAGGGGGCAGCGTTCAGACACCTGATGGCTCACCTTGGGGGTGCAGAAATAGGAAAAGAGCTGAAGGAGGGAAGAAGTGAGACGCAGCACACTAGCGGGAGGAAGACCCTGGAATCATCAGAATTACAATCACAGTCACGGCCAGAATCATAAAACAGGGGGCAGCAACATGGACATACGGGCAACGGAGCAGCTGTCATGAGACTCGGGCAGAAATGACAGAGAGCAGCCAGACCCCTTCACACGGCCTGCAAATCTGACCAGGATGGAGATTTCAGTGTAGAAGGACAAACGTCTGACTAACGATCAGCTTCTGTCTGCGCGCGGCCTTTTCATCGGTTTATTACATTGTGCCTTTTTCTGCCTATCATATAGTGCCTTTCACATCAACCAATAGTGACTTTCCAATCTATCTATAGTAATCATTATATGTTGTCTTTCCCACATATTGTAATTATGATTTAGTGCCTTTCCCATTTATCATAAAGTGACTTTCACATTTGTCTATTGTAATTGTAGTGGCGTTCACATTAATCTATATTATATAGTGTCTTTCCCATGTGTCTATGGTAATTATCTACTATATATTGTCTTTCCCATCTATTGTAATTATTATATAGTGCCTTTCACATCAATCATCTGTTATATATTGCCCTTCCCATCTACTGTAATTATCATATAGTGCCTTTCCCATGTACCTGTAGTAATTATCTACTATACACTGTTATTCCCGTCCACTGTAATTATCTTTTATATAGTGCCTTCATCCCTCAATCCCCCACTCCCCGTGCTTTCTCACGGTGTTTAGTTCCGTCTCTGCAGGGCGTTGTTGGACATAAGACGGGCCTCTACTGGATGTGATGCCAATGCCCTTCCACACACACACACACACACACACTGACCGTTACGAGGACCCGTCAATCCGAACGCCTGCTTGCGACCACTCAGACACGGGAGGACACACAAGCGCCACCAGTAACCCTCCGTCATGTGTCAGAGTGGGCCGCGGTGTGGTGGTCCCGTTTCTCGGACCACTCGGAGTGAATGCACACGTTTTCTTGCCAGGCTTTTTCTTCTTCTGCTGTAGACGTTTCGTTTTTTATTTCTTGTTGGTGCCGTGATTTATTATTTGGTGTTTTAAGGTATGAATGACCCTTCATTTTCAGCGAACAGAAATGATTAAGATGAAGTCCCCTGCCATGCGGATTAGGACTCCCACCCAAAGAGTGACCTTCTTTTTTTTTTTCGCTGTCATGAGTCACTCTTAACAGAAGGAGCCGCTGCTGAATGTCAGGCGGCCGTCGATGAGTCAGTCGAATTCTGTAAAATGGGGGGGTTGATGGTATTCAAGCACGAAGGAATTTGTCAGAGCAAACACAGCCCACCTTATCGGGGGACTCTCGACGGATAAAGGCATCTGTCCGCCCAAGCAGAGGATTTATGGCACCAGCACTTCATGCTAATGACTTGCAGTTAAGATGCTTTTAGCCAGGCCGCCGCTACTGACACAAAGTCCAATTTACAGCTTTTACACCATTTTTTGAAGTGGATTGAAGGACCAAATAAATAAATAGGAATTTTTATTGCTTAATTTCCTAAAAAAAAAAAAAAAAAAAAAAAAAAAAACGGGGTCATGGGATTTATTTTAAAACCGTAGCGACCAGTAAATAATTTGCGTTTTGCACGCGCATGCACAGTTCAAAGTACAAAATGCCATTTAATGCGCGCAGGTGAGCCTCGGGAAACAACTCGGCGCGGGAGCCAATCACAGAAGAGTCTCGTAACTAAGCACGAGCCAATCACAGTGCAATTAGACTCTGCGTTAGCGACGGACGTTTCAATTCACTTAACTGATTCAATTGTTTCAAACTGGACGATTAAGTAAATCGATTAGTTTGATTCATCTGATTCATCCATAATAAATCAAAACCTTTCTGGGTCTCCCTGAATGACTCACAATTTAGTTATTTAATTTTAATATTGTACTTATATGTATTCAATTATATATTAAACATGCATATCATACAATATTAACATTTTTGAAAGCATGGCCATGACAATGCAGTGAAAATGCATAATATAATTAAAATAAGACAGCAAGTTGGAGAATTGGAAGTGAACAAGAATCACAAGACTGGTCTCGGGTTGATTCAATTAACAAATTAAATGAACGAGAACTGTGTAACTCGTCCTCAGGTAATGATTCAATAATTCTCTTTGTGAATGAAATGAGAGTCATGTGACTCGCTCACAATTCCAATATCATGTGACTTATTCTCAAATAACGGCGACTCCGTTCATGGTAATCGAGCGACTCATTTTTAAGATAAGGTTTCAGTTAACAAATCAAGCCAACGGTAGTCGTGGGTCTCTTTTTGAGTAAGAATTCAGGTCCAACTCGAAACAATTAGTGAAGGTATAAATGCTCAGTGTGCTACAGTGGAGTTTAAAATAAAGAATTATTAGAAATTACATTTTATTAAGGTTCAGTTTTGTGTGACTGAATGCACAAAGGGAGATATGCATATTAGTTTAATATCATTTGTGTTAAAAAAAAAAAAATGGACAACGGAATAAAGAGCGGAGCGGAGGGGTGAGGAGATTTCGCCATTTTAACAATATCGCCGGCTACTGCCGTTAATGAAGTAATAGCGGGAAACGGCCTCTGCATTGACATCAGTGCCGCTCTGCAAGGCGCTATACGAAATGGCATATTTAGGAAGAATGCCATATAAATATTGATTTGAATAATCGACTCTCGACCTGAACGGGGCGGAGATGTGTTGATTAAAATAAAACCGTTCATTTCGGTCAATAACCGGTAAAAGAATCACGAATAGTCAGAACTTAAATTTAGTGTGGCAGACGTCTATTAGATTTTGTTCAATGTGTTGATATTTGGTTATCGTATTAACAATCTCTGCTAAAAAAGCTCTTTATCCGACATCCATTCTTCCGTTTTCTTCACTTATTTGTAAATGTTAATGCGGGCTGAACGCGTTATGTGGGGAACATTGAAATTGCAAAACACAATCTAAATGACCGAAAGACGCTATATAATAAGAGTGCAATTAACGGTTAAAGGGTAACCGAGCGAATGAAACAGCGCGACTTCACGACGATGACCTGACAGACTGGAGTTTGACAAACTTAATTCGTAGTGTTATAAATTTTATTCCATTTCTCTCCAAAAATTTTTTTTTTTATTTCAGATATTTTTAAACATCCATCTTCAGTTGCCAGAACCCTCAGCTTTTTTAAACTTGTGTGAGAACTGTTTCATTAAAAAAAGTCCTATTTGCATTTCGAGAGCTGAGCCCTCTGATTTATCGTCGCAGCCGCAACACAAACTGTCGATTTGTGTACAGCGAACTCGCCTGATTAATCTTCATGCCAGATCTGCGAGATAAGGACCCTAACCTGGGATTAAAAGCTTAGGCTGAACACACCGACTTGAAGGCTCCGGCACGCCGCGCGTCAGCGCCGCTCCCGAGGACGCGCAGAACCTCGCCAGGCGCGCTCCCGCCGGCGACACGACACGCGTACCAAGGTCACCTGAGCGGGGACTGGAAAAGCAACTAGCGAAGTGTCCCAATAACTGACATCCTATAAAAGTGACATCCTGTCGGTTTATGACAGAAATGGAAGACTGGAAAAGAAATGAAACCTGCGTGTAAAGAGGAAGAAGAAGAAGGAGAAGAAATAAAGTCTGCTAAGATGTGAAATAAATAAGCCCTCGTCAAACAAACACGTTCTCTCAAGTTCTTAGACTCTAATTGGCTTGCTGTTCATCGCGCTGGTGAACTGACTGCAGATTATTGAAATTTAATTTCCTTTCTAACGTCCGGTGACTAAATAACACAAAATGCTATTGACTTACAGTTGTGTCACGTCGGCAATAAATAACGAGGAGCCATATGGGCTTTGAAAAGGTACACTTGGACTGAAGTCTCACTGTGGATCTTCGGATTTAATAAGACTGACGAGCCTTCATTTGGGCAGAACTCTGACCTCACGTGGAAGTCATAAAAATCCGAGTATGTGGAAGTTAAGTTAAAGTTTATTGTGATGTGTATATCGTAAGGCTCTTATCTGTCTATCTAATATATAGTGCTTTTCGTGAATCTACGTATTATATAGCGACTTGCATATCTACCCATCATTATATTATACAAAACCTTTCCTACAATTCTCTCCCGACTTTCAGATCTGCTGTCGATGTGTCGCATCTTGCTGTCTGTCCAAGAGCCCACCCTGCCTTTCCCCGTTGATGCTCGGCCAGCCTTCAGCTCATAGACCCCCATATAACCACACTATATCTCACATATAACATGCGTGGTATATATATAAGAGAGGGAGAGTATATTATACACACACGTACACAAACACGTCTTGGTGACTCGTTAACTTCACTATTTTGCGAAAGACAAAAGTCTGACAAGGAGATTTCATGAAGTTACACAAAATCCTTCAAACTGCAGAGAAGAATGGACGGGGAGGGACAGGCAGACAGACACACACACAGACGTCGCCCTTAAACAGATCCAGAGAGGTGACATCCTGATTTTTAATATTCTGTGCACGGAGCTGTCTGTTGGCGCGATTGCACTGCGCGGGCATCATTGACTCGCACGTGACTAATGAGGACTGACGTGCACGCGCAAGCAATATAAAGAAATTCAACTCAACAGATTCGCCTTTAGGAAGGAACTGTTTATAGCGCGATAGACATTTATAAGCAGACTTCAAATTTAACGTGTCACTGTAAAGATAAAAGTCACAACACAAAAATATGGAGCACACACATTTAGGAAGACTCCACACCTGCGCAAAAACCAGCGGAGAACATCAAAGTCACCCCGGGCACCCGCCGAAGCGGGCGACGACCTGCAGCACCTGTGGAGCACCGGAGCCTTCGTCGAGCCACTGCGCCTGCGCTGCACTGCTGACGCGCGTCTGTATGCTAATCACTCGGAGAGGCGCTATATGGAATATTCTTTTTTAATGGTTTATATGTTTTATTATTCACTAAGGTGCCATCCATAGGAACATCGTCTTTAATAAGACAGTTAATTTCCTTCTTTTTAACATAATGTATGAATCAGACTAGGCCAGTGATCCCCAAACTCGGTCCTGAGCACCCACTGTGGCTGCAGGTTCACAATTATAATAATTGATCTAATTTATTTAGATGGCCTTTTTCACCTTCTCTCGTGCCTTTGGAAAAGCACAGCAGTGATTTTTACATTTAGAAGACATTTAGAAATATTTCTACTTTTGCTTTACGCTTACCTCTCTTTTGTTGTTGTCCTATTGTTTTATTTTTTTGTGCGGTTTGCACCCTTCATTGTATCCTAATAATGAACAGAACTGACAGCCGAGTAAACAACACTGAATGATGAAAGACTGCAATAACTTTAGGGTCAGACCCACTAATTAGTAGATAATAAATTAAACAATCGGAACACCTGGAAAAGCAGAATGAAAATCAGGCTGAAAATTGTTAAAAGGTTAAAACACACACACCATCCCCTTATAAGTGTTTAGTATATTGATAAAAATTTACCAATCTTAGTGTTGCTATTTCTACGTTGACTCCAAAACACAGAAGCTGGGAAATAACAACTCACTTAATGAGCCCAGGAGTCCAATTAAAAACAGAAGTTGGTCCGAAGAAAAACCTGCAGCCACAGGGGCAATTTGGGAAGCACTGAACTAAAAAACACGTCTATTAAAAATAAATAATTTTTTTTATTACAGTACATCGTATGATTTTATTCACAGTGCTGTTTTATGCTGTTTGCAGTTCAAATGTCACATCCTTCTCTCCCGCGTCCGCAAAGCAGACGTCACCGATTCGGCGCCTTGTGACATCTCAATGGAGACGCGACAGTCGGCCGTGGAAAATCAGAGTCGAGGACAACGGAGGAGAAAAGCGGCCTGGACAGACAGAAAAGTCAGACGATGGAAAGTCGCCGTGCTTCGGAGTCCTCACTGCCACAAGCCCTGTAATTCTTATATATGGGCTTTCACATCTATCTATCTGTTATATAGTGCCTTTCATCTATCTATCTATCTATCTATCTATCTATCTATCTATCTATCTATTATATGGTGCCTTTCAAATCTTTCACACTGAAAAAATGAACAAACGGGGTTGACGTATAGTTTATGTTGCTGAAACTTCAAATGATCCTGCTTGATAGTCCATGCTTTTACCTTGATATAACACCCTTAGATGTTTAACGCAGATGTTTAAACAAATAACTGAATTAAGTTGATATAACCGAAGACAAACAACGTCAATGTACGGGGCCTGTACGGAATTTGCCTAAAGATGCGCTCCTTTTCCAACCTTGAGGTCCAAGAGACCTCCACACCTTTGTAGAAGTGGAAAGCAAGTTGGAGTTTTAGGAAATTAATTTTTACAGCAAGTTGTGGGGTTTGTACGGTGGTGAGGCCCTTTCTGGTAGTTTTATTATTGAAACTATTATTATTCTTTAATGCCACCGGCGAATGTGCCGCCCACCTTACATCTGAAAAGCCTCTCTCTGCCTACTTTACAACAAAATTATGAATGTTAAGTTTACACAGAAAGCGCAATCATCCAACATAAATACAAGAAATCGCCAAAGTCCTTCAGTTGATATGCAGTGTTATTGAGATTCTAATTCTATACCCGCATAAGCAACCCATTGTTATAAACTGTAAAGAGACAATTTATAAAATGGCTAATGAAACAAGTGGAATACACCGACTAAACAAGTTACAGCGAAATAACTTAGTGATGTGCATTTAAAACTTGTCTTATTGAAATGAGTAATGTTGGTTTAAAATAATTTAACAGCAGAACATGAAAAATGTCATTCATTCAAATATTGTGTTGTTTCAGCAGATTAAATTTATCAAAATACTTTTGATTAAAATAATATTATTACGTGCAACTCATGGACATGTCTTAACCTTTACTCTAACTTGCCTTTAACGTCTTGTAAGTATTAAATGCTGCCTTTCACCTCCATCGATCAGTCTTGTATATAGCGCCTTTCATATCTATCATATAGCAAGTTTCAAGTATATCCTGATCTGCCTGTTATATGGTGCCTTACATATATATTATAACGCGTCTTTCTATTATTCTCTCTCTCGAATTATTATTTTTCCTTAATTCACAATTCCAGTCATATTATAAACACCACACTGCAAACAACTTTTACAATTCTGAGGTTTTTTTTTCTTATCATCTTTTACTAGTAAAAAGTCATTTTTGTAGAACATAAAACATACTTTATACCCCAAAAATCTTCCGAAACGTTCCCAATGAATTAATTACATTAACAAGTTTATGATACAGAAATTGGACTTTTAATCTTCTAAGAACAAACACCTTAAACATTTGCAGATAAGACGGTCAGACACGTCACTGTCACCAATACCCGAATACTCGTCTCCTAAGAATTGGTTGGAAAATTCAGAAATAAGAACAATTTCCTGATTCTTAAACAGCAATAAATTTCACATTTAAAGAGTAAATGACCTCCCGTGTGCTTTACTCCCCCGTATTAAAAAAAAATAAATTACAACCTCAAAATCAGTTCATAGAAATCGTCCACGAATTTAAATGTTAAAAGTTTCGACTTACAAAAGATAACATAGACTGTAGTACTAGGGTGTTGTACCGTGTTAGCCTTTATGAAAGTAGAGAAAAGCCAAGCCAATAAAAGGTGTCATTTTGCTTGGCTTTTCTCTAAAAAGATAACATAATAATGCTCAGATGCACTTTAGTAATTATTTTTATAGCGCCTTTCCCATTTTTTTTCACAAGAGAATGTTGAAAAACGAGGACGGTTTAAACGTTATGCGACAAACCCTGCGCTCTGATGTATTTATTGTCCGCTGCTGTTTTTTATAGCGCCTTTCGCAGTTTCCCGAAAGACAATTTTAAAAAGCTAGATAAAGCATTTCGAGGTGATATTGAAAAATGGGATCCAAGTTTTCGGTTCTTTTTATTATTAGCACCTGCAAGGATTTCACTGTTCCTTGAACGCGAGACAATAGTGGCATTGTAAGCCTATAATGATAATAATAATTAGTATTAATATTAGTAGTAATATAATAAAGCCTTCCATTTTCCAAACCAGATCAGAGTCGAAGGGACAGCTGGAGCCTATCCCAACTAGCACAGGGCAGAAGGCAGGAACAAGCAGAGCGACCGTCCATCGCAATATTCCTCTTCATTGTATTATTCTTATTGTTATCGTTAATTATAATACTAATAACAAAAGTACTGTCCTTGGACCAAAGCGGTAAGTTTATCTCCACTTCTCCACACACAATCGCGCACGCGCGCAGCTCCGCAGATTCCCGTTCGGAGACCCCTAAATTTGAAACTCAACGGTGGTGGGGTAGGGGGGGATATCTCGGATCTGCGGTCAGGACAAACGCAAACAACACTAATAATGATAACGAGAAGAAGAAGAAGGACGGTCTCCTGGGCGAAGTCAGCGTAAATGGAAGGGACAAGTGTTTATAAATCATTGATAAATTGTGAATGATTTGGGGCTGGTGGGGCCGAGCGTCGCGCGCAGTCCTCGCTCGCGCACGTCGCCATTTCTCCGTCTGCAGTTTGTCCATCAGCCTTCGCTCTGACAACATAATCCAAAAGTAATCCGCGGCGTTCAGTTTTCTTGTTGGCTCTCATGCAAAGCGCTCAGGAAAATCCTGCTACCTGTCAGCCCTCCAGTGTGTGCCAGACGGGCTGCCAGGTTCGCCTCCTGGGGAAACAGGCAGAGCCCTTCGGACTTAACCCCTGCTTCCCTTCACGTAATCCACTGTAAACAGCGCGAGCCTTCGCAGGCTAACTGCGCTAATCAGAGCGGGATCTCCTCAAATCTGGATCATACACAGCCCCCTAAGAACTAGAGATTTGAGCATCACTGCTACTGACTGATAGGCGCAACTGCAAATCGGAGACATCTTGGAATTAGCACAAGTCCAGGGCGCAATGACAGCTCCTAATCCCCCTTAAAGAATGCGCGCAGGCGAGCCTTTCACACCAGCAGCGTCGGACTCGGGCGGGCTCGACTTGCTTGAAGGCCCGGCGAGGAGTGAAATGAGCGGCGATTCGGCACAGGGACGGGGGAGGGGGGGTCAATGACAACGAATGCATCCATTGAGAAATACTCACTTTGCTGGGCTTTTACATTTTTTTGGCCCGTTATGTCCGGTCGTGTTCTCCGTTTAAGACCCCATTTCTGATGTGATCCACGAAATGCCACTCGAAGAAGTTCGGAGCTCAGGGGAAACGCACCGAAGCCGGATTAGTCACTCGGGGGCCAAGTAATTAAATGTTGACCCCCTCATTTTGTCTCATGGGCCAGGTTTTAATATCGGGTGGGTGGGTGGAGGAGGGGACGGGGGGGCTACCGCAGGGATGGACAGCGGCGAATTCCTCTGCCCGGAAGAAACTGATAAGAAGACACACCGTTTACATTTGGGGAGGATTTAACAAGGTGTCGACGAGGCGCAGCCCCCCGTGAATGCGCGAGGAGAGGCTGAGCAGAAGCTGTCACGGACCCTCGCCATACCCGACACGGCCATGGGGGGCTCGGGAGAGGGGCGGCCACATGGATACCCCGTAAGAACATCAGACTAATAAGTTTATTGGGTCGGATTCTTCTGCGCATGTGCCATGGAGCCCGCAGCAAGCTGGTGTCATTTAGCCTTTCGTACGGAGTCACTTTATACACATTAAGCAGTCTTTGGTTTCAGTTTAGAGCGTCGCGGTGGCGCAGTGGGTAGCGCTGCTGCCTCGCAGTTAGGAGACCCGGGTCCTCACTGCGTGGAGTTTGCATGTTCTCCCCATGTCTGCATGGGTTTCCTCCCACAGTCCAAAGACATGCAGGGCAGGTGCATTGGCGATTCTAAATTGTCCCTAGTGTGTGTGTGTGTGTGTGTGCCCTGCAGTGGGCTGGCGCCCTGCCCGGGGTTTGTTTCCAGCCTTGCGCCCTGTGTTGGCTGGGATTGGCTCCAGCAGACCCCTGTGACCCTGTAGTTAGGATATAGCGGGTTGGATAATGGATGGATGGATGGATGGATGGATGGTTTCAGTTTAACATTCCATCTGAAATTTGGTATTATATAGCGCCTTTCCATTCATAAAATACCTTCAGGCTTCTGATGAGAGTGAGGATGTTTTCGTATTGCCGCACTTAAGGAGTAGTCAGCAGCCTCGATTTATAGAATTAAAAACTCAATATAATCACTTGGGCATGGTCCAGTTACCCGCATGTGCCAATGAAAATGCTAACTGGGCACATGATGATGAGCAAAAATGAGATTTGAAAGTCACTTCAAAACCACCGCCATCACAATCGTGTTGAAAAAGCCCACACCGGTCATCATGATGTCCTTCGAGAGGGACCACCTGACTGCCCCCATCACATGCCACTCTCCAGTTTGCCAGTCCACTGAGGATGTCACATCATCTACTTGTCATCTGGACAAAAGACCTGCAGTAGAAACCTGCAGTCAAGAGGAAAGAGACCCTCTGTCTCACATTGCAGTTGGGTTGGACTGGTGGGCTTTCTCTTAAAAGAAGCTTAAGATGACGGCCTGATCTTGAAAGTGCCTTTCCACGTGCCCATGGCCACACTCCACATGACTGTAAAGTGCCCTGTGAAACAAGCAAGATGATCAAGAGTGACATCTGGAGAGAAAGCTGGCCTTTTTGACGCAGGGCTGTAACCATTTGGAGAGGATTGAGACAAAATGACTCCACCTGTACCGCACCCTGCAATGGGACCCCTATGAACAAGACGCCATATTAAACCATAATGCTGCAGACTCTGCTTTGTGGGCCTCCTGTGCACAACTGTGCTGCCCGCCTAAGAAGTCTAAGAGCCTTCTAAAAATGTACAGGTGAACATCCTCTGTAAGAAAAAGGAGATTTATACATAAGGTACGCAGAAATCTCTGATGCAATATTACCATTCATTTCAGACACCAAAAATAAAGAGGCACATAACTGGTGGCGGACTTCATCTTCTAAGCCCCCTCATCCCATCAGAAACGAAACAAAAAACAAACTAAAGACACTGAAGATGTTCTGTTAGTCGTCTGTGTTTTGTTTCATTCCGCTTTCCGCACAACAGCAAGATGCAGACATCTCGATTACAAGCCGACCTCTAGGGTTTCCCACCATTTAGTTTAAGGCTTAGCGGGTGGGAAGGAGAACAGGCCAGACCACCTTGGGGGGCCTCAAGCTGTCAGCAGCCTTGTCAGAATGCACTGCAGCACCCTGGACAGAGCGAAAGGAGACCCGGGCGCTCGGGAATGTGCTGAGTGGGCCAGCGGGGCAGCCTGCCAGAGAAACAAGAAGTCGGAAAAACCTCAGAGTTGCTAGCAGCCATCTCTCTCTGCTTCTCGGCCAGTTGACTGTGGTGGCATCTTGCCACACTGCCATCTGATTAAAGCAACCTGAAGCTACCTGTGGTACCAGAAGGCATATTGATACTCCAACTTGTGACGAGACCCCTGCTGTTCTTAGGAGTCTGAGGTGCTTTGATGTGGGAGTGACATCCTTCAAATGATCTTCAGCTCTGGGATGGCCAGTCTGGTGTGCGTGGCTGGTGGCGTCACTTCAAGAGAGGACCACCAAAATGACACGCTGATTAAGAGGGCAGGCTAAGTTATGGGACACCCTCTGTGCCTGTTGGAGGGGTCAAGGAGGAGAGAATCTATCTGTCTCTCTTATATAGTGCCTTTCACATGTCTATCTATCTATCTATCTATCTATCTATCTATCTATCTATCTATCTATCTATCTATCATATAGTGCCTTTCACATGTCTATCTATCTATCTATCTATCTATCTATCTATCTATCTATCTATCTATCTATCTATCTATCTATCATATAGTGCCTCTCATATCTATCTATCTATCTATCTATCTATCTATCTATCTATCTATCTATCTATCTATCTATCTAATCTTGCCAACTATGCTATCTATTTATCTATTATATAGTGCCTTACATATCTATCTGTCTATCTGTCTATCTATCTATCTATCTATCTATCTATCTATCTATCTATCTATCTATCTATCATATAGTGCCTCTCATATCTATCTATCTATCTATCTATCTATCTATTTTGAAGGTTCCAGAAAGAGATTACTGAGGGCCATCCCACCAGCATCATACCCCTGGGTAAAGTAGTGTGCTGGGGTCCCTGTTTTGATAACAGAACAGAAACAAACACAGGCATTAGTAACATCATAGATCCCTTTGTTCCTGGAGCCCCTGGCCAGTGCCTATTGTGCCCATACATTAACCAATTGAGAAGGCAAGGCTGTAAAAGGTGGGGGTCTGGAGGTGCCATTTCATAGAAGGGCTAAGAGCTGCTCAGCACGGTGCCATAAATTAATGCCACAAGACAGTACTGGCCCTAAAGACAACTTCTTGCCTTTAATGACATTGACAGCACATTTTACAAGCGGCTCCAAAGATGAGTTTGAGAGGTTGACTGGCATCTCTAAATTGGCCCCAGTATGAGTGAGTGTGGGCCCTGGCATGAACCTGTGCTTATACCCAGTAGTGCCTATATATAATACTGATGCTCTGTGCAAGAGAGGACAGAGCTGACTATACTTCCTTAGAAGGCTGGCGTCCTTCAACATCTGCAATAAGATGCTGCAGATGTTCTATCAGACGGTTGTGGCGAGCGCCCTCTTCTACGCGGTGGTGTGCTGGGGAGGCAGCATAAAGAAGAGGGACGCCTCACGTCTGGACAAACTGGTGAGGAAGGCAGGCTCTATTGTAGGCACGGAGCTGGACAGTTTGACATCCATGGCAGAGCGACGGGCGCTGGGCAGACTCCTGTCAATCATGGAGAATCCACTGAACAGGATCATCTCCAGACAGAGGAGCAGCTTCAGCGACAGACTGAGGAGACCCCACACTATGCGACTCTTTAATTCCACCAGGGGGGTAAATGTTAACACAACACAAAGTTATTGTCTGCTGTTATAACTCTTTCATATTGTTCTTTATCAGTATGCTGCTGCTGGAGTATGTGAATGAATGTTTCTGCACTTTCATTATCTGTAATTACATTGTCTGCTACTGTAACTCCTACTGTATGTACAGAGGTGCTTGTAAGTTTGTGAACCCTTTAGAATTTTCTATATTTCTGCATAAATACGACCTAAAACATCAGATTGTCACTCAAGTCCTAAAAGTAGATAAAGAGAAACCAGTTAAACAAATGAGATAAAAATATTATACTTGGTCACTTATTTATTGAGGAAAATGATGGAATATTCCATATTTGTGAGTGGCAAAAGTATGTGACCCTTTGCTTTCAGTATCTGCTGTGACCCCCCTTTGCACGTTTCTGGTAACTTCTGATCATTCCTGCACACCGGCTTGGAGGAATTTTCGCCCATTCCTCCATCCAGAACAGCTTCAACTCTGGGATGTTGGTGGGTTTCCTCACATTGACTGCTCACTTCAGGTCCTTCCACAACATTTTGATTGGATTAAGGTCAGGACGTTGACTTGGCCATTCCTAAACTTTAACTTTATTCTTCTTTAACCATTCTTTGGTAGAACGACTTGTGTGCTTAGGGTTGTTGTCTTGCTGGATGACCCACCTTCTCTTGAGATTCAGTTCATGATCGGATGTCCTGACATTTTCCTTTAGAATTCTCTGATATAATTCAGAATTCATTGTTCCATCAATAAAGGCCAGCTGTCCTGGCCCAGATGCAGTAAAACAGGCCCAAACCGTGATACTACCAGCAGCATGTTTCACAGATGGGATGAGGTTCTTATGCTGGAATGCAGTGTTTTCCTTTCTCCAAACGTAACGCTTTTCATTTAAACCAAAAAGTTCTATTTTGGTCTCATCCGTCCACAAGACATTCTTCCAATAGCCTTCTGGTTTGTCCACGTGATCTTTAGCCAACTGCAGACGAGCAGCAATGTTTTTTTTGGAGAGCAGTGGCTTTCTCCTTGCAACCCTGCCATGCATACCATTGTTGTTGAGTGTTCTCCTGATGGTGAACTCATGAACATGAACATTAGCCAATGTGAGAGAGGCCTTCAGTTGCGGTCCTTTGTGACCTCGCCGACTATTACACGTGTGCCTTGCTCTTGGAGTGATCTTTGTTGGTCGACCACTCCTGCGGAGGGTAACAGTGGTCTTGAATTTCCTCCATTTGTACACAATCTGTCTGACTGTGGATTGGTGGAGTCCAAACTCTTTAGAGATGGTTTTGTGACCTTTTCCTGCCTGATGAGCATCAACAACTCTTTTTGTGAGGTCCTTTAGTAATCTCCTTTGTTCGTGCCGTGATACACTTCCACAAACATGTGTTGTGAAGAGCAGACTTTGATAGATCCTGCTCTTTAAATAACACAGGGTGCCCACTCACACCTGACTGGCATCCCATTGACTCGAATTTCACCTTCAAACTAACTGCTAATCCGTGAGGTTCACATACTTTTGCCACTCACAGATATGTCATATTCCATCATTTTCCTCAATAAATAAATGACCAAGTATAATATTTGTGTCTCATTTGTTTAACTGGTTTCTCTTTATCTACTTTTAGGACTTGAGTGACAATCTGATGATGTTTTAGGTCATATTTATGCAGAAATATAGAAAATTCTAAAGGGTTCACAAACTTTCAAGCACCACTGTAGACCCCGTGTGGGTCCCCCTCAACAGACCGGCACTCTTCCTTGTCCCAGGACAGGCCTTACAGCTGCCACTTGTGTATCCCGCATGTCCAGGTTCTGGGTGAAGGCAGGCTTCTTCCTGTTAGCTTTGCTGTCACATTTCATACTCCGCCCTGGTGGGCTGCCTGCTCCTCCGAGGGCCTGGCTGGTACTGAAGCCTCCTGTCACCATTTCCATAGCTGTGTTTGTTCTAAGAGGTTGTTAGGATGTGAAGGAGGGCTCAGTCCACCCAGGGGGATCGACCTGTCTGGCATGGGTGACCCTTCTGGAAATATAAAGCTCCCACCAGCAGAGCTCTCCAGGTCATCATAACGCACAAGCCCCTTACTGTGACAAGGTGACAGTCATGTAGGAGGTGTCTGCTTACAGCAGCCATGCTTTTTATTCTCTTTTGATAAAGTCTGGGGTTCAGGCGCCGGGGGGTTCCTTGTGTGGAGTTTGCATGTTCTCCCTGTGTCAGTGTGGCTTTCCTGCCACAGTTTAAAGACACCCATGCAGGTTCGGTAGGATGGTGTTGCCAAACTGGCCCCTGACCAGTGTGTTCACCCTGCGCCTGCTCAGGTGTTGTTCCTGCCTTGTCCCTGATGACCACTGGGATTGGCTCCAGCTGCCCTGCGACCCTGCTCCAGGTTTAGTGGGTTTAGAAAATGGACGGATGGTTCAATCACAGCCAAATAAAAGCGCACGTCTCGCCGGCCCCCCGACAAACGCGCCAACAACTCCCATCCTTTGAGTTTCTCCTGCGCTTCAGTCGGCTCTTCTGCTATCTGACGGTCCACAAAGAGCCGCTGACGGACGAATGTCATCCGAAGGCAGGCGGGCAGGCAGGAAGGCGGGCGGGTGTTTGACGAGGGGCTCCGCGTAACTTTCGGTCTCCAGTTTATTTTGGCCGTCGTCTCCACGACTGTGGGAACCCGAGCAGAAATGTGTTGGGCACTTCAAAGCTTCAGAGCTGAGATAAGCGGCGCGGCGCTGAGAGAGACGAGCTAAATGATCCGAAAACTCGGACATGACAGGCCAAGATAAGGCGCTATTGTGATTAACGCCAGAGGTTGTAGCCGGGATTACTTGGAGCGCACAGCTCTTCAGGAGTAATGAGAGCCATGCACGTCGAGTCGGATGGGGCTGGTGGGGGCAGCTTTTGGACGACCCCCGCGCCGCTGCTGGTGGACGCTCCGTCTCCTCAGCCCGTCAGCCCGCAGGGCCACCTGTAAAGCAGAGGTTAGGGTCCCACCAAGCACAGCGCAGCACCCCCAATGTATATATCTGGAGGTGTCTCGGCTGTCTGCAGATTCTCTTCAAGGCCACTCAATGACAACATGTCAATCATTTTTGTCACATTTCACGATTGGGTACGTTTCTCTTACTTTTTCGTGACGCACATCGGTTACTTAATGACTTAATTTTTGGATTTTAAATGATTAGACTGGCCTACCCCCAACCCCAGATACTAACCTTAAAGTTAGTGGTGGTGGAGCATAGTTACCTATAGGACCCTAACGTTAATGTCCCCTTTGGGTGTCTAATCTTTAAAAACGATAATACGATTTGCGTCACGATAATAGAAACGTCCCCACGATTGTATTGTTCACGTCGTAATGAGGGATTCTATTTCAGTAATATTAACGATGTTTAACACGACTTCCTTTTTACTTGACGGAAAATAAGACGTGCAATAAAAATGGCGATACTGTATGAATATTATGTAAGTACGCCGTATAGTGAAGTGTATTATTTAACCAGCCGTGCGAGTTCTAAATTCTAAATATGATTTCTACCATCCTGCGGTGTAAGTGCGCGGGCACGCATGCGCGCGCGCGTCCGATGAAGCGCATGCGCAATCTGGGTAAAGTCAAAATGACGGACCTATGCTGAGAGTCTTTGGGGCGCGAGGCACCGCATGCCCACTCAAGTTTTAAGGGCAACAAGAGAGCCGACGTCCACCTTATTAAAACGAGCACACGACAGGCGCACGAGTCCTGTTATTACAGCCGTTACACAATCAAACTTTAATTTATATAGCGCCTTTACACAGCACGCGGCATTAAAAAGATTACACTGCACGTCAGCCTACAAGACAGTAGCTGGAGTAATGACAATAACATTGAAAGGCAAAAATGACCACTTAGATGAAGTGACCAGCAAACACACTCGTCAAATCTGACATCCCCTGCAAGTGATGTGACGTCAGCACAAGCAACTGATTACACCTGGCACATGCCAAGTGTGGGTGGCACTGATCAAACACGTTTAAGGTGCCACCGGTAGTTTTTGCTTTTCATTTTTCAAGATTTGTTGCGAGTTCATTTTTCATTTGATTCCCTTTGTTGAGGGAATTCCCAACTGGCATGGCCAGTGCCAAATACGTCCTTCTCTCATCCCTAATGATTATCTTAGGCAGTAAGTCTATATCACATGGGAGTAAATAACAGTGCCCTGTGGTGGCATGCAGGAACCATATCATGGGCCTCTATGACCCCCATATTAAAACAAATGGGCTCAGGGAAGGAAAGCATGGGCACCGTCAGTGTGGCACCTGCATATTCTCCCTGTGTTTTTGTGGAAATTCCTTTCTTATCCAAAGTGTATTTAGATTAGTGTAAGCATTAAATCTATTTTGGATGAGTGTAAGAGTGCCCTTCAGTGGTCTGGCACTACAATAAGGATGCCCTGTGACCCCTGTATTAAAACAAGTAGGCTCAGAGCAGGTATACATGGGCACTGTCAGTGTGGAGCCTGCATGTTCTCCCTGAGTTCTTGTGGATATTCCAACTTCCTTCCTCATCCCAGTTTCAATCAGATTAGCACAAGTGTAAACAGGAAGGCTATAAGTGAGTGTGCCCTGTGACGGCCTGGCATGACATTGAGGGCTTCATACCAATGCTGCTGAGGCACCATATGCAATGACTCCCTGTGACCCTGCATTATAAGTCGGTTCAGAAATAAATGAATACATTGGCAAAGTCTGTGTGTGACGTTCATTTTCTCCCCGTGTTCTGGAGGGTATTGTGGTTTCCTCACCCACTCCAAACACATTCAGGTTAGGTTAAGCAGTAGCTCAACACTGGGTGGTGTAAAGGAGTGAGCCCAGGGAAAGCCTGGCACTACATTAAGGAATGCTTGTGACCTTGTGTCAAAATAAGTGGGTTCAAAAAATGAAAGAATGAATGAATGGGCACCATCTGTGTGGTGCTTGTATGCTCTCCCTGTGTTCCTGGAGGTACACCAATAAACTGACCCCTAAAACACATTCAGATTAGCAAAATAGGGTGGGTATAAGAAAGTGTGCCCTATGATAGCCTGGCAGTCCAACCAGGGTGCTGACCCTACTGAGACACAGTACATCCTGCCTCCCTGTATTAGAGTAAGCAGGTTCAGAAAATAAATAAATGAATGGGCACCATCTGTGTGGTGCTTGTATGCTCCCCCTGTGTTCCTGAAGGTATGCCAATAAGCAGACAAATAATAAACAAAACACATTCTGATTAGCCTAAAAGGACGGATATAAGAAAGTGTGCCCTCTGATACCCTGGCAGTGACATAAGGGCTCCTTCCTGCCTTGAGCCCACTGCTGTTGAGACAAAGGATGTGCTGCCACCCTGTGACCCTGTATTAGAGTAAGCAGGTTCATATAATAAATAAATGAATGGGCACCGTCTGTGTGGCACTTGCATCTTCACTCTGTGTTTTTGTGGGTATTCTGGCTTCCTTGCCCACACAGGGCTCATTCAGATTAGATTAATCGGTACCTCTATACTGGTTGGACAGAAATGAGAGTACCCTGAGATGGCCTGGCATGATATAAAGGGCTCCCCATATACCTGCATTGAAATAGGTGGGATATAAGAAAATGAATGAATGACTGGGCACCATCTGTGTGGAGTCTGCATGTTCTCCCCGTGTCCTTATGGGTATTCTGGCTTCTTCCCTCATGCCAAGTATATTCAAGGTTAATTGAAGCAGTAAGCCTAAATAATTTGGATTTAAGTGTTTGTACCCTGCAATGGCCTGGCACCACCTCAATGACTCAGCTCTGCCCTATACCCAGTGCTGCTGTGACGCTGCATGTGGCCATGTAAGAGGGTTTGGAAACTGAATGAAAGGGCAGTTTGTGCGGCACTGGCATGTTCTCCCTGTGTTCTTGTGGATATTCTGGTCTCCTTGCCCACCAAGAACACATTCATTAGCATAAGATGGAAGTGTGTGAGCGAGACCGCCCTGAGATGGCCTGGCACAACACCAAGGGCTCATGCCCTGCCTTGATCAGAGTCTGTGTGGAGCTTGCAGGTTCTCCTTCAGACTCTGTGAGGCTTTCCTCTTTCTCCAATTTTCTTCTCGTATCCTGAGGTCATGCACATTAATTTAATTGGGGGTCCGTAAATAGCCCCCTGGCCAATGTCAGTTTTTCACAAAAGCTAAACCAAATCTGGACCTTGTGTTGTCTTAGACACTGCACATTAAGCCCCAAGGTCCACATGTGACACTTCAAGTGACCTTCCCGTGTCATCACCCCAGAAAGGCGCTATACACTACAAAGGTTCGTCTGTGCTTTCACCAGCAGCATTTCAAACACGAGTGGCTCGCTGGGGGTGTCGAGGGACCAGATGAATGGCCGCCGGCCAGTCTGTTTATTTGCGCTGCGTCTCGACCCCCCTTGCCAGCCTGTCTTATCTTGACATCTGAGCGTGCAAAGTGGCTAAATAAGATGCCGCGAGGGCATTAGTGCGATGACTGCTCCATGTTTGCCTCTCGTTTTAGGGTCCAATAACTTTTTGTTAACAGATGCAATAAAGCGCCCATTTGTTGGTAAGCCGCTAATCTCCCAGTCAACTGAAGCCATCGGATTCCTCAATGCGCTCATCAATGAAACGCCCTTTGTAGTGCAACGGTACACGGACGCCTGGCAGAGCCCCCCGCATTTAGCTGCGACTTGAAAGGGGCGCTCTAATCCCTTAACATAATATGAGCTCCGAGATCTCATCAGCGAAGGCGAAGCTATCGACGCGGCCGGCCGTCCGTGAGGAGCTCTGACCTCCATTTGGAATGTGAAGGACGCCGCCTGCAAGAAGAGGAGCGAAGGAGCCGCCGACGTTTGGACCGCACTGAAGGCACCGGCCGATTCGTCTACATTACAGGGGCTTTGGTAGACCCGGGTTCAATTTGTGACTTTTTACTTGGGGGTCACATGACTTCCTTTACTTTTGTTAGTGTGTGCGCGCGCGCGCGCGCGTGTGTGTATATGTGTGTGTGCGCGCGCCCGCGCCCATGGCCACTCCAGCTCGCCTTACACAGCAGTCTCGAAAGCGTTAAGCGCAGCTTCTCATTGTCTTAGAAACGCAGGCTTACAAAATGGATGGGTCCACACACTAAGCTGAGCTCATCTGCACCGAGAGCCCTCGGAGGTAACGCGACTCACTCAGCGTCACACGCCATGGCGGGGACTGGACTTTGTCTTTATGTAGTGCCTTTCAGAATGACCACCACACCAAGGCACTCCTACGTAGCTTAGAAACTACTGGTTTGGGAGTAACCTTGGGAATCAGTGGTGGGAGCTGAATATGGGAATGCCTTAAGATTATATAGCGCCTTTCAAAACACATCAGGCACAGTACTGTTAGCTTGATGTTTCTACTCGGTGAGCACTGGCATGTGAAGGGGCTCACTGAAGGCCAAGCAGATTTGGGGGTTTCACTGCAAGATACCGTAACTTTATATAGCGCCTTTCATAACGAACGGCCTATCAGTATTCAGTGCTGTTGGTTTAATATTACCGTTGAGCATTGGCAGGTAAGACAATTCAGGGTTTGATTGCAAGATGATTCAGATTTATATAGCGCCTTTCTTAATAAATAACTTATAAGGTACAACACTATCGACTTAATGTTTCTATTTGGTGAGTATTGACACAGGAGAAACCATCCATTTTAAGGGCTAAACAGGTTGTTTTTTGGGTGAATCACAAGAAACTGTAGTTTTATATAGCGCCTTTCATAATGAAAAACTTATCAGGTACAATACTGGGTGAGCACTGACATGTGAAGAGGCTCATTGAGCATCACAGAGATCTCGGGGACTGACTGCAATATACTCCACATTTATATAGCGCCTTTCATAATGAATAGACTATCATGTTTCAATGTTATTAGTTTAATATTTCTATTGGATGAACACTGGCAGGTGAAGTGAATTGTTAAGGGCTAACAGATAGATAAATAGTCAAGAAAGGAACTATATAACATGATTAAATAAATAGATAGATAGATATGAAAGGCACTATATAAGATAGATAGATAGATAGATAGATAGATA
>JANRMT010062837.1:105026840-105044316 GCA_026402145.1 Polypterus bichir lapradei
ATTGGCGGTTAGTACGTCTGAGAGAGACACGACTGCTGCAGTAAAGTATTTCATCGAAGGTCACACACGGCGCAGCAGCATCTTGGGTGAGACATGAACAGTCACTGCGCCACCGTGTGCCCGTGTTTAATAACACGCTTTAACTCCCATCATCATGAAAATGATATCACGTATACGTCTCAGTATTTTAGTTATTCAGAGAGCTGTGATATCACGAATGTCATGGATTCTGTGTCCTGTCGGAGGAAGAGAGCCGGTTTAAGAAGCACGTAGTGATTCACACACACAGAGCACATAGACGATCAAATACTAAACAAAGCATTTAACGTGCGACTTTGGTTACGATGGGATTTAAGAAACTAGTAAATTAAACGATTTTAACATAAAGTTTATGATGTTCTATTTTAATGACAAAATAAGCTACGTGATTAAAGTGGAAATTTCCAGAATCAAGTTGACATTTCGTGCTTTTTTCCCACTTTGTGCCTATTTTTTTTTTTTTTTGTTCTCTGTACCCTAACGAGCTGTCATGTGACACTCAGACGGTGGCCTACGACTCCCTTCTCACGGCGACTTTGATATCTGACAACTTCTCTTTTTTATTTCGGGCGCTGTGCGACTTTGTGTATTTGAGCTTTCGAGTTTCTCCGACACGCGTTGATCAGCTGCCTTTTGTTGTTCATCCCACTGTTTAAACACACAAATCGTACTTCTAGAAAGTTGATTCTGTTCATCTGGATGTAGTATTTTCAGTCTCAGTCGACTGCAGGTTTCTCCAGCCTTATAAACAGTACCTTGGCCTAATGACTGAACTAGCACCATTGACTAACAATGGCCGTGTGATCAATGATATGCAGATTGTCCATTGATCAGTGGCCATGAGTACTGTTCACAGAGAGTTGGGGGAATGGCTGCAATCACCGCATTGTAAGATGGTGAGAGATGTACCCTTAGGCCCCCTCCTCGGCTCAGAGATGGTCGTTCCTTTTTCACGTAAATGGCCTCCTTGACAAACCAGCGTTCCTCCCTGTCCAGGATGTGCACATCTTCGTCACTGAATGACTGACCACTGTCCTGTAGATGTACATAGACTGCGGAGTCCTGGCCTGACGAGGTAGCTCTTCTGTGTTGTGCCATCCCCTTCGCCAGTGGTTGTTTGGTTTCCCCGATGTATGATTCACGGCAATCCTCTTGGCAGTTAACTGTGTAAACTATGTTACTCTGTCTGTGCCGGGGCACCTGATCCTTGGGGTGAACCAATTTTTGCCGTATCGTGTTTTGGGGTTTGAGAGCCACCGAGACCTGGTATTTTGAAGAAATGCGTCTCAGCTCTTCTGATACTCCTGACACATAAGGGATCACCAAAGGTTTTCGCTTAGGCGGCGGTTGTCCTTCCTCTCTCCTGGATTGCTTAGAGGATCCTTTTGGTGTCTTCTCTGCTTAAAAAAAAAAAAGTCCAGCAGGGATGACCACATTTTCTCAGGGCCTTTTTGATGTGATGTTCTTCTGCTTCCCCGGCCGCGTTGCCTGTGAGTGTGGTGTTTGCTCCGTGTTGTAGAGTCCTGGTGACACCTGTTTTGTGCTCTAGAGGCTGGTGAGAGTCAAAACTTAAATTCTGATCCGTATGCGTTGGTTTACGGTACACATCAACTTTCAAAATGTCCCCCATTGCTGATGGAAATTTCACAATCTAAGAAAGCCTCACAGGTGGCGCAGTGGTAGTGCTGCTGCTTTGCAGTAAGGAGACTGTGGAAGGTTGTGGGGTCACTTCCTGGTTCCTCCCTGTGTAGATAGCGCTTTGAGTACTGAGAAAAGCGCTATATAAATGTAATGAATTATTATTATTAAAGCTAGCCTGTCCGGCTTCATGTCCACCCTGGTGAACTGGATGTGTTTGTCCACTGAGGTTGACGTGGTCAGTGAATTGTGGTACCTCTTGATTTTTGGTTTTCACCCAGGTGTCGTCCACATGCAGCAGTGGTTCTCAACCTGTGGGGCGGGTCCCCCTAGGGGTGCACGAAGTAACAAAAGGGGGACGCGAAGATGTGAAAAAAAGAAAGCAAGAATCAAAAATATGAAAAAAACATCAGTTGAAACCAAAACAAATGAACTTAAACTACATTCTGATACTAGAACAATAAATATAGAGTTAGGTAAATGTCGATAACAGTTAAGTAGGTATAATACAATATGCATCTACATTTCAAAAAAATGTTAGGTGGGGCGCGATTAAAACTGTTATGAAAACTCGGGTCGCAAATACTTAAAGGTTGAGAAACGCTGACATACAGAATTTCCTTACCTGGATTACTGAGCAACAAATGGTACGTTTTTTCTTTGCCTCCACTTGGTATTCGCTGAAATTCTTCTATTTGCCCCCGTGCTTTTGCCATTGCCTTTTCACAGAATGCTGAACTTAAGGGCTATTTATATTGATTTGCATATTCAAAGAGGTGTAATTCTGGGAGGAGTCAGGGCGGGACAGCAGGCGCGTGCGTTACTTTTCACGCTGACTGGGATTTATGGAGCAGAAGAACGTGGAAGCTGGCGAACGTACAGATTTATGCATCTGGATTTTTTTGTGCGTAAGCACATTTCCGCTTCTCTCCGCATGCCGTGTTTTAGTGTGAGTTCTACGCACGGCGTTATGCATGAGGCCCCTGGAGTGGTGGGTGGGGTGGAGGTGTCCCCTCCTGATTGCATCACAAAAATATCATTTAAAAATTCAGATGTTATCCTGAACACCCTGCATATGTGGACTCAACAATCAGCTACAACAGTCAAACCACTGACAGGTGACATGAGTGACATACCACTGATGATCTCGTTTCAATGTCACCTGTCAGGGGATGGCATATATCAGGCAGCAAATGAACAGCCAGTTCTGGAAGGTGATGTGTCGGGCAAACATCAGGATCTAAGTGACGCTGACAAGGAAAAAAAAGTGTGGTGGCTTGACCATGGGGTCAGAGCGTCTCCAAGATGGTGGCTTGTGTGGGGCGTTTCCAGCATGCAGTGGTCCCAGGAAGGACAACCAATGAAGGGTCATGGGCTCCTGAGGCTCATAGATGCACATAGGGATTAAAGGCTAGTCCATCTGCTCCGAACCCACTGAAGAGCTTCTTTAGAAGAAATTGCTGGCCATGAGAGGAAGGTGTCAGAAGACGCTGTGCTTCTCAGGCCAGTCAGAGGGTCCATTCTGGCAGCTCTTCAAAGGGCACATGAGCTTCAAAACTGGACAACAGAGCTGTGGGAGAAGGCGGTCTGGTCTGACGAATCACATCTTCTTTTAGACCACCAGGCCAGGCCAGGTGTGTCATTTACCTGGGGAGGGGATGGTGGCAGGGTGCACAGATGGAAGACGGCAAGATGGCGGAGGCTGTGTGATGCTCTGGGCAATAGTATGCTGGCAAAACCAAAGCTCCAAAGATTGGGGGCTGGCAACACAACTAGAAATATACAGAAAAAAAAAAATAGCAAAAAGCAGAGGAGGGATGACCGTAAACCCCTGGCTTGTATAAAACTTGCAAACAGGAAATCTTTATAGACTGAGCATTTATTTAAACAAAAATCCAAAAACAACAACAAAAAGGAAGTGAGCATGAGTTGTGTAAAAGGCAGCCCTAAACAATAGAGTCTTAAAACACAATCCAAATATTCATCCATCCATCCATTATTCAACCTGCTATATCCTAACTACAGGGTCACGGGGGTCTGCCGGAGCCAATCCCAGCCAACACAGGGCACAAGGCAGGAAATAAACCCTGGGCAGGGCGCCAGCCCACTGCAGTACAAATATTAATCTTCCTTAAAACAGAGCAAAATAAATGAAGAAAACCAGAAAAACCCATCTACAAGAAACGGCAACAGTCACAAACTCCACAGTGAAAGAATGACCTCCTGCTCCTGAGCCTTCTCAGCTCACTTACATAAACAAAGGCAGGGGGCCGGGCAGTGGTGTCAAGGTGACCCCGCCTCCTATGGCTCCACCCACAAAAATAAGAAACCACAGAACACAGTCATAGAATTACAAATGAAATCAAGAGGCATAGCAAAGAATAACCCAAAATGAACAAAAACAACAATAAAAGAGAAACTACACTCTAATTCAAGCAGACACATAAGAATCTCCACAATGGCGCTCTGAGGGACTCGTCTCCACTGCTTCAATATAAAGACTGAGGGCGGTCCCACGCTGATGATGTCATGATGACTCCACCTCTTGAGGGACTCCACCCACCAAACACAAGCAATAAAGCTTTGATGAAGCAGTGCACAATACATAACAATGAAAGAATATTAACAAAAAATACATTCAAACAATTAAAATATATAGAAAATAACCCTTCTAAAATAACAGAAATTGCAATAAAAAGAAACTAAATGTATGCCAAGGAAAAAACTCATGCAGTCGCATAACAGGCCACCGTGTGATGTGCATGAACTCGTTCAACAGAGCTAAGAACGGTGAACTTAATGTAACGCATTTGCAAGTGAAGAACGTGAGCGTGAGCTCATTCAGTTTTGGGTGACATTCTGGATCTGCTTTAGGTCCTGATTAAACGTATTGCCTTGCCCTGTCATGTAGGGGTGGAGCCGAATCTCAATACGGTATTCAGATAAGCACAAAGGGCGGCAAAGGAGACCTGGTGGTTTGTTTGATTTCAGCCTCTTTAATCTGAGCAGCTCTTCTCTCTTCACAATTTCCAAACCCCTCAGTACCTCCTTAGTAGTCCCTGTTACCACTCTGAGGTTATCCACTTGCTCACACCTCAGAAAAATGTAAGTTTAGGGCATCTGCTATTTCACTGTCTGTATCTTTTAATTCCCCTTTACTATTCCTGATGCACTTGACCTCCTCCTTGACTGTTCTCTTACTATTAAGAATCTCTTAGGGTCGTCTTTCGCCTTATCTGCTCTCTTCCTCTCCAACTGTATTTTAGCCTCCCTGATCTCCTTCTTAATGGTTGCCCTCATGTTCTCATTCGCTCTGTGATTCACTTTGCAGTCATTAGTCTTATATTCCTTATAAAGCAGTTTTTTCCTTAGCAGCTTCTTTTTTAAATCTTTATTAATCCACCATTAGTTTCCTATTAATTCCACATTTAGGTCCGTATCTGTCCTGCATTACATTTTTAAACCTGTTCCACTGCTCCTCGACTGTCTTATCCCAGTCTATCCTACTTAGAGTTTGTTGCATCTGCTCAAAATTGGCCCTACCAAAGTTCAACTTAACAATTTTAGTCTTTGCATCTGCACTCTTACAAAATACTGAGAACTGTATTACATTCTGGTCACGTGACCCTAGTGGTCCAATCACCTCTACCCCCTCAATTCTATCCTGAATATTACTAAACACTAAATCCAGGCAGGCGTCACCCCGCGTTGGCTCTTTAACATGCTGTGTTAAAAAACAGTCGCTGATTACTTCTAAAAACTCCTGCTCTTGTGCTCCTCCATCTGCAAGGTCATCCCAGTTAATATTTGGATAATTAAAGCCCCCCATGACTATAATATCTCCCTGTAAACTTGCCTTTTTGATATTACTAAAATGACGTGTGTTGAAATGACTGTGTGAATTGGGTGGTCTGTAACGCACTCCTGGTATCAAAACAAGAATCCCTGGAATGATCCTAGCATCCTTGCCATGCCCGACTTCGGGCAGGATCTAACCAATCAAACCCCTTAAGCAGATCCACTCTCAGTCCCACCGCTGACACAAGTTTAAAACCTTAACACTTGAAAGTCAGCGTGCCAAGTCCGGAAGAGGGGGCGCTGCATTGGCACACTGACCTGCATTTTACCCCTGTTCTTCGGAGCAGTGACGTGCCGACCTCTGCCGTCTGAACTTTCCCATAACTGGGCCACCAGTTAGTGAGGCCTTCTGAGCTCATGCTTTATATTTGTAAAAGAAAAGGAAAATATACAAAAGTGATTAGGAGGCAATGCTTTCATAGAGCACTTCGGCCCCTGCAGGAAACCCAAAAAGCCAAATCATCCACACAGGCAGGGACACTCGGCCCGCACCGGAATGCTTTTGTTTATTTAGATTCGAATCTTTGTAAACTAAAGTGGCCAGTGAACCACCATGAGGCCCACCACGCCGACGAGGACTTCTGGGCGTCTGCTCCTTCCATTCGGCTTTAATGAGAAATGATGCGAAAGTTCGATGGGTGGCATGGCAGCGGGCCCTCGCCTCGGCACAGTTTACTTGTTAGCTTGTGATTAATGTCGCTTCCCACATGAAGCCATCTGCACCCCCAGGCCTCTTTGAGTTCACGTCCCCGTCCCCGTGCCGTGACCCCTGCCTTCGCCGGGCCCAATGAAATGCTCCATTTTTCAGTTTCCGTCTTGATGGCCTACTGTAAACACGACTCTCTCGTGGGTTTCCCTTGACGTGATAAGCCTGCTGGAAATAAAACAGGGTTTGAAAAGCACTTAACCCAAACTTGTGGCTGACCCGCCGTGCACATTATCTGGTGAAAGCACCGCCAGGTTGCATCTTTATTTCATTGTCTCATTTCACAGCTGCTGATTTCAGATCCTTAAAGATGTGAGGCCGGCTGCTTGAATGTTTAAGCTCCTTTTTTTTTAATTAATTAAAATCTGCGCGGTTGTCATCGATTCATGTGGCATTTAGGACTGCGGGGGACCCAGGAAGAAACGGAAATTCAGTTTGGAGATGAGGAGCGGGCAGCTTGTTGGGCCGAGTGGTCGGCTGTCGTCAAATTTGCTCTGACGTTCCCTCGGACTGAGACCAGACGTCACGCTGGAAACCGAGGAGGAGTGGAAGAGCCAGGATTTTATTGTTTTAAATGTGTTTTCATATTCTGTTATTTGGCTTTGTTTTATTTCTATATGTATGTAATATCACGACTTTCATTAATAAGTGTTTGTTTCTTAATTATTCTTCAGTTTGACATTATCTGCATTAGCGGTTTTTAACTTCTGCCCTGTCCGAGGCTGAAGGGGTGGAGCCTCCTGATGATGTAACAAGTGGGTGTGGCCACAGCTCTATAAAAGGGCCACAGTGCCGGCTGGCATTGTTCTGTTTGGTGTTCCTGTGATTTGTTGCATCTTTTGGATATTTGGAATTTTTGGATGTTTTGAACCCCTGCTCTCGTGTTTGCCATGAAAACATCAAATTAAACGTTTTTAATTGGCCATCACTTTAAACAACATGTGGTGAGTAAAAAGTAAAAAATCTTTTTTTGGGTAAATCATGCCTTTACTGCAGTGGGCTGGCACCCTGCCCGGGGTTTGTTTCCTGCCTTGTGCCCTGTGCTGGCTGGGATTGGCTCCAGCAGACCCCCGTGACCCTGTAGTTAGGATATAGTGGGTTGGATAATGGATGGATGGATGGAATTGTTCCTTTAAGCAGATTAAATGTCAAAAAATTCCAATAAAGCAAAGGCCTATTGATGGTGGTGGAGCCAACAGAGAGGATTTATTATCCTTCTTACGCTAATCGCACGTGCAGAGTGTCTTCATGAGGAAACAATTTATAGTCAGCTCTCATTATCTGGAGAGGTAAGATCAAGAAATGTCCCATGGATATTTGGATGGATGGAAAAATGGAGTTTGGGTCTGGCAGAATGCTGGAGAATATCAGGGAGGGGAAACAGGGTGGGGTGGATGTGCCGGACCCCCGACTCTCACTCCTGCTCCTTTGGCAGGTTCACCTACAGAAGTCCTGTTACGACTTTTACTTCCTCTGCAGTCAACTTCGGTCATCGTCTTCTAGGCGCTCCATTGGTGGCTGCAAGTGGCAGGACCTCACTAGACCATCTAACAGCAGCAGCGTTCGGTGGGTACAAAGACCCGGGACGTAATCTGTGTGATCTTACGGCCCGCATTTACTGGGGGAGGCCATTGCAGTTCATGGTCCCCAACACAAACGGGGTGCCACGGCTTACCGACTCATCTCGGATGCACACTGATCTGTGCAGTTTGGTGCCCGTGTAGCCCTGAACATCTGAAGGCCTCACAGGCCTCTTGGAAGTTTGTTTTTTTTCTGCCCCAAATGCGACCCCCTGATTTCTGTCCCCATTTCCATCCCCATGGGCCTGCAGTGAGGAGCAGATCTGTGGAAAGACGCCATTAGACCGAAAGACGTTACGCTCAGTGCCAGTGCCAGGTTATTTTGCACCCTAGCGCCAAGCTTATTACTGTGCCAATTGACTGTTCAGTACCTGACAGGTAGAAAATTCTTTGTTAGTTGTGGTAATTACAACTCAAAGACACATGATATTCGATATGGTGGTCCACAAGGCTCTATCCTGGTCCGCTGCTCTTTTCAATCTACATGCTTCCGTTAGGTCAGATTATCTCAGGGCACAACGTGAGCTACCACAGCTATGCTGATGACACACAGCTGTACTTATCAATAGCACCTGATGACCCCGACTCTCTTGATTCACTAACACAATGTCTTACTGGTATTTCTGAATGGATGAATAGTAATTTTCTCAAACTATATAAAGAGAAAAGTGAAATTTTAGTGATTGGCAATAATGGAGACAATGAGGTAATCAGAAATAAACTGGATACATTAGGATTAAAAGTCAAGACGGAAGTAAAAAACTTAGGGGTAACTGTTGACCGTAACCTGAATTTTAAATCACATATTAATCAGATCACTAGGACAGCATTCTTTCACTTAAGAAACATAGCAAAAGTTAGACCTCTTATATCATTGAAAGATGCTGAGAAATTAGTTCACGCGTTTGTTTTCAGTCGACTAGATTACTGTAATGCACTCCTCTCAGGACCACCAAAAAAAAGACATAAATCAGTTACAACGAGTGAAGAATGGAGCTGCTAGAATCCTAACCAGGAAAAGAAAATCCGAGCACATCACCCCAGTCATGATGTCACTACACTGGTTACCTGTGTCATTCAGGATTGACTTTAAAATTCTGCTTTTGGTTTATAAAGCCTTAAATAATCTCGCCCCATCTTATATATCGGAGTGTCTGACACCTTATATTCCAAATCGTAACCTCAGATCCTCAAATGAGTGTCTCCTTAGAATTCCAAAAGCTAAACTTAAAAGAAGTGCTGAGGCGGGCGGGCGGCCTTCTGCTGCTATGAGCCTCAAATCTGGAATAGCCTGCCAGTAGGAATTCACCAGGCTGATACGGTGGAGCACTTTAAAACACGGCTGAAAACACTTTACTTTAACATGGCCTTCTCATAACTTCACTTTGATTTAATCCTGATACTCTGTGTGTTCAATTCATGATAATAACTATTCATGGTGGCTCTAAAATCCATACTGACCCCTACTCTCTCTTCTGTTTCTCTTCCCGGTTTTCTGTGGTGGCGGCCTGCGCCATCACCACCTGATCAAAGCACCGTGATGTCCTACATTGATGGTCTAAAAGCCAGAAGTCTACATGACCGTCATCATCAAGTCCTTCCATGAGAACCCTAAACACAAAGAGCACTGTTTCATTTCTGTGAGGTAGAATGCCTAGAGGTGGCTGGGTGGTCTCGTGGCCTCGGACCCCCTGCAGATTTTCTTTTTTTCTCCAGCCGTCTGGAGTTTTTTTTTTTGTTTTTTCTGTCCTCCTTGACTCTTATTCTATGTTAATTAATGGTGACTTATTTTATTTTCTAACTGTGTCTTTTATTCTTCTATTCTTCATTATGTAAAGCACTTTGAGCTACATTTTTTTGCATGAAAATGTGCTATATAAATCAATGTTGTTGTTGTAGTTAACCCGTGCGGATGGGTCCTGTGTTCCAGCGGATGGGCGGGTGCGTCCACTCTCCGGGTCGGCTCCCCCCCCTCCCCGTGATGTGTGCCCTACACGAATGCCTCATTCGCCTTAATGGTGGCGTTACACTCTTATCATACTGGATAAGCAAATCCGTGGGAACAGCATGTGTGGATATCTGTGGATTTAGTGCCAGTATTGCTAGTCAGACATGTGGGCACAGCAAGTGTTTCACAGACGTGTTCAGAGCAAATACAGAAAAAGAACTGAGGGGCCACACTGTCAACTTTTGTTCTGCCTGCCTTCATAGCTTAGGAGATAAGTAAACCCCAGCGGACAACTGCTGTCAGTTCCCCACCATAGCGAAACCCCCGGCCCGTCCGGCCCTCGCTGCCCTCGTGGAGGCTGCCATCCCAATGAGGACAAACTTTGGAGGAATCCAGGGCTGCAGGCCTCCAGAGATTTGTTTCATTTCAGTGTGTCAAACGGTCGCGCTGCAATAACTTCAAGAACACCAAACCCTCGGGACCCTAACCCTCATTTTTCGGTCTTTGTTTTCCTTGTTACAATTTATAATTATATGTTTAAGTCCTTCAATGTTAAAAGATTTTTTATTTTTTTACGCCCTGCCCCAGGAGTAATTAAAAGGGATTACAAGAGAATTCGAGTACTGGGCGGCCTTTTGTTTTGACAGTTGCTCAAGACCCCAGCTCTCCAGTGAAACCCAACCTTCTCAGTCGGAGGATCTCAACGGCACACAAATCATTAGAACTCCCACCTCACGGGGAGCAGGAAGCGCAGCCGATCAGCAGAGCTACCTGGGACACCCACTCCGTCCCATCAAGCCCTGAAAGTGCATCTTCAAGAACCTTCATGAAGTCTTCATCAACAATAAGGACAAAGGGTCGAGGATTACTGTGAGCAACAGAAGATAGAAATCCAAGGAACAAAAGTCAGAACCCCAAAGTGGGACCTAACTGCCTGATTTTCGCCCAGTTTCACCACCGACTGATACTGGATATCAGCAGCGCATGCCGTTTTTAACCCAGAGATAACTGGACTGACCCCCTATGGAGGTGAGGAATCTGACCAATCAGGACTCGCGGTGCTGTAACGCGCCACTGAAAACAACAGAAAGAAAATGAGTGGTTAGTAGCCTATGTGGTCACCAGGGGGCACTGCAGCTCCCCAGACCCCCGGCACAAAGGCTCTGACACAAGTTCTCCAAAGAACAAAAGGGTTTCAATCGTGTGAAACTCTTACAGGTAAGCGTTTCCCACAATACAACCTAAAATTTCAACTCTCCGTCGCCTCTCCTCCGCTCCTCCAGCAAGTCTTTCTCCTCCCAATTCAAACTCTCTGTGCTGAGGCGGGCAGCTCCTTCAATGTAAAACCCGGGAGGACTTCTGCTGTTCCAGGACCCTGGCTTGGGAGAACTTGTGGGTGATGCTGAAACCCCACAAAGCAGGGCTCACCAATCGCTTCAGCGCCCCCAGGTGGAATCCAACAGGGCTGATCCAAAGAACTACAGCTCCCAACATGCCCTGGGGGCATCCGCAAAGGTACCACTACCCAGTGACGCTGCCACCCAGTGTGCTGGGGGAGACAACAACATCAACAACAACATTTATTTCTATGCCACGTTTTCATGCAAAGTGCTTTACAAGATAGAAAAAGAACAAATACACAAATTAGGCAATGCCAATTAACAAAGAATAAAGTGAGGTTTGATGGCCAGGAGGACAAAAAAAACAAAAAACTCCAAAAAAAAAAAAAAAACTAAATCTGCAGGGGGTCCGAGGCCATGAGACCACCCGGCCAGCCCCCACTACATCAATGATCTCCATCAGGCCACACATGGAAGAATTAGACAATGATGATGATGATGATGATGGCCATGTGGACCTCTGGCCTTCAATCCATCAATGTAAGGACCACATGGTGCCCGGATTGGGTGTCCTCCCCTATTCTTATGCTATACTGGCGCTCCAGCTGGGTGAGGATCCTGGTACAATGCCGGCTAGGGTGCCATTCACCACACCTGGCTGTGCCCAATAACTCTTAGCGGGTACGTGATGCGCAACACAAAAGAAACAAACTATAACCCGTAAAATTCAACAATTCGACCTTCGAGCAATGTGGTGAGTGCGGGTGTCTCTGTTCTTCAGAAGGTTCCTCGAGTTTTTTTTTTTTAAACTACGCATTGAATGTTGAATATTAAATAAGATTAAAGTTAAATACAATGACCCTGTTTCCCTAAATTCCTCACTTCATAATAAATATATTAGGTGAACAATAATTACAGAACATCATTTAAGGAGACCTTACTGTAATCGGATGATTTAGGGCTGGAGACGAACGGATGGCAGCTTTTACCACTTGACTGGACACCTCGAGTATCAGAGACCACCCTTCGGTCCCACCAGTGTGTCTGCTCAGCTTCAGTTTTTAGTTCTTCTTCTTTTTAGAGAGTTTGTGGGTGTTTACTTGTTGGTTTATGTTACCGTCTGAGGATCTCCTCGCTGGCCTATCTGAGGTATGCAATAACCCGACAGAACAAGAGGGGTCGCCATTGTTAACACACTTTACTCCTTCTCTCCCTGCAGCACAGAGGAACCGCCCACTGAGGGCCATTAGCCCCGCCCCTTTTGGTCCACACAATATAAGAAACCCAGCCGCCCAGTAGGAGGCGTCCTTAGTGAACAGAGCAGACCACCGGACTGAGCCCCCTGAAGGACATAAATCTTGATGGCCAAAGATAAGAACATTAGAACACTCCGGACGAGAACAGGCCATTGATACCAACAAAACTCGCCAGTCCTATCCACTTAGCAAGTCAAGTTCCGAAAGTCCCTAACGTCTTACTGTCCACCACACGACTTGGTCGCTTATTCCAAGTGTCTGTCGTTCTTTGTGTAAAGAAAAACTTCCTAATGATTGTGTGAACTTTACTGTTGACAAGTTTCCAACGGTGTCCCCGTGTTCTCGATGAACTCATTTTAAAATAACAGTCTCTATCCACTGGACTAATAACCTTCATCATTTCAAACACTTCAGTCAGGACTCCTCTTCATCACTATAAAGGCTCAGCTCTTTGAATCCTTCCTCCTAACTCACCCCCTGTAGCCCCCCATAATCAGCCGAGTCGCTCTTCTCTGGACCTTCTCTTGTGCTGCTATGTCTTTATGGAGACCCAAACTGCACCCAGGACTCCAGATGAGGCCTCACCAGTGAGTTATAAAGACTGAGCAGACCCTCCTGTGACTTGTACTCCACACGTCAAGGCGCTATATGACCTGACAGTCTGTGAGCCTTCTTAATGGCTTGTCGGGAAGTCGATAGCTTAGAGTCCACTGTGACTCCTAAATCCTTCCCATAAGGTGGACTCTCAATTTTACGACCGCCCATTGTGTATTGTCACACACGTGAGCATGGGAGTCAGCCACAGGGACCCAAACAAGGGAATTCCATGTCCGGCCAGGGGGTGGCAGGGTGCACTCGACCTTCTTATTTTGTCCCCGCACACCAGACATGGAATGAAGACGTCACTTCCGCCTCAGCCCTGAGGACAACATCACTACCTTAAACCTCCCAATAAAAGCCAACTTCCTTCCTCAGTCGGGCAGTTCTGTTTTGGACTCTCTGCTCTATTCTATTGTACTGAAAATGTTGCCTTTTGCAGCCAAGGTCAAGTACATGTGTGGCTGCCCCAGACCTTTGTCTTGTGCCAAGGCTCATCATTTCACAGTATTCAGACCTCACATTTTTACTTCCTATATGTAATTCTTTACATTTACTGACATTAAATGTCATCATCCATAAATCTGCCCAAGCCTGTCTTCTGTCCAAGTCCTTCTGTGATGATATAATGGATTCCAAGTTATCTGCTAGTCCCCCTACCTTGGTATCATCTGCAGACTTCACCATCTTGTTCCTTATATTCCTATCTAAATCATTTATAGATATTAAAAATAGCAGCAGCCCCTGCACTGCCCCCTGCTGGTCACCACTCTTAACATCCCCCAATTCTGATCAGGCTCCTCACACCATCACCCTTCCTGTGTCTGAGCCAATTCTGCACCCATGCCACACCCTGAACTGGCACTTCTTTTAGTTTGATGCCCGTCCTCTCAGGTGGCACCTTATCAAATGCTTTCTGAAGGTCCACATCAATAATCTCATCTGCTCCACTCTGATCGTATTCTTTTGTTGCTTCTTCATAGAATTCCAGCCTGTTAGTAAAACACGACCTCCCTCTTCTGACCCCATGCTGACTGTCCTGTCCTGTCCTTGCCATGTGTTGCTCATTCTTCTCCTTAATAATCCATCCATTAATTTTCCTGTGATACCCGTTAAGCTTACTGGCCTATAGTTGCTCTGATTTGCCCTGTCACCCTTTTTATATCACGGGATGATATTTGACATTTTCCAGTCCTTTGGAATCTCTCCAGTGCGCAGTGACTTCCTAAAAATATGTGTCCAGGGTTTCTATCTGCACTCGCCCGCCTCCTTAAGAAGTCGAGTGTAAATATCATCTGGTCCTGGTGACTTGTTTGATTTCAGCCTCTTTAATCATCACAGCTCTTCTCTCTCTATAATATCTAAATCCCTCAGAACCTCCTTAGCAGTCCCTGTTACCGCTGGGAGGTTATCTACCTCCTCACTTGTGAACACCTCAGATTAATGTCGATCTTATTAATTGACTTTTATTGATTTGCCCACCCAGGTTGTATTTCTGAAGCCCTAAAGGCAAGTTGACAGTTTAGTTAAACGGGACGTCCCGTCTGCTGTCCCGACCGTTCTACTCTTTTATGTCCTTCCATTCCGGCACTCGGTCACACGGTATGTTATTTTATATTCTAGTTATGTGGAGAGTCATGTTTGAGGAGCACTTGCAAGGCTGACACGTGAATGTTGAGTGTTCCACAGATGACGGCTTATTGTCCTGAGCTCTGCTTTGATCAGGGAGAACTTCACATTGGAATCACCTTTGAACTGGGAAGTCTCCAATAGTTTAAAGCTAACTCAGAAATCTATTGGATTGGCAAATTATTACTGGGCAATTCATAAAGAATTTTAACTCAGTATTATCTTCTATGACTTCTTTAACCAAAAAAAAAAAAATCACCTCAAAGATTCTTCTAGAATCTTCATCTCCTTAAAGTAAATGTTCACCTCGGGCCCAAAACTCAAGTTCGACATTTTCCAAGAAAACAAAAACCAGGAGTTCAACAGCAAAAACGTTTTTGAAAAAGGATCCGCAATCTCGGATGAACACGGACGTCTACTGCCAGGTCAGATATCACCCTACGGCTGATGGCAGTCATCGCAGCTTCTGAAACGCGTCACCTCACTAACTGTACGGATCGTCTGCAGGAGGAAACAAATAAAATAAAAGAAACAACATGGCATTGTGACAACCTAACATCATGAAGTTAAGCTAAAATACGAGTCTCAAGACAAACTCAACTACAAAACGATCATCAGAATCCGCAAAATTGAGAGTTTAGAAGAAAAAAAAATACGAGACCAAGGAGAGGAAAAAAGATCTGAAAAAAAAAAAAAACCTGAAAAACAGCAGGAGACCCTGACAGTGAGGGAGCTGTGTGATCAGGTCATGTCTAGGACTTCTAGTCGTGTAAGCTGACGTCCTCAAGGCCACAACAACCACCCGCCGCAGTCAAGCAGTGTGAGATGCCCTCTGACTCGAAGTCGTGCGGTGGGATGGCAGCCTCAGGGACCATTAAAGAATCAAAATGGCAACCAAAGGCGAGAATAGCAGAGCAGCTGATGTCATCGATGGCACCGTAATGACCTGTGACTTGAAAGGACCTCTCAGGTAACTGCAGCAGTCCTAAATGACAGCAGCACCTGAGAGTCTTAATGTATAAAGAGACCCCTCTCAGCAAACACCGAGGGACATACGTTGGGATGAACAATGGGGGGCACAGGATATCCACTGGCCAATCGTCCTCCAAGCCAACCGGTGGAGGCCTTATCTCAACTGTGCATAAGCATCACAAGGGGGGCTTCTGTCTTTAAGAGATGACTGAGGTCCAGGGTTGCAGGGGCGCCTGTCACCACAACAAGGGGCTCTCACAGGACCGACCCGAGACTTTCTTAGGCCATTTTTGACATGGAACAGATTACAGACCTACTGTGGAAGCAGTGCATGAAGGAGACATAAAAGCTCCATCCAGCAGCCACTATGATGAACTTGAAGGCAGTCGGAAGGTGGACTGAGGTCAACTGGTCAGTGGAAGAGAAGAAACTGAGGGGTAAGAAACAGAAGGAACTGATGTAAGGAGATGAGATGGGCTGGGCACTGCACAACATGGCAACAGGACTTACAGTAGAATTTTATTATTTTCAGTTTGTGTCTCCTAACTCCTCTACTCACTGCCACCTTTCTTTGTGTAATAAATTCCATTTCATTGTCTTACATTCTCCTCCTTGGCTCAATTTTTATTTTATTTTATTTTTTTGGTTTTTCGGATCTGCTCCAGAGCACCCCCTAATGGCCACAAAGCATTACAAAGGGGCTGGAAATCACTGCTATTGACAGTGGGGACGGAGGAGACACAGAAGACCTTTGAACTTCCTGTCTAGAGACTCCGCCCCCTGCAAGTCACTTTAGTAAATGCAGAACTGCAGTGCCATCCTGGTGCAATACGTGAAGACATGAAGTTGTAGGAACTGCTGTTGCAATAATGGAGTTACGAAGAATAGAAGAAGAGCAAAGAGGGCATAAGGACCAAAAAGGAGCCATAAGTTAAAACGGCAGATAGGGAGCTCCTCTGATCAAGGCAGAGACCGTCAGTGGCAGGACGCTTTATAAATGTACATCAATGTACAGGAGGGCATACTGTGGTGGGCATGGCAGGGCTTTACCTTTACAGAGATTTAAAAATGTGAAGGGCACTATACAGTAGATAGATAGATAGATAGATAGATAGATAGATAGATAGATAGATAGATAGATAGATAGATAGATACTTTATTAATCCCAAGGGGAAATTCACATAATCCAGCAGCAGTATACTGATACAAAGAAACAATATTAAATTAAAAAGTAATAAAAATGAAAAAAGTTAGCATTTACTCCCCCGGGTGGAATTGAAGAGTCGCATAGTGTGGGGGAGGAACGATCTCCTCAGTCTGTCAGTGGAGCAGGACAGTGACAAAAGTCTGTCACTGAAGCTACTCCTCTGTCTGGAGATGACACCGTTCAGTGGATGCAGTGGATTCTTCATGATTGACAGGAGTTTGCTTAATGCCCGTCGCTCTGCCACAGATGTTAAACTGTCCAACTTTACTCCTATAATAGAGCCTGCCTTCTTAACAAGTTTGTCCAGGCGTGAGGCGTCTTTCATCTTTATGCTGCCACCCCAGCACACCACCGCGTAGAAGAGGGCACTCGCCACAACCGTCTGGTAGAACATCTGCAGCATCTTACTGCAGATGTTGAACGATGCCAACCTTCTCAGAAAGTATAGTCTGCTCTGACCTTTCTTACATAGAGCATCAGTATTGGCAGTCCAGTCCAATTTGTCATCCAGCTGCACTCCCAGGTATTTATAGGTCTGCACCCTCTGCACTAGATAGATAGATAGATAGATAGATAGATAGATAGATAGATAGATAGGAAAGGCACTATATGATAGATAGATAGATAGATAGATAGATAGATAGATAGATAGATAGATGAGAAAGGCACTATATAATCGATAGATAGATAGATAGATAGATAGATA
>JANRMT010062837.1:105056054-105069751 GCA_026402145.1 Polypterus bichir lapradei
ACATGAGAATGTGTGCCATGAATTAAATGTGGTCGTAGTTGTGCATATACAAGATAACTACTGTCTAAAAATGAGAAAAATAAGCTGGATATTCTCTGTGGACACAGGCGCGTACGGAGAACAAATTCAAAACAGGACTTGTGTGCCATTCTGCTAGCTCATCTTTTAGCCACTTTTCATGTTGTGCCGAGAATCTGTCCAAAGCGGAGCCAAAATCCTAGGATAACGTCTGAGGCGGCCATCCCTCCCTGCAGCCAGTTGCAAGAATATTAGGAGAGCATTTGGTGCGGTTGGGGTTTTCATCTTCTGTCATTAAAATGAAATCTTTCATGTTTGCATGTTTATACCTGCTATCAGTCATAAATCACTGATTAACAGGCAGACGGGCTGCAATTACACAGGCGCGTCTCTCACACAAACCCACGGCCGGCCACGGTGAAAAGCGGCTTTGGGAAAAACGAGGGCTGAGGAAAGAAACTTGGAAGGGGAGACGGGAAAATGTCATCTCGTCTGTTTTTATGGGCAGCGCGCGACGGGATGAGCTGACGCCGTGAATGTGGCTTCTGCTGCACAAGCGACGCTGATCAGCATTTGATTTATTTGTGTTCATAAAAGTAAATTACGGGTGTTCTTGGTTATGGGTGGATTTGACGATCTTCCTCTAAGGAAGACGAGGACTTGTCTGTGGTAATTTGATCAGACTGAAGCTAACTTGTTACAGGCCTGCAACTTAATCTATCAAAATTACTTAAGGAAAATGAAACAAATTTTACAAAGCCAGAGGAGATCATTCGATCCGTCAGGTGTGTCTGCTTTGCTAATAGCTCAGCTGTCCAAATATTTCATGCAGTCCAGCGTACAAAATCCCCAGAGGTAATCGGGGAGACCTGATGGCGAAACACATAAATCTTACTCTGGTACTACGCAATAAACAAAAAACCTCGATATACATATCATACGTAGACAAATCGCATTCTGTTTGTGATGCGCCATCTGTTGGAATCACAAATGCAATGCTTTTTATTACTACAAGTGTTCTTGAATCGCCATCTGTTGGAATGAGAAATGCAATCCATTTTATTGCAGCAAATATTTGTGACTCGCCATCTGTTGGAATGACAAATGCAATGCATTTTGTTACTAATGTTTGTGATTCACCATCTGTTGGAATCACAAATGCAATGCATTTTATTACTAATTTTTGTGATTTGCCATCTGTTGGAATCACAAATGCAAGCCATTTTATTGCAGCAAATATTTGTGACTCGCCATCTGTTGGAATGACAAATGCAATCCATTTTATTATTACTAATGTTTGTGATGTGCCATTTGTTAGAATGACAAATGCAATCCATTTTATTGCAGCAAATATTTGTGACTCGCCATCTGTTGGAATGACAAATGCAATGCATTTTATTACTAATGTTTGTGATTCACCATCTGTTGGAATCACAAATGCAAGCCATTTTATTACTGCAAAGGTTTGTCATGTACCATTTGTTGAAATGACAAATCTAATGCATAAGTCCCTGTTATATGCCATTTGGTATGGGATTCATAATAGCGTGTTAATGTTTGTGATGCGCCATCTGTTGGAAGGAAAAATTAAGTTCATACAGTATGTCTCTGCTATTTGTCATTTGGTATATGATTTGTAAAAGAAGTGTTAATGTTTGAGATGCACCATCCATTGGAATGACAGACTCGATGCATTTTATTACTACACATGTTTTTGATGTGCCATCTGTTAAAATGAGAAATGCAGTGCATTGGTCCCTGTTATATACCATTTAATATGGGATTTGTAAAAGCAGTGTTAATGTCTGTGATGTGCCAGCCATCTCTGAGAATGATAAATGCTAAGCACTTTATTGGTGCAAATGTTTGTAATGTGTCATCTGTTGGAATGAAAATTGCAGTGCGTATGTCTCTGCTATATGCCATTTCGTGTGGAATCTGTAAAAGTTGAGTTAATGTTTGTGATGTGCCAACTCTTGAAAAGACCAATGCAATGCATTTTATCGCTTCAAACTTTGTCATGCGCCAACTGTTGGAATGACAGAGACATTGCAACTGGATTGACACACAGATGCAGAGACACTTGTTCTTTTAATAAGCATCCCGCAGAAGTGCCAGTTGACATCAGAGACACATGAGTGGAGAGCAAACACAAGCCTTCGACAATGTCAGTAATGTCACCTCCGAAAGGACGCTGTTGGTAACTCTGTCTGCTCTTTTGCTTCCAGGACAAACCACAAGTCCTGATCCCTTCCTTCTCATACGGAATATAAAGAAGGACAAAGCTGGAAGTCGACGTTTAGTTGTGGACCCCAAACCTTGGAGGACACTTCAACTCTTCAATAGCAATAATTTACATAGTTTGTCATCACCACGGCCTACATGCTCACTGACTGTTATTTGATTCGTTTTTTTCCCTCCATTATACAGGGCATTCCCACATGGTACCCCAAACCTCCTTTCAGTGTTCCTTGTTTTTCTAGAGCAGCGTTCCTGGTGGGCCCCTGTGGCTGCAGGTTGTTATTTCCTCCCCGGCTCAAGATTAAATCTCTTCTTTGCTCATTTTTCATTTTTGCTCATTGTGTTCCATCCTTTCTGATAATATTGTTCTCTCCATTTATTATTTGTCCGACTTTCACAGGAAGACATTAAAACCCGCGTGGCCCTCTGGTGCTAAGATACCAGCAGCAGGGTCATCAGCCGGGATTCACCTGTCGCAGCAGTTTCACCCCCTCAGTCCGGGCACATCTCTGGGTGGTGTGCCGGTGGTCTCCCCGACTCCCTGCCGCTGGATTTAGATCTGCAGGCAGAGCCAGTCAATCCATTAGGTGACCTAGGCAACCCTGTAGGGTCCCGTCATCTGAGGGGCGTGGGGACGTCTATTGTATTTCTGAAGGTGCATGTGCTCCGGAAACCAAAGGGAACCCCCCACCCCAACCCTGTCGATGAATACTGATCACACTGGGGGGCACTGTTACCTGCTGGGTGCCGTTTATGAAAGTAAAAGAGCGCATGCTACGTGCACCAAGGGACGCGTGATCCTTAAAGGTCTCGGTATACGTGCAGAGGGGTGACATTTGTGTAACTGAAAGGGGTGCTCCGCCTAGGCCATCGAAGTCTAAAATGCCGACTACCCGCTCTGGACAACAAGGGGCGACCCACTTCAATCACTAACTCCACGCCACTGAACAGGGCTTACCATGACATCCCGTTCCCTGATGTTCCATGCTCTTTGTGGGTGGATTCTCAAGACGTGGGACCACCCATTCCATCTCCTTTAAGGACCCAGCGCTTAACCAGTAAAGGGAAGTGCAATTCCTCGGTGGCTCACTGAATGCGATTTGGAGGACCTGAGAGTCTCTTATGTTAGCGTTGTTATTTTCATGACATTTTCTGTTTCTGTAATAACAATGTAGGACTTTGTGCTGTGACTTGTTTGCGTTCACACTGTCTTGTTGTCAACTCCTTTTGCCTCTTCTTTGCTCTTTTAGTTATATTTTCTTATTTTTATTAATAATTCTCCTTTATAAAGAATATTTTGTCACTTATCTCTCTACCAGCCAGGGGTTTAAGGTAATCCTCTTTCATTTTATTTTGGGACTTTATACACATATCTGGAAACTTCTAAAGACAAAGTCCATTTGGCGCGGTGTAGGCTGAAGCCAGCCAATCAGAGCAGGCAGTCAGGGTGCCCAGGATGCAATGAGAAGTGAAGATAAACGACACGTCTCATTGGCTGACTGAGTAGATTACAATGTGCCAGCTTTCGAGGCAGTTCAGGCTCCTTCCTCAGGTGAAGTGGACTAGAAACTGGAGTGACGTCTGCTTACATACACACCATGAAGGAAACACACGATGTGAGATGTCTTCCATCCATCCATTATCCAACCCGCTATATCTTAACTGCAGGGTCACGGGGTTATGCTGGAGCCAATCCCAGCCAACACAGGGCGCAAGGCAGGAAACAAACCGCCACCACAGGGCACACCCACACACCAAGAACACATTAGGGACAATCTCAGATCGCCAAAGCACCTCACCTGCATGCCCTTGGACTGTGGGAGGAAACCCACGCAGACACGGGGAGAACATGCAGACTCCACGCAGGGAGGACCTGGGAAATGGTCTCCTAACTGTGAGGCAGCAGTGCTATCCATTGTGCCACCGTGCCGCCCTGTGAGACATCTTTAGGGTTAAATATTAACAGACCTCTCCATCCTAAGATTCACTTACTGTAGTTAGGGAGGACAACAACAACAATGTATGATCAAGAACGCCTGATAAGATGGCTGCCCAACAAAGACGTCTGATGTTTTTGACGAGTCTTCCTTTCAGTGTGGATCTGTAATCAAATCTCCCGGCTCAGTCAGAGTGATGCACGCAGTCATGAAACTCCATGTTGGCTTCAAGTTTAGCTTCCTATCCTTTCTCTCCTGTTGTGTTACCCATAAACACTGCGGCTTTAACATCATTCTTGCAGTGGCCATTGCTGCAGGAGTGACCTGCTACAGGAACTTCTCTGATGCCACCCTTAATGTGGGACCTGTGCACATTCATTCTTTGGCACAGTGTTGGGACATGTCCTGCACAGAATTAGGTAGACCTCATTAGACGATCTGCAGGAAAACAGTCCCTCTTGTTGGTGGTGAGGTTTAACTTCTCGATCTGTAGTGCAAAGGAGAGTTCAGGATTCACAGTGTGACGGGCGGCCTCAGACATTACCCGGCCGGGATGCCAATGGAATGGAAGGACCAGGGGAGAGGGAGCATCGCTGAGGCAAAACCTCCCTTGGGACACTAGAGGGCAGCCCTCCTGGGCAGCTGTGGCACCACGGATTATTCCCGCAGGGCATGCTGGCAGCTGTTGTGTTCCGTGGGGGCCACCAGGGGGAGCTGCAAAGCCCTACAATGGATTTCCATCACACCTGATGAACCAGCTGGAGTATCCCGAGGTGCTGAATAAAAGGAGCCGCCTCACTCCATTTGGGGAGCCAGAGTCGGCAGGAGTGGGACGAAGTTTACCGAGATGAGGAGTGAAGACGGAGAAAGAAGAAGGAAAGGAAAAGGTCGGTGCTATAAACGGGCACTTTGGACTGCATTGTGCTGTGGGGAGCGAGAGGAAAGAGCACCCCGACTGTAAGTAAAACGTGTGCCGTGTGGCGACGTCGTGTCTCTGCCAGTCTGCGGCGGGTTAGGGTGGCTGTACGCGCCCCGGTGGGCAGGGTGATTCACCATTTCCTGTTGGTTCACTCAGGGAGCTTCGGACAATCAGTTGGCACAGGGTGGTCGGTTGTTTCTATGCCTGGAGGGGAAGTTCTCAGCCAGTCGTCCACTTTTAGGTTTGGGTTGGAGCTCCTTCATAATTTTGCAAAGTTCCTCCAGATGTGGGTTACAGGTGGCAACAAAGGGGTTGATGGCTCTTGTTGGCCTTGTTTTTATAGGCCAGACGGTTGTGTCTGGGTATGGCAGCAGCTCTTTAGATTTGAGGGTCCTGTGTTTTGGGAGGATGTCCTCGTGTGAGCCCCCTGCAGTCGTTTATCCCGCTCTGTCAGGTCGGAGCAAATGCGATTGCTTGGCTGAAAATGATGGATGGGAGTTCCCACTTCTCAGGTATGTTGATCTGTGGTGTGGTCCGTCCGGTGAATGGTGGGGTCGAGGCCAGCGACTGCTGTGTTCCAGTAACGTTTGCGTTTGCCAGGGAGTGAGCCGTCTCGGGGTGAGGCCTCACACCCTCTTGTTATTCTTGTGCGTCTGAGACTCTGAACCCAGAAACACGCCACTTCCTGACAAATCTTAACAAGGACCTTCTTCTGAACTCATATCCGAGTCTTTTTTTTTTCCTCCCTACCCTGTGGCACACACCGATTGATTGATAACGACTTACGGGGAAAGACGCAGCCGTCAGCACAATCTCTGTTTGCCCAAAAATGGAGGAGGACCCTCTGAAGAAGCACTGATGTCACTTCCTGTCTTTAGTCCGTCAGCCCCGCCTCTTCTGCGTCCTGCAGTACAAATCCCAGCAGCACATTAAGAGCGACGTCACAGTGGACCAGACCTCTAGTCAGATACGATCTCCTCCCTGAGGGAACAACTGTGAAGAGCTTAACATATCGCTAGTGCCAAGTGGTCTGCATTGCTGGGTCCTAATCAGCCATACTGCGAGAGCGGCCATTGCCCCGAGACAGCGGGCAGGAGCTACCAACAGGTTGTCTGTTCTCCTCTACCTTCAACACGGCCAACCAGCAGATCTACGCTGCCACTCTCTCTCTGACCTTGGCATCAGTGGGACTGCCATCTTGATCAGGAGAGATGTCAAGGGCGTACCAGGCAGACATTGGGGTGTCCCAAGTGTTGGTGCTGGGTCTTCTCCTCTGTTCACTGGGACCCACCATCCACTCTTGTGGTTTCTCTTATCAGTGCCATGCTGATGATGTGGGGGTCCATCTGTGGTTATCAGCTCAACGATATGTTAACCTTTATGAAAGACCACCATTTCCTGCTCAACCTGGCAATGAAGGACCTTTTTGTCACCGCAGGGTGTCCATCTTGTCAGCACCCCGTCTCTATTCAGCTGGGCTCACTATTGCTTATACCCCCACCAGGTGGGGTGAAGATCAATGAGCAGATGTCCATCGCTGACCATGTTGCTGTGGTCTTTGGGTCTTGCAGCTTCACTTGGTACAACATCCACAAGGTTAGACCACATCTGACCGAGTACGCCGCACAACGCCTGGCCCGTGCTTTGGTCTCGTCATATCTGGACTCTCGAAACTCTCTGCCGGCAGGAAGGTGTCACCAAGATGGTTCGCAATGCAGTGGCACGTCTGGTGTTCAACCAGCCGAGATGGGCACATGCCACTTTTCTCATCACATCACTCCATTGGCTCCCTTCGGCAGGACATATTAAGTTCAAATCCTTGATGCTCGCCTACAGAGTAGTCAGTGACAGACGGTCATGGGGTCCTCTGCTCCTTCTCGACCACTCGGGTCAGCTGATGAACGGCGATGCCACTTCTGGGTGGGGGTCACCTGGTAGAATGAGCTGCCCACCTGCATTTAAACTTCTGATTCCCTTGACGTGTTCAAGAAGCGCTTGAAGACCCCCTTGATTGGTGACTTTCTGTCTAACTGATGATGGCTGTTGGGTTTTGTAACGCGCTGGCGTTCTGTTCTGAGCTCCTGTGATGTAGCGGGCTTGTGGCTCTGAACGACTGGCCAGTTTTTAATAAATAATCTGTCTGGCCGTGTCAGGCGCACTCGTTCAACCGCGGAGAGTTGATGAGGTAATGGGGGCGAGACGCACCTGCACATGAAGGGGCTATCGTTCTCCATGGCTTCATCGGCTTCCTGCGGCGCGTGGTTGAGGCGCTGAGCCCACAGAGCTGGCACAAAAGGACGAGAGTGGAAAAGGAAAGAGAGAGAAATGCTTGGAGAACGAGAGTACAGAGAGAACGAGCCAGCCGGCTAGAGAAAGAGAGAAGGCAGCGCGGTCAGGGGTCCCGTGATGGAGCGGCCATTGATTGTGCTGAAGAGTGGGTGCCATCGAGGTGACGTCCTCTCCAAGGATCCGAGGGACGACTGCGTGGGCGTGAAGGACGATGAGAGGACAACTGACCCCGAGCGGGCCTGGCAGACGGGGGGTCCGGATTGAGAGGAGCGCCAGTTGAGCGGGCTGTGGGTGAGCTGGGGAGACCTGGAAGGAGCGGCGCGTGGCTCATCTGGCCCAATGACTGTTGCTGGTTTTTATTCTCATTTTAAACATTTGGATTTTTCACTCTTTTTATGGATTATTTATGAACTTTGAGATCTGCACTTTTGGACGCAAACTGTTTCGATTTTTTATTGTTAATAAAAGCTCATTTGCACTTTGCACCATCCTGTTGCTTAACATGTGCTCAGTCCCCATCTGTCAGCTCATTCGGTTCTGTTAATCGACGGTGTCGGGTTCGAGGGGCTCCCAGAACGTGGAGTGGACCCGCACTGTCCCCTTGTCCTGTGCCACCTGTTTCTAAATGGCCCCCGAGACTGATGTTTCTTTATTCAGTCGCTAAGCAGATAAATGGAGATGTAAACGTTTCTGCCACCTCCCTGATTTTATTTTGATTTCCACCTGCGGTGCCCCAAGCCCTTCATGTGTTTCTCTTCTCCCGTCTACACTCACAGCATGTCCTTATTTTTGATTTGGAAAGTTAAAGGGGGTCCTGAAGGTCTCATTTTCTTTGTATTTTGCATTTTCTCTGTAAATCAGTCCAAGAGGGTAGTTTAGGGTTAGGGGCCGACAATAAACTGGAAACACAAAACAGAGCAGGGAGTGTAGAAAAACGACCCAATACAAGAAAAACGTAAACGGGCGACCCAAACATGCGACCTTAACGTGCTCGAGACGTCCCACATGAATGCACCGCTTTAACGAGAAGACTTTAAATAGCCATTACAGCCTCCTTCATTTATTAAGTTAGCCGGGACCACCTCCTCTAGTGAAAGTGGAGCTGGAAGCCCCCAACATCTGGTTAGTGCAATTTAATCTTAACGTACAGGAGCATCAGAAAAATTACACCCACACGCTTTCTACTTGGGCCAAGAATAACTGTAATGGCGGTGTGTGTGTTGGGGGGGGGTAATTGCTAGCAATCAAAAGAGATTTTTGAAGAATGGAGGGGCTGCCTGGAGGGCGCAACGTACCCATTTGTGGCTTCTGCTGACCGTAAAAATTTGCCTTATGTAAGGAGTGCAAAAAGATTTAACCGAGACAAAGAATATGGGCAATTTTCCGTGGCCAATGTAATTTTCAATGCCGCAAAAAATAAACGGATAATTCCACCCAAATGTTCAAAGTACTGTAGGTGTGTCAGAGGAAGACGACAGATGGGAAACGAGGGCCACAAAAAGGGGAGCGGACCCCAGAAACCCACACAAACGCCAGAGCAGCGCTTCAACCAGGGCCCACGTCCCCGAGGAAGCCTCACCCCAGGCAGCCTGCTGTTACGGTTCTTGTCCCGGCTCAGGTTTATTTATTTTATTTTTGTTTGCTTGATGGTTTTCTTATTTTTCAAACATTATTTGCCTTTTGATGTTAATTATGTTTTAGGGATTTGTTTGGGGCGGCACGGTGGCGCAGTGGGTAGTGCTGCTGCCTCACAGTAAGGAGGCCGGGGTTCGCTCCCTGTGTGGAGTTTGCATGTTCTTTCCTCCCACAGTCCAAAGACATGCAGCTTGGGTGCATTAGTGATCCTAAATTGTCCCTAGTGCGTGTGGGTGTGTGTGCCCTGCGGTCGGCTGGTGCCCTGCCCGGGGTTTGCTTCCAGCCTTGCACCCTGTGCTGGCTGGGATTGGCTCCAGCAGACCCCCGTGACCCTGTGTTAGGATATAGCGGGTTGGATGATGGATGGATCTGTTTGGTCTTTTTTTAGAAATGTACAGATTTATGAAATTTGTTAACACAAGCGTCACGTCTCAGCTGGGGGTCCTCCCAGTGTGATTCTTTGATTTGTGTTGATTGTGTTACTGTCACTCTTGTTGTTTATGCTGATTACTCTGTGATTTGTGGGTGGTCCCCCAAGAGCAGGGCCATCTTAACAGCATTATAGGCCCCCCACCCAAGCGCTGCACTGGGACCCCTCCCTACACAACCACTCAGCAAGTGACAACATACAAAGATTAGCAAATGTCCAGCGTGCCCATGCGTTAAGATGGCCCTGCCCAAGAGGCGGGGCTACCTGTCAATCATTGCCTGGACCCGCCCTCCTCCTTGTAAATCTGGAGGGTCTCCCACAGTTCCTGGTGGCTCATTTCAAGTGCGCCTGGGAGTTTTGGTGATGGTGCTTATTGTGAGTACGGACTTTTTGGAGTGCTTGCTCCAGTTTTGACAGACGCTTCCCATCCAATCAGATGGTGACTGAGAGGATCTGCTAGGAAGAATGGGATAAGCTGCCCAAATCCAGGGGTGCAAAGCTTGCAGAGAGTCACTCAAGAAGACACAACGGCTGGAGTTTCTGACAAAGGGATGCGTAGGACGATAAATTGTGATTGCTTCCCAATGGGGTGAAGACGTTTTCTTGGCACCAAATTCCATTCCAGGAGTAGACGACAATAAGCGCGAGGGTCCAGCCCTGGAGGGGAGGCCCGTCTATCACAAGTCCATCAGTTACACTAACAAGGGGCGTCTCTGGACATTGGATTGCTGCATAAGTGAGAATGGAACCCAAATCCCTGGAGAGACAAACCGCTGCGCACTCCTTTTATTTTATCCTATTTTTTATAACAGTGCTGGCATCGTTGCCCCCACCATGCCACACACTTTAACGTCACGTCCTTACTGGTAGAAGTGGATTCAGTTACAACAGCTGATGGTAAAATCAGTGGATTCATGAAAAAACACCGTAGATTAAAGCAGAAAGAGGGCGAGAGAGCAGATTACTGGGGTCTTGTTGTGTTTTGGGCAAATCCGAGCCCAGCGCTGAGCCGTTTGAATTTGCCCCGTTTCCTTTCTTTTCCTGTCCTTTCTTTTCTTTTCGTTTCTTTCTTCTTCCTCATCTCTGACTGTGCCAGACCTTGGGAAAGTGAGCTCCACATGTTGACCGTCTCGCAAAGTGCATTGGAGACGACACAAAGGCCGCGCTGCGATATTTATTAGAAGCAGCTTACGCCTGGGGGTCTTTGATTAAGTTCATGCTAAGGTGCTGCGAGGCTCTTGTAGGGTCAGCTTCCTGTCGTTCGGACCCTCTGGATGTTTTCTTCCCTGCTAATCCACTTTCTTCAGCGTCCCGCCGAGCTACATGGCCCCGAATTAGCAGCTTTTATTTTTACTAGGGCTTCCTGCCGCGGCACAATAATGGCCTCTGACAAACCGTCTCTGTGAAGCCATCCGAGTTTTCCTTCTCCAGGCGGATTACGAGAGGAGCGAAGCCCTAAAGGCTGCTCGGCGACCTACTGAGGATCCGTCTGCAACTGTGCCGAGGAGCTCTGGGAACTGTTTACTTTTGGGATGAACCCTGTCCATGAAAACATGTGTTTCGAGTTCCGAGGGGGGCAGCTCCGCCATGGATACGAGCTGGCAGCAGCTGGAGGTGGGAAATGCTCCTCGCTCCCACTCGGTCGGGCCTTGTCTTGGTTTTGATCCACGCCAAATCTGCGCTCCCAGGGCATTCACAGGGAATTCACATCAAGTCGGAGAGGGGAGGTGAACGGCAGTTCAGGAGAGGGGGCACACGGCGCTCACTTCAGTGGGACTGGGAGGGCAGAATGAAAAGATCAGCGCAGCGAGGAAAAAGCCAAAAAAAGGCAACCAAGCTAGAGGGCAAGGACGGAAAAATCACAACGTCGATTTCCCTTAACACACTTTGTCGACGTGCAAGTGGTCAGGATTCACGCGTGTCCACCTCTGGACACCACGACATTGTGGCTACCGGCCTCCGTTGCACTGCTGTGGGACAGACGGGGACATACGAGGGGGACATGTTAGAAAGTTAAGGCTCCCGCTGGGAAAAACCGGAGAACAAAGTACTGTGGGAATTAGCCGAGCTCTTCAGGTTCAGGTTCAGGTTGTGTGTCGCGTCTGCTCAGTGTCTCCTTCAACATCACTCGAGTAACAGAATACCAAGAATGGACGTCTGGACCCTCACACTTCTATTAGCCTGCTGCACATCCTCGTCCAAACCCATGGGCTTCAATGTCGACTCATCCCACCTTAAAGCTTCCACTCTTCTTTCCATAGGATTTCCAGAGTGCCCATCGCTGATGCTGGATGAGAAGACCAGGCTCGCCATCGCCATTCTAATACAGTGGAGTGGAGGTCAAGGCCCGGTCCAGGCCACCCAAGGTCCTCCATGTCTTCATGGACCATGCTGGCACAGTAAAGGGCCTCACACAAACCTGGAAGCACACGATTGGCCAACATGTCTTTGTCTGCTGTAACAATAACAGGACCCTTCAGTGGAACCAAGGAGCCAATCCCTGCCATTGTCCTTTCTTCAGCAAAGTCCAGAAGGGTGGCGTCCACCAAACCCAGATTCGTCCATCAGACTGCCAGATGGTGAAGTTCAGCTCCCCTCTCCGTGTTTCTCCTGTTCAATGGCGCCCTGTTTTCCACCTCTCCAGCAGACGTTTGACATAGATAGATAGATAGATAGATAGATAGATAGATAGGAAAGGCACTATATGATAGATAGATAGATAGATAGATAGATAGATAGATAGATAGATAGATAGATAGATAGATAGATAGATAGATAGATAGAAGGATGAGAAAGGCACTATATAATCGATAGATAGATAGATAGATAGATAGATAGATAGATAGATAGATAGATAGATAGATAGAAGGCACTATATAATAGATAGATAGATAGATAGATAGATAGATAGATAGATAGATAGATAGTCACACATGTGCGAGTAGGAGGCAGCTATAGGGCTCAAGTAATTGTAATACCACACCAGACCAGGGTGCGGCAGGGCACACTGACTGACTTTCCTTGGAAATCCTGTCAGATTCTAGCACCTTCGATGACGTCACATCTGGTTACGATGCACTGGATGATGGCACTTCCGGTTCTGATGACATCACTTCCCGTTCTGGCCACTATGACAACGTCACTTCCAGTTCCGGCCACCAGGATAATGTCACTTCCTATACGGGCCTTTAAAGCCGCCATCTTGCCTTTGTGTAATCAGTTCTGTTTTGGACTCGGCCTTGTAAACAACTCTTTTTGAGAAATCAACCTTTTTGCAGCCAGAACATATATGGGTGGCTACCCCGAAAGGTAGGTAGGCAGATAGATAGATAGATAAATAGATAGATAGATAGATAGATAGATAGATAGATAGATAGATAGATAGATAGATAGATAGATAGATAGAGTAAAAGGCACTATATAATAGATAGATAGATAGATAGATAGATAGATAGATAGATAGATAGATAGATAGATAGATAGATATGAAAGGCACTATATAATAGATAGATAGATAGATAGATAGATAGATAGATAGATAGATAGATAGATAGATAGATAGTGTCAGAGATGCCAGGGGTGACGACCCGGCCGGGACGCCTTGGAGGACCTTGGACCACGTGGGGGCCACCACCCTGGTTGCTTTGGGGGCCACGGGTAGAGGGCTTGGAAGCCCAACCCTGTAGGGGCCCGTGGTCACCGCCAGGGGGCGCCCCGATGCCTTGGGAACCCTGGACCTCAGCACTTCCACCACACCAGGAAGTGCTGGGGGGAAGAGGAGCAGGGACACCCGGAGTGCTTCCGGGGTACAGCCGGCACTTCTGCCACACGGGGCGTGTCGGTGAGAGATTGCCGGGAAGCACCTGGAGCACATCCGGGTGTGAATAAAAGGGGCCACCTCCCTTCATTCGAGGCTGGAGTCGGGAGAGAAGGAAGGACTGAGCTTGCTGGAGGAGGCAAGGAAGCGGCCTGAAGAGTGTAAGGCGTTGTGTGGCCAGGACATTGGGGGTTTTGTGTGCACTATAACTTGTATATATTTTTAAATAAACGTGTGGTGGTGGAGAAACAACATGTCTGCCTGTCTGTGCCCGGGTTCCAATCACAATAGATAGAAGCTGAATCCTCTGGTAGCCCTTCAAGTCAGGGTCCCCCGCACCTCGTGCAGTTTTGGTTCCTCTCCGTGTACTGAGGCCAAGGAGGGGTCCTTAACACTTCAGTCTCGGGTGTC
>JANRMT010062837.1:105073751-105094585 GCA_026402145.1 Polypterus bichir lapradei
ATAATAATAATAATAATAATAATAATAATAATAATAATAATAATAATCTCTCCATTATAAAAGAAAATCTTGAGATGAGACAAGACTTTTTCCAAGAGATTTGTTCAAGTCCCGCCCTCCTCTCAAACCACGCCCTCTCACGATCCTCTTGCCTCTCATTGGTGTGATTTCTTTTGTCAAACACACACACAGAGTTCCTGCGCTCTCAGCTCTTATTAATTTTTATGTTTTCCTCACTTTAAGTTCCCAATTAAAGAAGACGTATCATGTCCAAATCTCATTGAAGAATTTCTTCCCGAAGGGTTATCAACAGAAGAAATGAGCATACGGGCAATCCTAGCACTGAGAAATGAGGAAGTCCAACAAATTAACATGAAAACTGTCGATCGGTTACACGGCAGATTGGTTAAACGCGGATCAATAGACTCTGATGGAACAGTTGGTGGTGATGATGCGGAAGATGAAAACATCAACTCACAATATCACGAAGAATATCGACAACCGTTAACACCGTCGGGTCTTCTACCAAACGAATTACTGTTGAAAGAAGAACATATCGTAATGCTATTGAGTGATGGGCTATGCAATAGGACAAGGTTAGTTGTATTCAAAATTAGTCAAACAATTCTGACATGTAAAATTTTAACAAGTGACAAGAAAGGTAACGTAGTACATCTAACATTAGACACCCAAGGAGATCTTTGTATTAAAACGTTTACAGTTTCCCGTTAGAATAGCTCTGGTGTGACAATTAACAAATTACAGGAACAAACATTCGAAAAAGTTGTTTTATTTATTAGAGAGAAAGAAACGATATTCACTCACAGGCAGTTATACGTTGCGTTGTCACAATGAAAGTCCAAACACAGAATCAAAATTTGATTTTTTCGATGCGATATGAATGAAAGGTTAATTCCAAATATTGTTTTCACTGAAGTTTTACAGTAAAAGTGTAAGTTTAAAAAGTATTTGCGTGTTAATTTCAAAGACAAACAGAATGAAAACGTATAACACAACGAATACCTTTAACGCAACATGAAACATCATTTTCTTTCAATTTATTACGTTTTGCTATTTTTTAATGAGGTTAATTACTCGCTGTAATGTAAAATAGCTACTTCTATTATGCATATGTAACAATTCCCATGAAAATAAATCTGTTTAAATTGTAAATCTGCATCCCCATACGTGAGTGCCAGAGCCGTAAAGTGGTTAACATGTAGCGCCCGCCCGGGGGTTGGCGAGTGAAGAGAGCAGGGGGCAGAACCCCCAAGTTTTCATATAAAACTTAAAAGAGAAAAATGGGAATTAGTAATACAGACCTGCCCACTAGAGGGTGAAAGCCTGTCAGAAACCCCAGCTAGATAGAAAAAGGGCCATGTAGGATTTTCACAAAATATTATCGCAAATAATGTTCTGTAAATGTAGAGCATATAAGGTGAACAGGAGTTGTCAGAAACGGTAAGATGAACAAATCACAAAACACAATCCAATAGTGAAGTCACAAATCAAAGCTAAAATGGTGAAAAATATGAAGCAACAGCAAACGCACAAGTAAACTCACCGACTCCCCAGCGTGTATCAAACGAACCACCAGGAACTTAATTATAAAGACAAACAGAATGAAAACGTATAACGCAACGAATACCTCTAATGCAGTATGAAACGTAATTTTCGTTCAATTTATTCCGTTTTACTATTTTCTACTCTGGTTAATTACTCGCTGCAATGTAAAATAGTTAGTTCTATTATGCATATGTAACAATTCCCATGAAAATAACAATCTGTTTAAATTGAACATTCACACCCCCATACGCGAGCGGCAGAACCTCAACGAGGCGAGTGTATTACGACCGCATGGGGAATGGCGAGCAGGCGGCAGAGCCCCCTAGTAATAATAATATTAATAAAGAATCACATTGATATAGTGCTTTTATATACTGTAGTTCAACGCACTTAGACAGAAGGGAACCACTTCAACCACCTGGATGGTGCGATGGCAGCCATTTTTGCTCCAGAAACCTCACCACACATGAGCTGTTGGGGAGTGAAGTGGTGAGAGAGACAATTAGAGACGAGGGACGATTAGGGGGCCAGCATAACTACGCTGTGGTGGGCTCTGTAGTCAGCACGTCAGGATACACCCCACTCTTTACAAAGGACGCCCAGGCATCATTAACGACCACAGAGAGTCAGGACCTTTGGTTTATGTGTCATCCAAAGGACGGTGCCATTTTTACAGGCCGGTGTCCCCGTCACTGCACTGTGGCATTGGGATTTACACACAGACCACTAGGTCAGCGCCCCCTGCTGGTCTCACCAACACCTCTTCTAGCAGCAACCCAAGCATTTCCTAGATGATCTCCCATCCAAGTGCTGGCCGGGCTCGAATGTGCTTAGATTTTGGTGGAAGGCGTGTTGTGCAGTGCAGCTGAACGACTAAACTAAAATATTAAAAGGCCTCAGTTCTTATTTTCGGATTCACGGTGGCCGGTGATGACGTTTAACTCTAACAATAATATCCCAGCACCACGAATTAACTAAACATCACACTCAGAAGACATGATAATGCAAGGAAAGCATCAAGTAATTCCTCAAATATTTTTGTTCTTAAAAAAATTATTTTAAGAGAAAATAAAATTCTCAATGTGAACAAATTATAGCAATAGGGGATGAGGGCGGGCCTTCTGCTGTGATGTCATGGTGACCCCGCCTCTTGGGAGGCTCCACCCACAAAGCACAAACAGCATAGTAACATGCATAAATAGACCACTTAATAAAAAAATAAAGAAAATATACACATAAAATATTAGTCTAGAATAAATAAAGAAGAAAAAAATCATCATAAGTCAGGTAGCACACCCTGGCATCACATAACACCCATTTAATCCAATGCAGTTTCTCTGGGGGTCCCAGCCCAGCATGAACCTTCCTTTGACAAGATGCCCGCCCACCTGGTGCCCAGTTTGCAGCTGCCAATCAACACACCAACACGTCTCTGGGGATGGGGGGGGCACAGCGCTTCCCCCTCTGCCTTCTCGCCAGCCTGAATATTTTCTCAGGTAATCAGAACTGATGGCGTCCGGTGAGTGTGCCACGTGGGCAGAAGGCCAGAAGGCACCGCCGGGCTGCCCACCACGTGTTTGTGCTCGGCCCTCGCTCAGTAAGTATTTCAGCAAATAGGAAGACGCACATCGGGGTCTCGTTTGTTTTCCTAATGTGCACAATAACTTTGGTGACCCCCGGCCAGCGTGGGGGAGTAGATTGATTTCAGGCTGAAGGCAAGAATGTTAAATTAAACTGACCGGACGTGAAATGTTGGAATACCAAGGATACTTTCAGCATTGACGCTTTGGGGGACGTGTGGCGTCCCGTCACTTTCTTTCTTTCTTTCTTTTTTTTTCTGATTTCATCACTGAAGCTTTCCTATTTTTTTTTTTTCTCCCCCCAGTTCAAATAAAACACGCAGCTTCCTGGTTTTGATTAAACCACATAAACAAGTGTTTAATTTAAAGCAGATTAAATCTGATGGAAAGACTGAGTAAACACCACCGCTAATACAAGAGAAAGATTAAGTGAGAAGAACAAAGGCAAAAAAAAAGGCAGTGCAATATTTTAGGCCGCAGTATAAAAAGCCATCAATCACGTCTGTGTGTCTCCGCTGCCTCCGATTACACGCTGACTTGAAATATAATAATTAGGAACATTTGGGCGAACAAAAAAAAAGAGCTTTTAGTGTAAAGAAAATCTTATTGCTGTTCAGAGAAATAAAACAGGAGTTGTGATTACAGCACCATAAAATATAAAAAAACAGGTGAGGCCTTCAAAAGAAAAAGACCCACAAAAAGCAGGCCAGAAACCTGACTGGCCAGCCCCAATAAAAGCCTCACTTACTCAAGCCTTACTCTAGGAAACTGGGAGGCTTCAAGCCTGACTAGGCCTCAAAACACAGAACAGGCATTTAAAGCTAAAAATGATAGCAAAGAGTCTCAAAAAGTTCCAAAGGGAAAAGAACTGTAGAAACTCCGGTTAGAGGAAGAGACAAGTTGGCAATATAATTTGATTTAAGATTTAATCAGAAACAGTCTGAAAAATATAAGGAAAGAGCAAAAAAAAAAAAAAAAGAAAAGGCAAAAAGAGTTGCCAACAATGCAATCCAAAAGCAAACAAGTCCAAGTGCAAAATACAAAATTAAAATCCAAAAGCAGATACACCACCCGCCACCAAAGAGCAATCAATGAAGGGTGAGGGACTGCATTACCCATCAGCCTCTACAGGACTGGGGGCGGTTCCTCAACTGTGATGGACAGATGACCCTGCCTCTCCTGGGACCGCCCACAAAATATAAGGAACATAAAGACATTTAAAGAAATGGTACAAAAATCTTTTTAAACATAAGAAAGACAAGAATACATCAGACATGTCGACTAAATGATAAAAAATGAGCAACAGGAAAGAAAATAAACACAATAAATAATTTAGACGAAAAACATAAGCCAGGGAAGGAACAGAAGAGCATGGAGTAAGTCACCAGTCAGTCGCCCCGAGCCTCGATGCTCATGTTTCTGAGTTTATTGTTCACGTTGGATTGTTTTTTACTCTCAGCTTACACGCCGCCATTTTGTTTTACAGCCATCGCTGTCTTCTCTGTGATGTTGACTCCTGGTGTCTCTTACATTGGACCGCTTACTGCGTCCCCTTCTAGTACAATTGGTGTCCTTTTACACCTTTATTGGAGGTTCTGGGCTGTTTTCGTAGCTTTAAGACGTATTTTAGTTTATTTTTATTACTGTCACCGCCATTTTGTTTAGGAATGGTCCCCACCGTTTTGGGCTCTGGTTGCTGGGGCCACCTTTGTGTGTCTTCAAAGGTCATGAACTTTATCCATTTACTCGACGGTGTTAAGAATCGCTTGGAGAGGTCACTCGTTATGCAAGCTGGCGCACATGTAGTCAAGCCTTTTATCACCTGCTGAATCTTCCAGTTCTTTAATCCTTGTGTATATTTGTTCAGCCTTGAGTTTTGTCTCTCATTTTGGTTTTGGTAATGAATTAGTTGGTTCTCAGTCCTTCTTCTTGTTTTGACTCCGTCTCTCCTCCTGGTTACCATTTCTTTTTTTAATGGTTCACTAGCATAACCGCTTCATTGCTATGCACACAAAGTCTGCTTTTGAAGAATATCCAGAATCTCGGACGAGTCTGTACCGCGTCACAAGGAGACAGAGAGATGTCTTTAATGAGAAGACTCAGGAGGTGACACAAAACCGAGCCTGTTTAGGCCTTCTGGGGCCTCCTTAGGCCAGTTGTGCTACTCAGGCCCCCCCCACTACCCAATTTAACCTACCATCAATGGGGGAGGCACATCAGCTTTAGATTCGCCAAATTTTCAGTCTCCGGTTTTCAATGGATCTCATTGTTTTAGGGCCCCCTGATAACCAAAAACATTGACATCTCGATGATGGGTGTGTCTCTGTCTGTCTGTCTGTCTGTCTGTCTGTCTGTCTGTCTGTGTGTGTCTCTGTTTGTGTCTCTGTGTCTGTCTGTGTCTCTCTCTGTCTTTCTGTCCGTCTGTGTGTCTCTGTCTGTGTGTGTGTCCTTGTGTCTGTCTTTCTGTCTGTGTCCATGTGTCTCTCTGTTTTTCTGTCTGTCTGTCTGTCTGTCCGTCTGTGTGTGTCTCTGTGTCTGTCTGTGTCTCTGTCTGTCTTTCTGTCCGTGTGTCTGTCTGTCCGTCTGTGTGTGTGTGTCTGTGTCCATGTGTCTGTCTGTCTGTCTGTCTTTATGTCTGTCTGTCTGTCTGTGTGTGTCTCTGTTTGTGTCTCTGTGTCTGTGTGTGTCTCTCTCTGTCTTTCTGTCCGTCTGTGTGTCTCTGTCTGTGTGTGTGTCCTTGTGTCTGTCTGTTTCTCTGTCTGTCTTTCTGTCTGTCTGTGTCCATGTATCTGTCTTTCTGTCTGTGTGTCTGTCTGTCTGTCCGTCTGTGTGTGTCTCTGTCTGTGTGTGTGTCCGTGTGTCTGTCTTTCTGTCTGTCTGTGTCTGTCTGTCTGTCCGTCTGTGTGTGTCTCTGTTTGTGTCTCTGTGTCTGTCTGTGTCTCTCTCTGTCTTTCTGTCTGTGTGTCTGTCTGTCTGTCCGTCTGTGTGTGTCTCTGTCTGTGTGTGTGTCCTTGTGTCTGTCTTTCTGTCTGTGTCCATGTGTCTGTCTGTTTCTCTGTCTGTCTGTCTGTCTGTTCGTCTGTGTGTGTCTCTGTCTGTGTGTGTCTCTGTCTGTGTGTGTGTGTCCATGTGTCTGTCTTTCTGTCTGTCTGTCTATCTGTCTGTCTGTGTGTGTCTCTGTGTCTGTCTGTGTCTCGGTCTGTCTGTCTGTCTGTGTGTCTGTCTGTCTGTCTTTATGTGTGTCTGTCCGTCTGTGTGTGTCTCTGTTTGTGTCTCTGTGTCTGTCTGTCTCTCTGTCTGTCTGTCGGTGTGTCACAGTTTCTTGAGGAATGTCTAAAGCTGGACAGAATAACACCAAACTCTGATTATTCTGAGATGACGATGTGCTGATGAGTTTTTGAGTGTGTCAGAGGAAGAGGCCCTGAGGAACCCTCAAATACTGAAATTCTGCAATGACTTCTGAATTCTTCTCGTCCATTGCTAGCATAACGACCCACTTGATGATCAGAAAGATCAGAATCAGAGCGGTAAATAATGACTGAAATGTTAGAGAATAGTTCAAGTAACTTGGTTCCCAGGGTGCAATGCCTACTGACGCTCACGTCCAAATTATTTGGCCTAAAATTATAACAAACAGGTAAACCCCAATACAAAGTAAAAAGTCAAAGTAAAAAAAAAACTCCTAATTCCATAAATGGATTTGAAATAATAAGAGAAATAAAGATTGTTTTTAGAAAGACTTAGAATCTTGGCTGCTGAATGTGGTGCACTGTCATCTTAAAGATGTCAGCTTCTGAGGGTCACATGACAGCAATGCCAGTTCATTGCTAATGACAAATTTAAGCTTAAATCACATATGAAATGCCACTTTGATGCCCCTCGGGATGCTGTGCCCCTGGACCAGTGCCTACTCAGCCTGTGCCCAGAGCCAGCCCGGCCTCCTACCCATCCCAATCTCGTCTCTGCGGCTGTGGGGTCTTCCTTGAACTTTTGTCACAGCAGCTCACTTCTCCTGCTGCTCCTGGAACTTGAAGTGGGTAAGTGACATGATGTCCATACCTGAAAAAGGGAATGCGAGAGCGGTGGCCCAGTGACACTTACTGACTAAACGTGTACTCGGAGTTTTCGTTACACTAAACACAGCACCACAGCAGCCTTATCTTAACAGTTTTTTGATTCTGTGTTTAGCTGACACTGAAATGTACACCAAAGCACAACCGTGACCGGCTGCCTATCGTGTGTGGATGCAGTAATAATTTCAGCTCGAGCAGAGGTTTTAAATCTTCTTTGGGTAATTCTTTGAAAACTTTTGTGTTTAAGAAATAAGCTGCAGAGCCTCAAGAGTCAACAGCCAAGAGCAGCACAAGAATCTTTACATAACTAGAGGTGGAATGTGCAGTCTGTGAAAGCAACGTCAGTCAATTTAAATTGTAAAATGGTATTAGAAAACAAAGTGTCTGCTTTGAGGACAAGGCGGGACCCCACTATGGACTGGTCTCCAGACCATCACAGTGCCCACTCATGCATGGAGCCATGCTATTTTCCATCACTGCACAAGTGTGCATCTTAGTATGTTATTATAAGAGCTAGCTGAGCTACCCATCTGAGACGGATTGAAATCTAAATAATCAACACAAACATCAGCATATTCAGTGTTAATTTGCAGTGCACTGTCTATTAGAAAGCATTTTGTAATGTGTCCAACATTCCAACAGATGGCACATCACAAACATTAACACTGCTTTTAAAAATCCCATACCAAATAACATATAACAGAGACATAGGCTTTCCGTTTGTCATTTCAACAGGTGGTGCATCACAAACATTTAAAATGCATTGTGATTTTCATTCCAACAGATGGTGCTTCAGAAACAGTTGTAGTAATAAACTACTTTCCATTGTTCATGCCGGCAGATGGTGTATCAGAAACATTAGTACTATTAAAATGCATTATAGTTTTATTCCAACAGATGATACATCACAAACATTTGTACTATAGTATAATGCATTATAATTTGATTCCAACAGATGGCACATCACAAACATTAGCACTGCTTTTACACATTCCATACCAAATAGCATACAGTATAACAGAAACATTGGCTTTGCATTTGTCATTTCAACAGATGATGCATCACAAACATTTAAAATGCATTGCAATTTTCATTCCAACAGATGGTGCATCACAAACATTTGTAGTAATAAAATGCATTACAGTTTTATTCCAATCAAACATTAGCACTGCTTTTACAAATCTCATACCAAATGTCATATAACTTACACGTATGCTTTCCATTTGTCATTGTAACAGGTGATGCATCACAAACATTTAAAATGCATTGCAATTTTCATTCCAGCAGATGGTGCATCGCAAACATTTATAAAATGCATTACAGTTTTATTCCAACAGATGGGTGCATCTCGGAGACATTAGCACTGCTTTTACAAAGCCCATACTGAATAGCATATAACAGCGACATGCCAACTAGACAGACACACAGATATACAGACACACACAGATAGATGCTTGTCCTTAAGGTATATAAATGGAGTTGGCGATGCTAAATTGACCCCTGATGTGCGATGGACTGGCACCCTGGCTATGTAATATTCCTGCCTTGTGCCTGGTGTTTGCTGAGAGAGGATTCAGCTGCCCCACAACCCTGCCGGAGTAAGCAAGTTTAAAATGGAAGGATGAATTTTATGTAACGCATTTAATTACAATGTATTAAGTGCTATAAAAATATATCACGAAAAAATGTTTAATAACTAACTCTTTGATAAACTGATTAGATATGTCAAACTGTCAAACCGGCTAACCAAGTCTATGACTACACCGGACCTTAGTCATCGGGACTGACGCCTTTCGATGTTCACGCCGTTTGCGCCCCCCGCAGGTCTGCTCTGTCATCGTTGGGATAAAATGAAGGGGGCAAACTCGACATTAAAATTACAAATTAAAAGAATACCAACAAAGGAGAGTTACGAATTTCAAATCTATAGAAAAAATACAAATACGTCGAAATGTTTCATAAATGTAAAAATCACTGCTGTGTTTTCTGAATGCAGAATTAGAGAAGAGAAAAAGACGAGCCGACGAAATTAATTCAAGAGAAAATGACACACTGGCTGGAAATCGGGCCTGACAGCCGCTGTCTTGAAGAGACCCTCGACAGTTTCAGACGCCCCATTTAATACTCCCAACACCAAAAAAGCGCTACAAATTCAAAGAAAATCCTAAACTGGAGCGTGCTTAAAAACCTCAAAAACACGCCGACATATAACACCCGCACTGCGGGGATGCCAGCGTTATCTCCTCCATGATCGCGCATCTCCTCGAACCGCTCAGACTGACGACGGAGGAATCGGAGTTAAAGTTCACGATCGGAGGAGGCGGCCAGCTCCGCTTTCTGAGTTTTTATCTCGCTCACCAGCTGTAATTATAACAGCATATAGCGCCTTACTAAACGTCAATAGAATTGAGTTCAATTATTTTACCAAATACTTGTAGCATTCATCCATCCATTATCAATCTATCTATTATATAGTGTCTGTCACATCTGCTAAATACAATGAGGTCTGTATTTTCATACATTTTTGATTCTCAAGACGACGGAAAGTGGTGATATGATACATGCTGGTTGGACATGCACGTAAGAGTTACAAAACTTTGGGACAATATGACTATTATTATATAGTGCCTTTCATCTATTATATAGCCATGATCTATATATCATATGGTGTCTTTCATCCTTGATATAGCGCCTTTTCTGTAAATAAATGCAGTATAATAACACAGTGCCTTTTTATTTATTATATAACGACTTTCACCTCTGTCTTAATACTTAGTGCTATCTATCTATCTATCTATCTATCATACAGTTCCTTTTCTTAACTATTTATCTCCATCCATCCATCCATTTCCCCAAACCGTTTACCCAGGGCAGTGTTTTCTTATCCCAGCAAGCATCACCAGCAGGACAGGAACACTTCCTGGTCAGGGCGGCACTGCATTGCACATCAGATGCCAATTGAGGACCACCAATTCGATACATTCTTATAAAAGAAGAATATGACTAAAGTCAGTGTGCGTGCACCGTGTTTTTGGTGGGCCGTGTGTGTGTGTTTGTTTGTCTGTGATGGTCTGACGCCCCGTCCAGGGTGGGGTCCTGCCGTGTGCCCAAAACTTGATAAGGTGGGAATGACATTGTCACGTTATGTTATATAATTATGTTTCGACATAACAATTTCTGTAACAACACGATCGCGACTGTTTTACTATGATGAGACTGAATCGGAATTCCGGTCTTTTTATTGTTTTTTCAATTAAAAGCACATTATAGTGCCAATCATAAAAAACAAACTGTGATATCCCCGAAGTCTTCTTTTATTATATAGCGCCTACCGTTCCGCATGTTGCAAGAGAGCTTTTATTACTACCTCCCCCCAAATCTGGCAGTTGAACAGGGATCCTGCACATGATTAGCTCTGCCCGCATCTGTTTAATTAGCCGCCCACAGGAATTAAACGGCTGTCACTTTCTATACATTCGGTCCTCGTCTTTCAAAGGCGTCTGGACCACCTGTTTAACTTGTCAAAGATCCAATGGAAAAAGTCAATAAGCCACTCAAGTCAAACACCCGGCCTAATAAAAGGGGCCGACATGCGGCGGTACTGCGGAGCAGGGTGTTAGGGTGCCCTCTGCTGGTCCACGTCATGAACTTCACCTGCTTTTCATAAACCGTACGGGACTCCCCCGTGCAGGTGTCTACGGGTGACATTAAGAGGATGCGACTTTACGGAAACGCTCAAATGGATGTGGGCACACAGAAAGCTCTCCTCTCGGCTGATGCACTCCAAGGATTTCTTTTCTTCATCAGGGAACAGCTGTTTGGGAGGACTCGTTACAATTTCAGGCTACACCCCAACCTCACCGTGAGGTCTGTTTACGACTCGGCTGGATGGAGCGGCTGCTTTTCTCCATAATCTAAATATTCAAAGAAAAGACCAATCAGACACTGGACATAAATGGACAATCTGGAAGTGAGTTTAGCCGCTGGACAATCAGAGACAACAACATTTATTTCTATAATAGGAGCGCGAGAAGGGGGTATGCGGTGTCTGACCACTAAGGGGCCCCCGTGCACACAAACGTTTTTTTACTCCTGTAATTATTATTCTTCATAAAAATCACGAGGAACGGGAGGCCAGGATACAAATCTCGCATACCCCCTAAAAACAGCTGGTTGCTCTCAGTGACGTTTCTAGGATTTGATGGCATCAGGGTGTCAGAACACCCCAACCGCTACTGTTTTACACAGTCGAATGGCCGGTTGCATTTGTCTCTTGCGATCGCGTTCAGAAACGTACATAACATCGAAGAGCGGGGTTTTAATGGGTTTGTGGTGTTGATCTGGGATGATTGAGACATTTAGTGGACTGATGAATAAAACTACATAAAAACCGGACTTTTGGTGGTTAAGCCTTTGACCCCCCCCCCCCCCTTAACAACGCTCCCCTGTCCAACTGCACATTTTTATACGTGAACGTCTCATTCCGGACACCGAATGAATTAGACCGACTGTGACTGGCATCATTCAGGTAGGTACAGAAATGGTCCAAGGGATGCCTGTCTGGATTTGGGGATCCGTGCCCACCACTCTTTGTGACCTGTACTGTGCCACCACAGGACCACAGCGCCACAATCCTACCTGCCAACATGCAGTCAGCCCCACTAACCAAAGCAAGTCTGCTTTTTCATGTTTTTATATGATTCATGTTCCATCATCAATAAACTGAGCTACTGAAAACTTCAAGGGTCGATTCCTCCATCCCAAAAATGAACCCAGACTTACCCACTTTGCAATTTTTGTCTTCACTGCTGCCAACATACACAATTAATAAGGCTCACTTACAGTCACAGTGCGCCCCTGAGCGAGACACTTCAGCTCCTAGTGCCCCCCACACGTCTGGCGGCTATTTACATTTTTAAAGGATTTCTTAAAAACGATGAAAAACTCCCTCCTGCCATCTTGTAAATGCCCTTCATGTTTCCAAAATTGTATGCAGACATTTCATGTTTCTAATTGCTCAGTATAAATAGGATGCCAAAAACTAAAGATTATAGTTTTAAAATGGATTTTTCTACATGCTTCACAAATGCAAGTAACTGGGCGGACACGGGTTCAAGGGTTTGGGTGCCTCCGATTTAATTCGGAAATGATAAGAACAGAATACAAACGGCTACGGCTGGGGTTCAAAATGGTCATCTTCGACTCTCTCAGAATGTGATTGGCCCCCATTCAGAGCGCATGGCTTAGAAGGGGCGGGGCTTGCGGAACTAGCCCGGAAGTGAGCTCAGATGTCTTCTCGGCTTTGTCCCTCGGAGCTGCAAAGGGATAAGAAGAGACAGTTAGTAGCAGCGCCCTCTCTCTTCCCAGGGTGGAAGTGCTTACCTGGCAGGCGCCTTCAAGGTGTACACTAAGTGTGTGTGTGTGTGTAATATGACGAATTCCAACTCAGGGGCGCAGGTACAACTTTATTATCCAATTAGGTTTCACAATTAAAGTCGGACGAACCCATGCCGTGCACATTTTTTTATGCCAAATGGACTGCCCGCAATTAGAAAAGCTGCAGCTGCCAGTGCCATTTTATGCATCTGTTCGCGTTTTGACATCCGCCAGACACATGGGGCTCTTTTGGAATGAGGAGCACCCAGAGCTGAATGAACAGGCTTCAGAGACAGTGATCTGCCTTTTCATTTACTACCCAATCCCTAAAAAATACACACTATACCTGGAAGAACATATAAAGTGTCAGTGCTCAGGTTGGGATTTGAACCCAAGTTTCAGGTAGCGTGAGGTAGCAGCACTAATCACTGTGCCACTTGTCTTTATTTCCTAAACTTATGTTTTGATTGAGCAGCTTCATCAGCACTAGGAAATCTCAGATTTCATATTTTATGGCTTCCATTATCAAATGTATCAGGTTTTATGATAAAAAAATCAGGAACACGGGAATTGAAAAAAATCAATCAATAAATAAATACATAAACGAGCTGCCTACAGAGGAAGAGAAAAACAAAACGAGAAACTAAAAGTGCTTACATCCGCAGGCACCGGCGTCACGTGGCAGCCTGGCGTGGGCGTGCCCTCCGACCGACGAGTCCGGCGCGGTGTGCGTGACGTCACCAGCGCGCGTTTCAAGTCCAATGAGACTAATTGCACGCGTCCCTCCCACCCGCGACAAAAGTACAACACCGACGACTGTCCATTGAAATGAATGACTACAGACGGCAGGGCCATTCCTGGGTTCCTACACTTGCAACATTAGCACGTGATAAAATTCTGACGCATCGAGCCAGCATTCCTGATATAGCGTCTTGCGTGGTGTAATCCTTTCCATGTCACTTTACAAGTATTCGGCAAGTATTCCGAACATTTTTGGCAAAAGTGAATTTCTCAGGCAGTCAAGTGAGAAGGTCTGTTTAATTCCCTCCATTTTCTAATTTGCTTAACAACTGCAGTTCATGGAGTCGGCGCCTGGGAGCAAACCGCGGACTGGGCGACGGGCCAGCGACAGTTCAAATACGCGACTTTACCTTTTGTCGTTACATACTTCTGCCACGAGGGGGCCACATTACACGTGAAGCATTAACCTTGTCCAGCGCGATATGAAACGAATCCACCTCACGGCTTCGGAGAATGAGAAGACAATTGGAAACGAATCATCGTTACTTTAAAGTGATTATAAAATATTCAGATCCTATGTAAATCAATGTCTGAATTGCAGTCGAGGAGACTTATAAGAGCCCAGTAGACAGGTAAGGCGCTATATAATATAGACAGACAGATAGACACGAAAGACACTAGTTTCGAAATTAGACTTGGTGACGGTCTAAGCAATACAGTATAAAGTTTGGCGGCCACCTGTTAAAATAGCAAGGGATTTAACGTGACAAATAAAAATTATTTTCAAATAAATACATTAACTGATTACATATTGAAGACTGCAGTACACATTAAAAGAGAATAAAAGAAATCTGAAGTTTTGTGAGACCACTTATGACTGAGAGGCTCTAACTTCTTTGCCTATCCAGCATTCCCACTGTATTTTAGATGGACAGGTAGCTAGGAAAGGCACTATATAACAAGCAGGTAGAGAGGGCGCTTACCCGGACAGCTGTGTGTGAGAACACAAAGCAGCAGATCAGATGGATTTTATTTGACTTATTTGCGTTACAGAGTCTCTGCCATTTACCGTTAGGCGCTGTCTTTTATTTTCCTCCAGACACTCACAAACAAATTAAATGAAGACGATGATTAAGTTACTTGAGCATTTTAAGTCATGAGACAGGAAGGAAATCATGAAAATAAAAGAGATAAAGTAAGCAGCACTTCAGTCTTTTGAAACTGCTTTACGCCGTGAAAATGAGGCAGTGGTTTGCCAGGCAGCTTTGGGCACAAGACAGATGGCAAACCCAGAATGACAGCCCCTCACGCACACACGGCCAGCAGATGAACTTATTTTAGCGATTTTTAGGTATGGGATGAGCACCACAATGCAAGGGGAGAGCCTAACTCACACACCTGGAGATCATGGACACTTCACACAGAGGTCGATGGGCTTGGGATTGAACTGCCACCATGCCATCTGCCGTGAAATTCAATGAAATGGCGTATCGCACCGCTAGCGGAGGTTTTTTTTTTTTTGCCAAGTTTCTGTGTTGGGTCACATGAACCCCTCCTTATTCACGTGTATATCGCCGAGGTGGCACTGGCCGACCCACCCATGCAGGTACAGCGGACCATAGGATTTAAGATTCATTTAAGGGAATTTGATTAATGTGGTTTAAAGAATCATTTGTGCTCTGCGCATTTCCTGTTCAAAGTCGATTGAGTAGAATCTCAAGCCCCCATTTGAATGTGTCAGGGGCTCCGGGCTAATTGTCGGCCACGAAGTGCACGTAATGACTTGGAGGTTCCCGCTCTGCGCTCCCTCATTTCTTCCTGTTTAACTATCTGCTCCTGCGCTCAAAGCTCTCGTGCTTATTTTTCAACGATTAGCTGTACATCAGCATTACTACCACAAATCCACGAGTTTCACATCTAGCATTAAATGGGATGAATATTGATCTGCTAAAGAGGATTTATTTATTTCGTGCTCTATCCAAAGATCAACTGCTACCAGCTTTTGGGGGATCTGCTGAGCTCTTACAGCATAAAGCTACTGCATACATGACTTTGGACTTGACATTTTGGTTCTGGAAGAAAACCAAACAGTAAATTCAGTGCAATAATCCCAGATAAATGAGATGATCACTAGAAAAGCTTAGATAGTTAAGTGGTCTACAGCAAAGTGCAGAGATGAGAGAAGCAGAGCGACGGTGAGACCCTCCATACACTGAGCGGCACCTGCGCGCGAGAGAGGGACGCACGCGCACGGGCACGCTTCTGCCGGGGACAAGAAAGAAAGAAAGAAAGAAAGAAAGAAAGAAAGAAAGAAAGAAAGAAAGAAAGAAAAGGTATCCCGATCAGACTAAACGGTGCAAAAATGAGTAAGACACGAATAGCAAATACGAGTTACGTCTTAAACTCGCATCTTTAATCTTCATAATCTGCACAGCGCCGGTCACCAGTCTATTCTCAAACCCGAATAGTCCATTAGGTCGGTTGGTGGGCTCTGGATGGGACGGATGTCCCGACAGGCACATCCATACTAACTAATTTTTGGCTAATTTAAAATAAATGATGAATGTCACAGGTGAGTGTTTAGGATGTTAAAGAAAATAAAATACTCTGAAGAACAAACAGACAAATACATAAATTAAAGAATTCGAACCGAGGTTCTTGGATAAGCCAGTCTGGTGTGCTGATTACGCTGCCACTCCTGCTTGTGTGGTTACCTTGAATATAATATTTGAAAGTATAGCTCCTTTTGATTTAATGAATTGAATAATATGTCTTCGGGAGGGCGTGGTTTTAAGTAAATAAACCAATCGGATATCAAACTCTCATTTTATTCTTCCTAGAGGTTAAAATGACATGTCAGCTGGTTTCCATATTGTCCTCGTTAGGATGCTGTCATTAGAACATTAGAGGAGGACTGGCCATTCAGCCCAACACACCTCGCCAGTCCAATCCACTTAATTCTTCCCAAATAGCATCAAGACGATGTAGGGTATGCCAGACTTACCGACGGCACTGCTGATTTCAGCACAGGAACCTTTCAATTTACACGAGTAAAAATTGATTGGCATGTCAAATTATGTGACAGCTTGATGACTTTTACCCTGCACATGGTCCTTCTCAATCATTTTTATGACAGCTTTGTACAGTGGCCATGCTGTATAAAAGGTTAACAGGTACAGCAAGTTCAGCTGTCACCATGGCCCTCTTTTCTCTTTTTTTCCATTGGTATGTAAAACAGGAGACATCAGACTTCTCTCTTGTTTGTGAGGTTCCGTGTTCACCCGTCCCTGCATGTTGTGGCTGTGTGTTTATTGGTTGTCATCTGTCATGCACACAGGGCCAGCCCCTGTGACTAAAGACAAAGTCAATTCGGAGCGACTCGACGGGGATGTCATTTCACAGGATTGTTAGTTTATTTAAATGAAGCCTACGACTGTCATCTACGGAGCGCCTGTTATGAAAGTTAAGGATCGCGCGCTCAAGACCCCGAGGGGGACAAATCCCCTCCCCATTTGTCGAACTCTGATGATACGGAGTGGGCGCCATTTATGAAAGTAAAAGAGTGCACGCTAACAGGCACGCGCTCCGTAGTGTCCAAATGGGCGCCAAAGAGGCACCAAGCGTAGCCCCAGTACACGCAGGTCCCCCACCCCACCCCACCCCAGATCACCGAAGTGTCCAAGTCTAATAACACCGACTACCCGCTATGGGCAACAAGAGGCGACTTCCGTCCCAAACACCCCCAAATCCCACGGTTCCAAATGGACGTCGACCGGAACTGGATGGCCTCACAATTCTGCTGCCTACGAGTCTCCTGGGCACCGACAGTCTGTAAAATATTATAAATTAAAATCTTCCCCACATTTCTGTTACAATTAGTGATTTTTTTTTAGTAAGGATACGAAATGAATAAAGTTTTGAAGCACAATGATCCTTCACTTCGGTGCAGGGCAGGACGATGTCATCAGAGTTCGTTGCCAAGCCGCCCGATTTCCAGGTTGAGTTTCTTGATGAAGTGTTAGGACTTGAGTCACATTTCACACCGCACACTAAGCACCGTTTCCATCCACCTATTTCGGTGGTGGGCATATTTTATAAAAAACAGGGCTTTGTTATAAATGGGAGTGTGGGAAGATGGAGGGGGCGCAAATCCGACCACCGCACTGTCGGGCGTCAGGTGCGCGCTTTTTAACAAAACTCAAAAAAGGCATTTTCACTTCAGACCTTCCATTTTTTTTTCTTTTTCTCTTAATTAAAAAAAATAACGAAAATGAATCCTTCAGATCAGGACAAGCCGATTGATAGATGGACACTACTACATCTTCATTTAATACACGAGGCCCTGAAAATAAAAGGTGACTCATTGTTTCAGACTCTGTTGCCAGCGTGAGTGAACAAGCAAACGGCCGCCATCGTCATCTGCACACTCAGTATGAGACCGACAGCTGCTCCTGTCCTCGACGTCGGAATAGAGGAGACCCAAAGCGACGTGTGCGCAGCCGCAACAGTCGCCGTAGGAGACACAGACCGTCGCGGAGGCTGCAGGCTGACGTACAGTTGGATCAGCGCGATTTAACGCACGGAGACGCAAGCAAACGTAACGCGCAATGCGGGCTCTGGAGCGCACCGCGCGCAAAATGCGGAAGGCAATTGGAATTTATACACCTGATAGGCAGTGGGGCAGACACAACCCACACATTGCTTTCCATGCATTTTTATTTGGTAATGGGGCAGAACATCCATCCATCCATCCATTATCCAATCCACTATATCCTAACTACAGGGGTACGGCGGTCTGCTGGAGCCAATCCCAGCCAACACAGGGCGCAAGGCAGGAAACAAACCCTGGGCAGGGCGCCAGCCGGGGCAGGACATTCCCTGGCGAAAAGAGAAAGGAGAAAGAGAGGAGAGAGACAGACATGGCAATGTCGGTGACTGGTGACAGACACGGGGTAATCGCCTCACGTCAGTGTCCACCTGTCATCACAAACACAGCAGACTAGTCGAATCCTATCCAGGTGCATATTGGCACTTCCCATGCCTGTCAAGATTACTGAATAAATCCATCCATCCATCCATTTTCGGAGCCCACTTATCCAAAGCAGGGTCACAAACGCAGGGAATAACCACCGGACATGGCGCCAGTCGGGGCTGATCTAACATCGCTAATTCATTTTATTCTTATAATAAAAAAATAAGACACACCGCTGTGCAGTGATGGAAAACAGTGAGCATGTCTGTATGTCTGCCTTGTTATATGTCCTACTCGGCTGACGCCTTTATCCTTGTAGACATCTGTCTCAAACAACTGGCTCCCATTTTTTTGTTTTTCCAGGTGGAGCAGAGGCAGGTGAAGTGACTTGTGCAGGGTCACACAGTGGTGTCAGTAGTGGGATTTCAACCCACAACCTAGACGTTTGCAGTCTAAAGTCATAGTGACACTGCTAGCCTTGAGCCCAGTGCTGGCACCTTGAAATAGATAAAATGGGAGTGATGAGGTCACATTATGTTATATAAATGGTGAATGTTACATGTTGCTTGGTTCATGAAACAAAACCACGACAATTCCTTCAGTAATATAATGAGACTGAGCACTCAGGTCTTTGTATTAGATATTCAGCTAAACACACATTAAAGTGTCCATCACAGAAAACACGTCACTTCTTGGAGGTTTACTGTTTATCTTACAGTGCCAGTCAGACGCAGTCGTGTATACAAAAAAGGCGCACGCATTACTAAAGAATAAAACAAAATGTCCATTCGGAGAGGAGACTGGAAAGTCACTGCGGGATCCACTGAGTGTTCAGTGTGAGCACACACAGCGTTACTGAGCCTGTTAAACATTCAAAGTCCAACTTCTAATTGAATGGTGGCCTGCAAATGAAAAGGAAAAAATAATTTTCTTTAACTAATCCATCCATCCAACCAAACATTCTGAGGAAATAACATTTTTACAGTATAATCACATCAGCTTTGGAAACATCCTCTAGATACAGAACAGTTGTGTAAAAATATAACATATTGTGAAAATATATAAATGTACTGCATGTATGTATAAAAAAAAAATCAGATTGACAGATCATAAAGGTTTGGGGCCCAATGAGATCTCCTGTTTAATGTCCCAATAAATTAGAAAAAGGGTGGCACGACGTGCAATGGGTAGCGCTGCTGCCTCGCAGTTAGGAGACCCGTCTGGGTTCACTTCCCGGGTCCTCCCTGCGTGGAGTTTGCATGTTCTCCTTGTGTCTGCGTGGGTTTATTCCCACAGTCCAAAGACATGCAGGTAAGGTGCAATGGCCATCCTAAATTGTCCCTAGTGTGTGCTTGGTGTGTGGGTATGTGTGTGCCCTGCAGTGGGCTGGCACCCTGCCTGGGGTTTGTTTCCTGCCTTGTGCCCTGTGTTGGCTGGGATTGCCTCCAGCAGACCCATGTTACCCTGTAGTTAGGATGTAGCAGGTTGGATAATCGATGGATGGATAAATGAAAAAAAAAAAAAAGTCGAGGACAGTTGCATGATTAATGTGGCTTTTCAGTCCAGTTGATTAGCTGCCCCTTGGTAGCTGCGTTGTGAACATTCTTTAAATATGGAGTGCAGGAGGAAGGGGCGGGGCTATCAGCAATTCTCGAGATGTGATGTCAGAGCTCTTCCTGTGGGTGTTTCTCCATTTTGAGATAAGAAATGGAAGAGAGTTGTTGGATGTTGGTGTCATCTTATTAACCTTTGTTTCTCATGGAAGCAACCCGAGAAACACGCCCTATGCTTGCATATAGGCAATCCACTTTGAAAAAAGGATGAGTGTCTGTATGACTGCATGTCTGTGTGCCTGTGCAGCTACTATATCGCTGTTATTCTAACAGATAGCACACATTTGTAGTACTAACATACGCTGAATTTGTCATTCTAATAGATGGTGCTTCACAAACATTAACACTGCTTTTATGAATCCCATGTCATATGGCATATAACAGAGACATATGCATTGCATGTGCAATTCCAACAAAGGGTGCATCACAAATTTGTAGTAATGCATTTCATTACTACAGTATAGATGTTTGTGATGCAGCCTCTGTTGGAATTGCATATGCAATGCATTTTATTACAACATGCATCACAAAACACATTCTGATAGACGGTGCACTGCAAATATTAACACCGAGGTCTACGTTGATAAATTAGACTCCAACCTGTCTTAGATGTGTTGCACAGCTAGTGCATATACAGTATATATATATATATGTACACACATATACAGAGGTAGGCAAAAGTATGCTTACTAATGTGAATATGCAAAACACAGTTTATTCTTGTATTATTATTTATGAATTATTATTTGTATTTTTGTCTTATTATTAAAGTGTGCTTGAGTGTGTAGCAATTATAATCTGCATGTCTTTTTTCCATTCAAACAACTGTAAACTTACTTTTGCCCACCTCGTAATGTAATAATAATAATAAATAAATATATATATATATATATATATATATATATATAGTCAC
>JANRMT010062837.1:105095107-105116436 GCA_026402145.1 Polypterus bichir lapradei
GGAAGGCTTGGAAGGAGATGATACGTGATCTTCTCGGAAGACAATTTGACGTCCCGCGAGACAAGGCAGTGAGACTAAAGAACAACTGCTGTACAGGCTTTAAAATGATTGACACGCAGCGCGACAAGCAGAACTCGCAGCTCGGCAGCAGCAGCAGAAAGACAGCAGCTGATCAGACCGCATCTCCGTAGTATGTGTTCAGCGCCCCCTTCCCCCAAGACAACGCAAGCAGCAGAGACGCAAAGTGTCTGGAGAGTAATGCACCTGTGGGGGGGAATCGAAGTGAGCAGGGGGCAAAGCCCCCTAGTAAATATATATATCTATACACATTAATTGGGCCCATTTGAATGTCTATGTCTGCAGTAGAGCTGAGCAGATCTGAATTTCCTACTGTCCTCTACAAGCCTGGGATTGACAGCAGCAGCTCACTTATTTAAGACAGAAGTTTTTATGTGTACATATTTGTTTGTGTGTGTATATATATATATATATACACACACACAATTTTTTTCGTTTCAAATTTCTTTAACTAAGCATATCAGTACAATAAACACAGTGTTTACAATTGTATGTGACAAATAAAATTTTATTTAATTGGATTTTTTTGTTTTATATATATATATATATATATATATATATAAAAGAGAGAAAGCGATCACCTGATGAAGTATCACCCTGTCCAGACGGACCCTTTTTTAAGTCGTAGTACCCTGAACTGCACAGTCAAGTTCAGAAAGCGCATAAGAACAGATAGATGGATGACAATAGTGACAACTATTGAGACCCTCGTGTCTGGCTAAGTGTTCAGGTCACTTTGTGGATATTTGCTGATAATCTGTTAGTGTAGGAGACCCTTAAGAAACAGAGTTTGGTAAAGGAGACAGTGAGTACAATGAACACATCATCATCATCATCATCATAATAATAATAGTGATATGAGCCACACTTGAACGGGGCACTCACCTTGGTCCAGTTTCCCTCGGGTTACCCAGCAGTGCACTAAAGCTGTTAACACTAAAGGTGCCAGACTGATTCTTCACAGCAATGCCACAGGTAAATCATTTTTCATTCCAAAAAGCCCCATCCACGTGAAGGTTCCACTGAGATCCTTTTATTTACGAAGATCTGGAACATCTTCATACAGTAAATAACCAGGACTGGATGGTAACTGTTTTGTTGAAATACCAGTGGGTCCTGGCATTAAAAGGGCTCTCACTGCATACAATAACAGGCTAAGTGTGGGCTTTCCTGATCTGTTAGTGCCCTGTAAGGTAGCCTACATTAGACAGACAGCAGTACATTACGTATTTCAGGTTTCTTTTACATATTAGGAAGTTTATCAGAGCACAAAGGACCAACTTCATACGCAAAGAGCCTGTCCCAGGATTAGTCAAACAGGACTTCTACAAGAACCTACACAAGCAAGCAAAGAACCATCAAGTCAAATTAATGTTATTTAAAAGAGTGCAGTTTGGGCATCTGATCAGGCACCTGGTTAGCATGGCTCCTGGACCCCCCCCGGGTTGAGTGTTTTAGACACGTCCAGCCAGGCGGACAACTCAGGACAGACCCCAGACACGCTGCAGAGGTGAAATCTCTCGGCTGGCCTTGGTATCCCCCTGGAGGAGTTGGAGGAGGTGGTGGATGTCTGGGCAGCTTTGCTTAGACTGCTGCCCCCATGACCCGGCAGACCCAGATAAGTGGCAAAACACAGATGGGTGAATGGATGGATTATTATAATTGAATATTGGTTAAATACAATACTTAATTAGGGGCAGCACCATGATGCAGAGGTAGTGCTGCTGCCATACAGTAATGAGACCAGGGATTGCGTCTCAGGCCTCCCAGTGTGGAGTTTGCTTGTTCTCCCAGTGTCTGTGTGTGTTTCCTCCGGATGCTCCAGTTTCCTCCCACAGTCCATAGCCATGCCAGGTTAGGTGGACTGGCGATCCTAAATTGGCCCTCGTGTGTGCTTGGTGTGTGTGTTTGTGTTTGCCCTGCGATTGACTGGCATTCTCTCCAGAGTTTGTTTCCTGCCTTGATCTCTATGCTTGATGGGATAAGCTCTAGCAGACCCCCGTGACCCTGTTCAGAACAAAGCAGGTTAGAAGATGACAGACTAATATTTTACTTTTATTATTAATATTATTAATATTACACCCTCAAGCCTCTTCAATCCAATTCAGGATAACCCGGGATGTGGAGCCTATATCCTGGCCAGGACAGGGTGCAAGGGGAGAACTAACTCTGGGTAGAGTGCCAGTCCATGACAATTTGAAAGTGACACCTCCTTCGGAGCATTTTGGAATCACCAGAGGGTACGCGGGGCGAAGCTGAAGTACCCGGAGAGAAGCCCACGCAGACACTGGAAGGTCGTGCGAACTTTACAAAGGCTTGCTATTGGCTGGAGCCATTAAGAAGAAGCGCTAATAGAACTCCCCCTTATCATTATCAATACTATAATGATGATGATGATGATGATGATGATGAAGATGACAGCGGAAGTCTCTCTCAGGATGTATTTTGTGGCCCACAGCAGTTCAGGATCATCACGAAGGCCGCTTCACCGCATCCTGACACGCACGCTCGTGTTTTTTGTTTTTTAACTGAGAAACCCGGCAGTATTTTATGTTTCCTGTCGCTTTGACTTCATTACAGTTATTTAATTTTTCAATTTGCAATTCTTTAATTTGAAATTAAGCGGAGGAAAGTTTGGCGTCGTGCATTTTATTAAACACCCGTCCGATAATTACAACTAAATAGAGCGCCTTAGGATTTGTTTACGTGTCTTAAAACTTGCAAAGGCTGCAAAATGAAACGTCCCACAGGCAAACGAGTACACGAACTGAAACCACTTAGGGGGTCACTGGTGTTACGGCTCTTTAATGAAACCCCATTGACTTCCCCACATCTTTTGGTAAGCCGCTCTCACAGTAGCTGATTTTTTTTTTTCTTGCAGTTCGGGCCAAAGGGGCATCCCTTTCGGTAATTCCAGCGCTCCCATGACTTAAAAACAGCCCATAAATCATTTCGAGTAAAGTGGCATCAAGCCAACGGCGGCTGAGTAGCAATAAAAAGAGAAGAGTACGGCCAGATCGACCTGCCTTCTGTTAGATCCAAGACCGAGCCGAGCACGATGTTGAGAGGTTGCAGTTCTCAAACACCACCATGGATGTGTCAGGATCGCCTTCCATGTCCGCCTGTTGGTGCATCGGCAGGCGTGTGCCAGCAGGTGGCATCAAACTCCACCGATACGCACGGCAGACAGGCGCGTCCCCGTCAAAAAAAAGTCTGGCCAGAGAGAGCGCGCTTTTGTAAATACGGGCTATTAAAGTGTGATCCAATTAACAAAGCCATATTTGTTTCAGCAAACAGCTCGCTATTTCCCTCCAGGGCTTCGGACCAAATTAATGGCATTAGCTGAGTCAAGTCTGAATGGCGCAGGTAATGACGGCTGATAATTATTGGCAGTAATTACGCCTCACGTTGGAAAAGCTTGTCTGAGCCTTCGGTGTATCTGTCTGCACGTGTATTATTATTTTTTTAAAAAAAGGAAGACCAAACATTTTAGCACTTGGGAAAGTGCGGCGGAATGCAGTTGGCCAACTTCCAGATGAAAAAGAAAAACAGCGGCGCTTATTCAGACAATTGAAAATCCGTGCGCGGGACGGGGCCGAACGTAACCTGCTTATCCTGAAAAACGAGCATTACATTACAAGAGAGCCGGGGACGAGTGACAGAGTCGTCTGCATACTGATGGTGGATATACCTTCTCACGACCTCACATTCCCGTAATCACCGCAACCACAAAACGCATCAGGGAGAAACACAAAGCGAGAAAGACGACTGCAGAGGTGGCCACCACGGGATGGAGTCGCGATCTGTGTGCCCGGATTGATAATTTAAAAAAAAAAAAGGATTACAAGGGAAACGTGCGTCCATCTTAAATAAAAAAAGGAAACAGCCCGGGCGGGAGGAGACACCGGCGACAATAGCGCTTTGGAATCGACAGGTGGCGCCCACTTGTTATGTACGTGCGGCAATTTCAGCCTCCCCTTCACAAATCGGAAATGTCCGTTCAATTCAGTTGAGGTCTTCAAGGTTGCATTTTCAGTCGAGTCCCAGCAATTAAGATATATTTACATTGGTGTGTCCGATGATTAGCTTATCGGAACATTTAAAATGCGCATCTTCAATTTAAGAAGTGCGCTGCAAAAAACAAACGCACAAAGGAAAGCACAACCGCTTCCAGTTGGGGCTAATTGAAACAAGCGCATGCACTGATAGATTTATTTCTGCTATTATGAAAAAATAATTAAGAACATCATGTAGCTCTAAATACTGTTACTGTGTTCTGCTTTGGCAGTTCACACTTAACAGCTTAAAACTATGAAAATGGAATTAAAGAAGGGTTAGTGTTGTTGCTATTTGGGAAAAAAAATAATACAACACGAAAAGAAGCGGACATACATCACATAAAAAACAGCAACGTATTTAAAGATGGATAGAGAGATGAATGTAACATGCACTATATAACAGAAAGATAAATAGATAAAACACTAAATATATAAAACACTAAATATAAGTGAGGCTCTTTACAGCGACACCACACCCTTAGAAATGGCACTAGAAGCTCCTTTACTGGGTTGTATACTGGGCTGTATGGTTCCTCATAGGCACTTTGCTTGAGACGGCACCATTTCAGGGTTCATTGCTAATGAAGTTGGTTCTTTGTACTTTGAAAAACTTTCCAATATTTCAAAAAAAGAAGAAAAAAAAACCCCCAGAAATTATTAATGTTTGACGGGACAAGAAAACCGAAACTCGGCCTGCGTTACTTTGCGTAACATCAGGACCCCTTGGTATTTCACAAATCTGTTGCCATCTAGTCCTGGTTATTTACTGTATGCGGTGTGTTAAGGAGCTAAATAATAAATTAAGTTTATTTCTGGAACCTTCACGTGGACGGGGCTTTTGGGAGCCAAAAATGGTGCCCGTATGGCATCGCTTAGAAGAAGCACACCGATACCTTTTTATTGATTTATTTTTTAAGAGTGCATGGGGTGGGGGGTCATTTTTGCTTCCCAAAAGAATCTTTCACAGAAATGTTCCAAAAAGTTCTTTCATCCATTTAGAATTGTAGCGCGTTTGATAAATGAATAGAAGGTAAAAGATTTGAAAATCTCAATGGATTCCTGATTTTTAAAAGGACTTACTGCACATAATAACGCGGCCTCCCTTCAGGTTTTCATTTCTTATTGTCCTGCTAGGCAGCCCACTCGACATTAAAGACTTCTGGTTTGCCCACAAATCAGGAACCTTTTGGAAGTCCAAAGAGACCCTTTTATATGAAAGGGAACGTTCCAGAATAAAACTATTATTGTCAAGAAATGGCACAATCCAGTAAAGTGTCAATTTGGGATGTAGATGGAGAGGAAAGTCACTATAGACCAGACAGAGAGACTGGAAAGGCACTATATGACTGGACGACACACAGATAAAATATACGATATAACAGGCAGTAAATAGAAACGACACTTTATTATTGAAACGTCTGACAGAAACACACAGATTGAAAACACTAAAAGATATGTTTTATATTTTGTAATTAAATTAGAGCACGTTGGAAAGATTTTCACTTTAACATTAAAGAGTCTTTTTCTGTTAGTGTCAAACCATCTTTAGTACTTTTTATAAACACTGTATTGATAAAGACGACATATAATAGCTAAATAGATCTTAAAGACACTACGATAAACAGATAGAGACAGACAGATAGATAGATAATGTGAAACGCACTATCTATCTATCTATCTATCTATCTATCTATCTATCTATCTATCTATCTATCTATCTATCTATCTATCTAACAGATAACATTCAAGTATTTCAGACAATGAGACAAATCACACACAAAAAAAAAAAAAAAATCCAGAGGACGAGTATAAACTAAAATTTTATATTAGTTGCCTTACAAAAAATACAAAGAGGAAAATCAGTCCGGCTGAAGTGGCTCCGAGTCCTGATCTGATACGTTTATTTCTAAATGTAACATAAATGTTGTTTGTTGGGAATCGGGAAGACGATTACATTAATTACACTTCAGCAATAAGTACAGAATCAGTGTAAAAATATACCATTTAAATTTACCGTAAAAAGCGCTGACTGTATGGAAAAATAATTAGTAAAAAAAGAGAAATGAAAAGTGAGCTCATCATCAACACCAATAAGAGCTCTCAGTTTTTATTCCTCCCGTTACTGGTAACGACAAAAGCCCACACGGCTGAACGGTGATTTTTTTTCTTCGACACTCTTATATTGCCGCTTATGCCCGAGTGTGAAATACTGTTATCAAATAAAAGCAAAAAGAATGATTTTATGTATGGATTTATCAATTAATTTCTTTATTTACTGTAATTGTCCTTTATTCTGTTTGTAGTGTGCGTTGACAGAATCACATTTTGCTTGCGCTGTAAAGCCCGAGTGACTTCATCCCGCCGTCCTTCCCATTCACTCTGAATGCACCGATCACTGAGGACCGACGCCCGTGCGTTTCTCGCCGTCCTCTGCTCGGCTGCAGGTGTCCCTTTCTCCTCGATGTCACCAGCACCACGTGCTCACCAGTTCGGGCTTTTCCCCCCCGGCTCTGTTCCCGGTGCTGATGGCCGACTCTCCCGCTGCTCGCCACGGCTTTGCGTTCACCGCTCGAGCTGACGCCGGCGCTGCGCTGTCGTTTCCCGAACCGAAAATCTGCGGGCGCCGAGAGCCGCACGGCTGGGATATGAAATTGTGGAAAAGACAAAAATGTTTGATACACTCGAAAGAAGTCCGATAACGCCATCGCATGTGCCCCTTGATATACAATTCGGCCGTTTAAACTTTGCTTGCTGATTTTTTTCATTAGTATATTTATGAATAATAATTCGAATCCCTCCTAATCCGGAAAATGAACCCAATGTTTTATGCGTTATAAAATAAACCAAATACATCAGGCAGGTATCATTCATTTTCAATTGACTTTATCAAGCGTCTTACGAGCTTCAGTCTTTTGAGAAGACGAACAGGCAAGTAAACAGATGAAGGACAAAAAAAAAAGAAAAAAGAAAAGAGACCGCGGTGCCTTCCTTTTAGGAAATGAACGGGCCATTCGACTGCTTTTTAATTGTTAGTTTGATCGCCTTCCTCGCATTCGCGTTCGTTCACTTAGCGTTTGCTTTTATTACTAAAGCATGAAGAAAAACATCAGGACCACCGTAAAAGTCGGAATGTTCACAAGTGGGCTTAAAGAGGTTTTAAAACTTCTGTTCCAGACATCACGGATAGTGCGGGAGCTCAAGGGATGACCGTCCTCGCCTGTCAGCCGGTGTCCGTGTCTGCATGTGCGACCACCGTGGAGGATCAGGACAACTCCGTGGGCCAGTGTGCGGTATGAAGGCATGGCGGGTCTGTTGTTCGTGTGTTTGTACGTCTGTGTGCACACGGGGTATACGCAGGACGTGTGTCACAAAATCGGTTAACACGGCAAAAGAAAATATGTCGTTAAAAAATAACAAAAATAAAAATCAGGCCATCTGTTGATCGTTTGATCTCCAACTTGTCCCAGCATCCCAGATACGTTTTAAAGATTGTCAAGATTTCCACTTCATTTCTATGACTTTCGATGTCACAGCTACACCGACAATCTTTCACTTCTTGGCAGACGGCGCTTTAAAAAAACGAATTTCTACCCCCAGACAAGAAACTTGAAAAAGAAAAATCAACACCTTAGACTGGGGTGGTGGGGGTAATTACTTAATTACTCAAATAAACTTCAAATTATACGAATAGAATTACTGCACAAAGTCTAAAACCTGAAAAATCACGGCAATGACACAAAGACGAATAAATCAGGCCTCGTGCGGTCTGCAGACTTTCAGCAGAGCGGAGAGCCGTGCGGCGGGCACACCGGCCACGGGTATCGGGGGGCTCTGAGTGCGGGATGCACGGCAGGGGGCGCTGCAGGCCACCTGGGCAGAGCAAGTCGGGCCCCGTGCGACGGCTCAGCTCAACGGAGAGCGCGGCCTTCATCAGCCCCGTACAGGAGCGGCACATCACGGGTGGAGTGAAACAAATGCAAACAGAGGAACTACTGAAAGGGCGGATTCCATGCATTCGATGGAGTTCAAAATGCATCACAAAAGTTTGAATACAAACTATATATATATATATATTCATTGCATTTGTAGTTTGAGTCCCGACCTAATTGTATGGGTGGCTATCTACCATGTAACGCATGTGGTTGGTCTGCCATTAAGCAAACGTCCACCACGGGGCCCACTTTCAGTTGCGAGAAGCAGATATATATCCATCCATCCATTCATTTTCCAACCCGCTTAATCTGAACACAGGGTCACAGGGGCCTGGTGGAGCCAATCCCAGCCAACACAGGGCACATGGCAGGAACCAATCCCGGGCAGGGCACCAACCCACCGCAGTCTATATATATATACACATACACACACAGTACACATTATACATATATATACCCATACATACCCACATACCCACACACACACACATATATATATATATACACATCAGGGGCGGACTGGGTCTCAAAACCGGCCTGGGTATCCTTCAATGAGTGAGGTGACGAGGTCGGCCCACCCGGCCCATTATTCATTGTAATTTTCTTAAAATTTGTGATGAGTACGCGGCTCTCTACTCGCTATGAGCCTATGATATGAACTCTTATCTAAACTGCTGCCAAACTTAATCTGTACTGTTTAGACACAACTTAAAATTTGATGACATGCTTAGAAATCAAATTTAATGAAAAATAAAAATGTAGTAACACGGCTTACACGTTATTAGAGTACATGTCAAATGTCAATGTCCAAGTGCCAGTACCCTAGTAGGCCAGCTGCTGTTAATTTACGAATAAATATAACCGAGGTTAGAATGAAAACCTCACATGATTGAAATATTCCAATAACTTAACGATAAACTATAAATCCATCCACCACCCATTATCCAACCCGCTACATCCTAACACAGGGTCACGGGGGTCTGCTGGAGCCAATCCCAGCCAACACAGGGCACAAGGCAGGAAACAAACCCCGGGCAGGGCGCCAGCCCACATAAACTATAAATGTTCCATCCTAATATGAAAAATATAATAATATGCTATCCTGTGCTTTATAACTTTATTTCATCATAGTAATAATCGCAGCTGAACCACTAATTATCGCACACGCCGACGACCAGATAACAATAAAATACATAATACATAATCTAAACTAATTATTAGTACTGAAGAATTTAAATACTAGATATGAGAATAAATAATAAATTGCAATAATGAATATGCTAACCGAAATGTAGCGGATATCAAAACAGAAATCAGCAAAAGACAGTCTTGACCAAATTTTTCGCTGCAACGTTGTGTACTGACAATTAAAACAACTTGATGACATAATATGGTATATTATATAAGATTATATAAACCACAGTACTGAACAGATAATGTTTAGTAGTTTATAAAATTAATTTTAATGTCAAACAGTAACCAGTACATAAAATTAATTTCATGAAATGGCCGGCTAATGACCAGACCAGACCAGAGTCCGCAGCCCTCCGGGCACTGCCCAGATGCCCTAATGGCCAGTCCACCCCTGATATATATACACATTCATTATATGTGTTGTAAATGAAGGTACGTGTAAGATAAATCACAGCAAAAATAATGAACTACTACTACTAATTATAATAATTATATTAAAAACAATTATTTCTGCAACACATTCCATATACTGAATGCCCTTCAAAAGGCTTCACAAAATCCTAATACTTAAATTATTCATATAATTACCATGCAGTATGTATCATGACAGCAGATACCTGTAAGATAAATCAGTGCAATAGAAACATTCCTAACAACACTAACATGACCACTAGTGCCACTCAAATTAAAAGTATTTATATATTTATATAAATTGCACACATGCAGTCCCGTTCAAAGCGTTTCACAGAATTTTAACATCCATCCGTTTTCCAGGGCAGGGCTGCAGGGCGGCAATCACTGGGTGCCATCACGGGGCAAACACACAGACGCACACCAGGGGGCGTTGTAGCGATGCCAATCCATGTAAGTGGCATGTGTTTGGGAGGAAACTGGACCACCAGGAGTAAATCCATGCAGGCACAAGAAGAACATGCAAAGGCCACACAAGAGAGACACAGGATGTGAAGACAGATAAATAATAATACTAATATTATAATACATTTTATTAATAGAGCACAGTAGCCATGTTTAAAATGCTTAAAGCACTCATAGCATCCTCCATGTTGTGAGACAGCAGCTCTACCCCTGTGGCATCACGTCACCCATTTAAAATACAAATATTAAAATGACATATAGGTAGATAGATCTGAAAGGCGCTATATAATAGAGAGATAGATACATGCAGTAGATAGAACAGGTGGACACATAACATCAGAGCACCTCAGGCCTTTATGTTTTTGTCCTACAACGTATGACATGGTGGACTCTTTAGTTGCCATCGAGAAGTGGAGAACTAAAACTGCAGGAGTCTAAATCCTGGAGAAAATCAGCTTTGGAGTCCACGGCCGTCATATTTCATGACTGAATTTTATTGACTTCACCCAAATGGCCGCTGTGTCCTCCTGAGTGTTTTCCATGTGACAGATTGTAGGTTTTGGTGACAAAGACAACAACAATCATCACCATCCACATTTCCCCCTCTATGATGATGACCATCATCATCATCATCATCATCATAGTAATATCCAAGTTAAATGTCCTCGTTTCAAGGTGGTCATGTGTGCAGAGCTCTTCTCCAAACCTTCAGTGGCCCTGCTAATATTTCCAGTTACGCTTTCCAGTGCAAATCCACCGTCTCTGGATTATGTCAATCATGTCTGACTACTTCTATCACAAACTACTGAAGGGTTTTGCTTTTCCTAAATTTAAACCCCTGACATCAATTGTCTTCATTGTGCTTTCAACACAAATCTTCTACTGTCTTTCTGAGGACCCCATCAGAGGCTCACTAAGGGACACAGACCCCTACGCCCCGCTGAGGCGTCTGTCTCGGCCTTCTTTGATCACGAGGTGGTGAGTCCATAAGAACGTTTGCTGACCGCTCCACGTGTGTGTATTGACTGATGGCTAATCTCGTGTGATACTCGGCCATTATTAGTGTGGCCAGCGTAGAAATGCTTCATTTGCAGCTAAGTGTGTGAATTTCAAAAGGAATATAAAATACCAGGATGTGTGTGTGTGATGAGGCAGAATGAGAGAAAAAGGAAAAGGAAAAGGAAAGTGCAAGGGGAGCGAGACGCTACAGCAGTGAAGCGAGTGAAGTCACCATTGAGCCAACGTCATTCCTGTTTGTATAGCGCCTTGCACCGAGCGATGTAAACAAGTTCACATCTAAAGCACAGATGACGCCGTTTAACAAGCCCCTTCATCCTTCCATTTCCAGTTTGGTGTCACCAGGTGTGACCACCCAGTCCAGGGGGGCTTTGGGGTGAGCACTGACCACATTTGTCAGTAAAGTATGGCCACAGCAATGAGAATATTCTCACCATCCTGAAGTTAACTAAGCCAAGTCAATAATCTGATATACTGGGGGCTGTAAATACCTTCTGACATTTATGAATTTATTTTAATAAATGCGCACGTCTTTCTAAATATTGACAGGTTATGGGAAAACAAATTAACCCTTCATTGTCCTTGTCTTATGTCCCGCCTTTCCCAGCCTTCTTTATGGCTGACAAGTATCTAGTTCTGTGGCCTTGTCAAGGTCCCTAAGAGCAGCCCACCCTTCTGTCTGCCTGACGTCGCCCCCCCCCCACCCCAAATCAAATCAGCTGTTATTTGTCCTCTGCAATCACAAACAGTACAATATGGAGTGATGTTGGTTAATGGCAAAACTCCAAGTCTGTGCATTACAAGAAGAATATAAAGGACAATGAACAATAATTATTAACATATACAATGGCAGTAGGGGTGAGCATTATATGAATACTCTAGAAATGGATGTAAAAATAAAAAAAAAATAATAACACTAAATTAAGAAAACATACACATGACGTATGAGAGTTGATAACAGGGTACCACGTAGTGCCGGGCACTGTCCTCACTTAGGACGTGGATGGACGGTGGGCAGAATCTCCTCCTCAGCATCTCTGACGTGGTCTTCAGGCAGTTGTGCCGTCCACCACCACCTGACCATAGCACCCTCTGGTGGGGTGGCTGACCTCCCTGATAAATGATGTAAGGAGGTTAGAGGGTGCCCACCCCACTGGGAATGTACACCTTCAGCATGTTTTTGATGATCACCTCATACACGTCCCACAGTTAGTACAGTTTTGGTGTTGGGTGATTGGCTTCATCATAGTCATCGTCATTAGTGAAATGCAAGTATTTCATTAAGAGTGAAAAACGACACTCACTCATGGGAGTCTGGTTTGAGGACCAGTGCCATCTCTGGACTGGTAAGCCACTATGCCCTGCAGAATCAGGAGACTGTTAAACACCCACATGATGTCTGCAGTGACAGGGTGCCAGTGACTGTGACGTTTCTGACGTGGCTCAGCTTAGCCGTTCATTTCAACGAGTGTTTTTTGTCGTTAAACAGATCAACAGACATCTTCAGACTGGGGTGTAATGCGATGGTGCAGGATTGTCAGCACTAGTATGAAACCTGGAAGGTCAGAATCTGCTAATCAGGTGTCAGATTCAATGCCCAAGCCAACGTCTGAAGAGCAATTCACATCATCATCATCACAAAGCAAAGGCTCACTTTCAGTTGGTTCTAAAACTGCCTTTATGGCTTTTAGTCTTCCATGGTGTTTTTGGTCCTAGGCTTCATCCCTCTCATGAATACTGATGATGAGTTATCATAAAGTGGCACAACATGTTGACATTTTCATGACTTTATTCAGGGTGATGTTATTTCATCCACCAGATGGCAGCAGAGTTCTGTGCCAAGTGTTAAATGAGCTTAACTTTGTAAAGCAGATCCTTACATGTCACCCCGAGTCTGACTTGGGCTTACCTGTATTTACATTGACTGCCGAGCCGATTCACATTCAGGGTTAACAATAAGAATTAAAAAAAGCAAAAAAATCATTAAAATCTTAAAGGGAGAGATCAATACACCTTTGTCATATTTGGTCAATTCCTGTTTAGCCCTGGATTGTGCATTTCTGGACTGACTGTCAGGTAATTTAATTCAGGCAGGAGTCCAATTAAAATCAAGAACTAACTGGAACAAAAACTCACATCCTCTTGGACTGAGTGGGTAGCTGGGCCAGCAGTCACAAACATAATGAAAATGACGTGAGGCCTCCAACAAAAAGGCCAAGGAGCAGGCCAGAAGCTTCACTGGTAACCCAGTCCAGACAACTCAAGACTTTGACCCATAGGTGTCCAGCATAGCAGGCTGCAAACAAGGAGAGCTGGCAAAAGAACAAGAAATGTCACGAAACAAAGCAAAAGCCCTAAAAGGCAGGGGATTACCATAAACCCCCAGCTTGTACACAAAAGGGCCACCATGGAATCTTTATAAATAAAAAAGATAAATGCTAAAAAGAACAATAAAAGGAAAAAGGAGTTCCCTAAAAGACAGTCCTAGAGAAAACAAGTCCATATCCACAATCCGGAATGAAAAATCGGGAACAGAAGCAAAATACATCAAGAAAAACCGAAAATCCAAATAAAAGAGCAATACTCATAAACTCCTAACAAACACAATGATCCCCTACTCCTGAGCCTTCTCAGCTGATTTAAAAAGCCAAAGGGGGTCTTAGGATCTCTGCCCACAAAGCACAAAGAGCTTAGGCAAACATCAAGTGGCAGAGCACAATTAACTAATTATCATAAAATCATCAGAAATAACCTAAATAACAAATAAACAAACCCATAAGCACACATTAATACATAACACCCAACTCCAGGGGGTCACTTAGCCAGGTTAAGCCCCTCTAAATGTCATATTTGGCTTCCCCACCCATGTATGATGTTACGACTTGGATTTTTGGGACTTAATCCCAGAGGTATTTCAGATGCCGCCTCCCCCTAAGCGTGGCCCTGTCTGCCATCAAAGGCACCATAAACACAAGAAAAAGGAAATGGAGACTTCAGCAGGTGCAATGATACTGCAGCACACAATGGTCAAAAGTGACTGAGACGAACAGGCCTCAACATAAAACAAAACGCTGACTTCACTGGTCAGTTTCACAAACAGGCCGCACCCCAGGCAGCCAGGCCCCATACTCAAAAGGCAGGAGTTAAGACCTTCACAGGCCCCATTGAGCATCAGGCTCGTTTGACATTTTAGAATACTTTAAGCGCACAAACGTATCCTTTGAGGAAGAGGATAACCAAAAACCTCTGGCTTAAAAGGGACAAAGCGAAACAAAGATATTCAAAATTCAAAGGATTTATTATACAGTGGTACCTCGGTATACGTCCTTAATCCGTTCCAGATCCTTTGATTTATACCAAACAGGACGTATACCAAATACATTTTTCCCATAAGAAATAAAGGGAAAATGATTAATCCATTCCCATGAAAAAAAATCCTATTGTTATTGGCATATTATACATTGATGGGGTTGTATAAAATAATTAAACACTGCTTAATACTAAAATACATAAATACGAAAGCAATTCGATGAAATAAATGAAAATTTAACCTCACTGTTCTCGGCATACGGTATGCAGCAGCCAAGTCCCGGATACGCATGCCACCTTCATACTTTTCAACAATCAATTCAAATTTGCGCGAAAAAACACACAATCATGTGAAAATTCACAGAGAGTTCTAGCAAGGGTTGTTCACTGAATGCTAGCAACTGGCGTACTGACGCGCGTGGGCAGTCGTGGCTTTGTCTCGAGAGAGGTGAACAAGGGTAGCGCGCGGTGTTTAAGCAGGCAAGTCGTATTCCAAACAAAGGTCGTATACCAAGCCAAAGTTTTCACGTCCAAACAGGACGTATACCAAGTTGGACTTATTCCAAAGCGGGCATGTGCCGAGGTACCACTGTATAACAAAACAAGAACAAAAACAGCAAGGCACAAAGGAATAAAGGGACAAAAATATCAAACAGATAGGGTTTGAGTAAAACGGCTAATTCAGTGATTAGAAACCAAAAGATAAAACAAAGGAACCAGAAAGTCCAATCCAGTAAAAACTCACAATCCACAACAGCCCAGCTGTCCTTCCCTGTCCCTCAGCAGTGACATCATGGTAGCCCACCTCAGAAGACAAAGAATGTTAGCCTTGCAGCAGAAATACACAAGACATAACAATTCAATTGTAATTACAGAAGGCCATGTTAGATGGTATGTTATTCCGTAGTATTTTCATACAACATTTGGTAAAGTTTTTATTAAGGTATTAAGGCCGTCATGTGACCTTTCTCACTATCTGAGATCTCTTCATCAGGTCAGTTTTGTTTAAAGACTTTCTGCTCACTGAATCCCTGCTTGCTGTGAAAGATCGGTGAGACTCTCTGATCTGCAGCCCAGGCACATATTTTTTGACCAGAGCTCATTTTTCATCAAATTGTCTGTCACAGAGAACAGAATTGACATCTTTGTGTATTTGGGACACTTCAAAGTTTTTTTTTTTGCATTTTTAAAGAGGTCCCCCAATCTTGGGCCTGTGCAGGCCTGAAAACCTGCTTCTTGAGTTTGGGGGTCTGGCTGCTTGTGGATGAGGCGGACTAGTGAATTCCTGCTCTGACTTTATTTGAATATATTTTAATGTTTGCACCCCGCTTTTCCCATCTTGTCTGCTGCAACCATGGAAAATAAAAATTTATGTATTAGCATAAATAGACATAAAAGTGATTAACAGCTTCTATAAGCATTAAATTTAGTGTAAATTAGATATGTCAATATCTGTGGGGGGTGCTCCAGGAGTATGGGGTACCGGACCCCCTTATAAGAGCTGTTCGGTCCCTGTACAACCGGTGTCAGAGCTTGGTCCGCATTGCCGGCAGTAAGTTGAACCCGTTTCCAGTGAGAGTTGGACTCCGTCAGGGCTGCCCTTTGTCACCGATTCTGTTCAGAACTTTTATGAACAGAATTTCTAGGCACAGCCAGGGCGTTGAGGGGGTCCGGTTTGGTGGACTCAGGATTGGGTCACTCCTTTTTGCAGATGATGTTGTCCTGTTTGTTTCATCAGGCCGTGGTCTTCAGCTCTCTCTGGATCAGTTCGCAGCTGAGTGTGAAGCGGCTGGGATGGGAATCAGCACCTCCAAATCCGATGCCATGGTCCTCAGCCGGAAAAGGGTGGAGTGCCCTCTCAGGGTTGGGAGCGAGATCCTGCCCCAAGTGGAGGAGTTCAAGTATCTCAGGGTCTTGTTCACGAGTGAGGGAAGAATGGAGTGTGAGATCGACAGGCGGATCGGTGCTGCATCCACAGTGATGCAGGCTCGTGGTGAAAAAGGAGCTGAGCTGTAAGGCAAAGCTCTCAATTTACCAGTCGATCTACGTTCCTACCCTCACCTATGGTGATGAGCTATGGGTAGTGACCGAAAGAATGAGATCACGATTACAAGCGGCTGAAATGAGTTTCCTCCGCAGGGTGTCTGGGCTTTCCCTTAAAGATAAGGTGAGAAGCTCAGAGTAGAGCCGCTGCTCCTCCGCATCGAGAGGAGTCAGATGAGGTGGCTCGGGCATCTGATCGGGACGCCTCCTGGATGCCACCCTGGTGAGGTGTTCCGGGCATGTCTAACCTGGAGGAGGCCCCGGGGAAGACCCAGGACATGCTGGAGGGACTATGTCTCCCGGCTGGCCTGGGAATGCCTTGGGATTCTCCCGGAAGAGCTGGAAGAAGTGGCCGGGGAGAGGGAAGTCTGGGCATCTCTGCTCAAGTCGCTGCCCCCGCGACCCGATCTCAGATAAGCGGAAAAGGATGGATGGATGGATATGTCAAGCAAATAGTTAAATAAAGGCATTAGTCATATTTCATTAGTTAAGCCTGAAGCAAAAATCACCAGTATTGGGTAACTTGGAAAGATAGAGCAGGAAGAGAATGACGTACGGAAACTACCCAAAGACAAAAGGGGGAACAAGGAGAACACCTGTTGTTTGAAGGCCAGGAAGCAAGGAATGATACTAATGACGAAATACAGAAAATGTTGATGGCCGTGGAAGGCACGTGAGAAGCCAGCTGGAGTAGTGAGTCAGAACAGACAGCAAAGGCATTGTTTCAAATGAGGTCAAGATGATAAGAAATGATTATATAAACTGTGATTCTTTGCTTGTTCGGGGCTCAGCTCAGTTTGGCCTAATTGGGTTGAGTCCGTTTTATTGTTTATTGCAATAAATCTAATTATTCTGTTTGCCTATCCTTCGACTCCTAGAGCCTTCATTTAAAGTGAGAATCTTCAGCGTATTTTTCGCTTCGACACAACAAAAGTTCAGCATCGTCCATTTCTGCCTCGTCCGAGTTTGCGGATGGATACGCAGCAAATCTTCACCGATGCATCCGGTGTTCTGTTTAGTCTTTAGGTTTTACACATTTAGAGTTTTGAAACATTACCATGTGGATCAGTGTTAAGGCTTTAATGACAGACAGGATCAACTAGCGGTCTTGTTTGTGACTACAAAATGTCCTCTACGGCAGAACAGCAACAGGTTTGATTTCGTCACAAGTCGTAGCTCAGCTTGTGTTTGTGCAAAATGAATTGCCAGGCAGAACTACAAAAAGAGCGATGAGACCAATGAAATCTACAAGAAAAGAGGGAGGGCAATGGAAACCTCGTCAAATAAAGGAAACGGGTGCTCTGAAATACAGAAGCAGAACTTTGGAACAGCAGAAAGGTCTGTTTGTTGTCTCATCTTTGTCGTATCTTGACAGAAAGTAAAAAAGAAAAGGATGTGTTAAAATGTGCCAACCTCACAATGCATTTGTGGTGCCATCGAAATTTTGAAGCTGTGGGAGTTGTGTAGTCCATCATGGAAATTCTGTCTTCTGACCATCTCAGGTCAAAGTGATCCAGCAAGTGACCCACACTCCGACTTGACCTCGTGTAGCATAACGCTGGCCTGAGAGATGCACCAAACTGCAATGACTATTAAAGGCTCAAAAGGGTAAAGAAAGGAAAGAAAACTCAAGGAATGCCCCGTGACTTAAATAAACCCCTAAGGTGACTGCAGGCCTCAAACAGTTTCAACAGATACTGACGTCCTCCCCAGGAAAACCAGACAAAAAGAGGACATTAAAGGATCCAAAAAACACAGCAGCTCAACTTGCTAATGCTGCAGAAATTTGGGTCCTGTGACTTAAACAGACCTCTCAGGTAACTGCAGCCCTAAAGACAGCAGCGCCCGAGGGTCTTAGCGCATGAGGAGGACTGGCTGCTTTGCACCAAGCATGTGCGGAAATGTCACGCCTGCGTCCACGTGACCGTCTTTTATGACACTTTCTGATCCGACGTGAATCCCTAACCCAATGTGATTTGCACTTACAAACCATTTTGATTTGAGTTTGTCAATCTTATATTTCAACCACCGTTCTTCCCCCTAGCTGGAGGTCAGATTCTTGTTGAATGTCCCTTTTTGTTCAGGTTTGAGTCTTTGATTTCTTTTGTTTATTATTTGTTCTTCTCCCGATGTTGGTGTTTTGTGGGCGGATTCCCAAAAGGCGGAGCCACCTGTTCGTCACTGTAAAGGATTGCACTCAGCCCTATAAAGGCGGGGACGACTCACAGTCCCTTGCGGTTCATTTGAATGCACCTGGGAGTTGACGAGTGTTTCTATCAGATTCTCCCTTTGCTTTTTTTACCACTTTGCTCTGCTCCTGACCACTTTGGACTTTGTTTGCCTTGGATTGCCTTTGTCTTTTTCAGGCAATTCTTTTTTGTCTTTTGTGCTCCACGGAGCTTCTGCCTGTTAGAACGCATTTTTGGTGAAGAATAAATCTTTTTAATTTGTAAAGATTTTTTTTTTGCCTTAGAGTTTTTACGATTTTGCTGTTTAGTGGGCATTTTAGGAAGTTTTTGGGACTTTGTGCTTGTGAACTTTCAAGTTTCATGACAGTCAACCAGTGCACCCACTTGAAAAGTTGAAAACCAACAAGTTTTATAACACTTTGAAAAGAATATTTTTCACCTGAGCAAAGTAACTATTGTCTAACAAAGTTGGAGAAAAGTGAAATGTGACACACGTCTGTGAACCATAGAGGGCCATTTTATGTCACGGCGCGGCTGATTGGGTGATGACATCACGCATGCGTGCGTATGCCATAAATTATTCATAGGCTGTAAAGTGTGAGGTGGAATAAGCTTACAGTAAGCATGCATGGTGCACATCGGGCAGGGGGCACAGCAGGTTGTCCCAAGGCCTTAACTGACAAACACAGAATATAATGTGCTGAAGGATTCCCAGGGGTTTACTATTCCTGGAACATACGCAGGGATGGACGGTACAGGATATTCATAGGAGGCCAATCACCCCACAAGTTGATAGGTGGCTCCCTTGTCCCCATTGTGGAGTTTAAGAGAAGGCGCGAGTCCAGGGTTGTAGGGACACCTGTCGCCACCAGGGGGAGCTCTGGTTACTGGGACACAAGCCTAATGCACACCTTTTCAGGCTGTGAAGGTGACAGAGACAGTGGAACAATACGGCAGCTTCACTAACCGATTTGGACACTTCGACAGTTCTATCCATTTCTGTCCTGACGGGAGCTTCATCTTCTTTTTCTCCTTGGCTTTAGCACCAGATATTTTATCACTCTGTTGTGGAAAATATTAATATTTGAGACAAACGTGAACCATTTCTACATTTTTTGGTCACTTTGTCTTTTGAACTTCCACCATTGTAAGTGTAATTGCCATATTTGTTATACTGAGTTAACGTGTTTACCTTTGGTAACTGATTAGCCCTCATCACATTAGAGTTGAACAAGAAAAACAAGAAAAAAAAAAAAGAAAAACGGAGAGCCATGTGTGGCGAATGGCCAAAAGCAACTTGAAATCAGGACAAAAGTTTCGACAAATCGCCTCTCAAAGTCTGTGCCGTGTTCGTACTTGTCACTAATCTGCCTCCATTAAGGGGCCGTCGAGCACAATGCCCACGAAGCACCACGCAATGCTCGACTATATTTGCCTCCTTGTTGTTTTTGGCTCTCTGTTGCTTCTCCTGTCAGTTTACAGAGTGAGGGATTACAGAAGAGAGATAATTGACATAATCAGACTCTCGCCTCTGGCAAGCATACCTGGATGGTAAAAGACGACAATTACTTTCCCCCAGAAATCCCATTGGAAACACTTATTTACAAGGAGATAACAGCTGCACATTTTCACATTAACTGTTATTTCTTGATAGCGGAGAAACGTCGATTCTGTGTCCTTTCAACCGTCGTAAAGTTGCCTGCTCAAAATTTGAACTCATTGAATGAACATCACTGTTTATCTTTGAGCCAGACTTACCCTTGTAAAGATCCAGTGCTCTCCTAATTCAACATCTCATACAGTTGGTTTCATTTTCAACTCATTGAGTAGGCATCGCCATTTATCATTAAACTGGAGTTTTTTAACGAGTTCCCCTCACTGTAAATGTTCAGCCCTTTTCTAATTAAGCACTTTACACAAGTGGTTGAAATAACTCATTGAGTACGCACTGCTGCTTATCGCTGAAACAAACTTTCAAGGTTTTAATAGTTGCAAATATCCACGGCTTACCTAATGGAAAATTTTAAACAGGAGTTTTTATTTTGTAACAAAAGACAAAAGAGATCATAAAGAATTGGGGCACCAAATGGCGCACATGGCCCATATAACTGTTGGCAAAACAACAAACTCACATTCAAAATAACATGAGAAGGTCTTCTCAGACCCGAGTCCAAGTATGAACTGATTCATGATGGTGGAATTTCTGATTTTAAGTCCTTCCAGCAGGATGAGGTGGGAGCAGAAACACGGATACCGGAAGTGACATCAGAGGTGTCACCGCTGTCAGTCCTCCGGTCTGCAGAGGGCGGAAGGAAAAAAGGCATTAGGACACAGCGCCACCCCCTGGAGCGGAGGGGAATTACAGTCACTAGAGCCCTTAAGCTGTGCCCATGTGTGACAACTTATTAATTAAACATTGACATTTATTGTGGAACTGGAGTTTTATCTTTTTAACAAGCGTCTCTTGTTTTAAATGTCAGTGCCTTTTTAAATCAAGAATTTTCTACAGGTCATTGAATTAAATCATCAAGTAAACATTACAATTTTTCCACTGAACCAAGTGTTTCTCATATATCTATATCTATTTATATATATATATATATATATATATATATATATATATATATATATAT
>JANRMT010062837.1:105116446-105128994 GCA_026402145.1 Polypterus bichir lapradei
ATATATATATATATATATATATATATATATATATATATATATATATACTAGCAAAATACCCGCGCTTTGCAGCGGCGAAGTACTGCCTTAAAATTTTTATTAAGAAGAAAAGTAAACCTTTTTAAACTGAGAGAAAATATACCAATAATTATTTAAGGATCTCTTTGTATACCACGTTGTCAGTTCGGCCCTCCAGTTGTAACATGACCAAGCTGTGCGCTGAGCTTACTCTTGAGCATGTAACGTACAGTTGGCCATGTGAACAGTAATCTTGTTTCAAATCTCACAGCTTGGATTGCTGCTGTCATAATCAGTTTGAGGTTCATGGTTTGTTTCAATTACGACAGTATTTGCAGGACTTGTTGTGTTGAAGTGACATTCGGCATCTGTCAAGCGTTGTAAGCTTACAGCCGGTTTCATCGATAAAATCACATCCAGCTTTTGAGAGTTTAAACACTCATAAACATCAAAGTGTCCACTACTGAAATCGTCACCTGTGAATCTAAGATGTTTAAGAGGCATTGGCAGTTGTCAAAAGGTGTAAAATATTTGGCCATTTCGGTACACTTGAAAACGACAACCAAACAATTCAGCGGCAGCCATCAACTCACATGCAGAACCATAGGTGAAGGGCTTAAGCATTTCACTCTTCTAGTGCTCCTGTGTAGTATAATTATCTCCTGTACCGTCATCAGTCCACACCTTGAACCTGTCCCAGTCATTCAATACATAAGACACAATGTTCCTCCGGATATCAAGAGTGAGCCTGATATGGCCGTGCAATATGTAACACAGAGAATGGAAAAGGCAGGTGCCATCTCCGGGCATGGAAACCACTCGGTAAGTGACAGTTCTTTGATCGATGGTGATCACCTCAATAGACATGTTAATGGGGGTACGGTTGGAATGATAAAGGAAATGGGTACCTGAACAATGTAAAGTAAGTCTAAAATACCTATACAATAACTATAATCATAATAAACGAACAATAAAACAGGGGAGAAGCCGTGGATTAAATAAAAAGGCTGTAGTTATCAGCAGGGAGACGTGAATCCCGTGGCGAAGCAAGGAAGGGAATGTAGAGACCGGAGCGACGGACGGCCTTATATAGGCAGGCAGCCAACAAGGTGGGAGGTGATGGGATGGGAGACCCAACGCCACCTCACACGGTGACTGAGCTGCAGGCTATGGACGTATATATGTACGTAAGTAGGATTCAGTTAGCGTTGGGAACCCGTGTACCAAATTTCTTGAAGATGGGCCCATAAGTAACAAAGACTGTTGAAAACTTCAATATGGCGGTCGACAGTGGCATCATACCACCAAACTCAGCACCAAATTTCAGCCTTCTACCTACACGGGAAGTTGGAGAATTAGTGACGTTGGAAAGTTCAATATGGCGGCTGACAGTGGCGTCATACCATCGAAATAAGTACGTACATTGGTTTCGGTTGGCGCAGGGAAGCCGCCTACCAAATTTCGTGAAGATGGGGCCATAAATAAAAAAGTTCAACATGGCGGATGTTGTCAACCGTTATGACCGTTACACGTAGAATTTTGAAATGAAACCTGCTTAACTTTTGTAAGGAAGCTGTAAGGAATAAGCCTGCCAAATTTCAGCCTTCTACCCACACGGGAAGTTGGAGAATTAGTGATGAGTCAGTGAGGGCTTTGCTGTTTATTAGTATAGATATATATATACTCAGCAAAAAAAGAAACGTCCCCTGACTTTCAACTGTTTTTACTTTCAGTAGACTTAATGTGTAAATATTTGTATGAACACTAAAAGAGTCAACACCATAAGACATAAACTAAAAATGTTTCACAATGTGTCCCTGAATGAAGGGAGGCTCAAAATCAAAAGTACCAGTCAGTATCTGGTGTGGCCACCAGCTTCTTGAAGTACTGCAGTGCATCTCCTCCTCATGGACTGGACCAGATTTGTCAGTTCTTGCTGTGAGATGTTACCCCACTCTTCCACCAAGGCACCTGCAAGTTCCTGGACATTTCTGGGGGGAATGGCCCTAGCCCTCACCCTGCGATCCAACAGGTCCCAGACGTGCTCAATGGGATTGAGATCTGGGCTCTTCGCTGGCCATGGCAGAACACTGACATTGCTGTCATGCAGAAACTCACACACTTTTTGCCACTCCTGTCTGGTCCAGCGAAGGTGGGTTTGTGCCCATAGGCGGCGTTGTTGCTGGTGATGTCTGGTAAGGACCTGCCTTACAACAGGCCTGCAAGCCCTCAGTCCAGCCTCTCTCAGCCTATTGCGGACAGTCTGAGCACTGATGGAGGGATTGTGTGTTCCTGGTGTGACTCGGGCAGTTGTTGTGGCCATCCTGTACCTGTCACGCAGGTGTGATATTCGGATGTACCGATCCTGTGCAGGTGTTGTTACACGTGGTCTTCCACTGCGAGGATGATCAGCTGTCCTTCCTGTCTCCCTGTAGCGCTGTCTTAGGCGTCTCACAGTGCGGACATGGCAATTTATTGCCCTAGCCACATCAGCAGTCCTCATGCCTCCCTGCAGCATGCCTAATGCACGTTCACGCAGATGAGCAGGGATCCTGGGCATCTTTCTTTGGGTGTTTTTCACAGTCGGTAGACAAGTCTCTTTAGTGTCCTGCGTTTTTAGAACTGTGACTTTAAATGCTTACTTTCTGTAAGCTGTTAAGGTCTTAACGACCATTCCACAGGTGCATGATAATTAATTGATTATGGTTAATTGAACATGCATGGAAAACATTGTTTAAACAATTTACAATGAAGATCTGTAAAGTTATTTGGATTTTTAAAACATTATTGTTGAAATACACAGTCCTGAAAAAGGGACGTTTCTTTTTTTGCTGAGTATATATATTTTGTGATGAAATAATATCACAAACAAAAGATAAAGTGTTGGGGAATTGCCCCGTATATTGCTTGTACGCAATTATTGGTCAAAATTGATTTCCAAATTAAATCAGACATTCGACAACATGGTTACAGATAGGCTGGTATTTATACATTAGCCAAAATGGCAACCAGAGATGATGTGGCAGGAAGTGACGTCATTTGGGTTGGACGGAAGTGACGTCGTCACGGAGGGACCGGAAGTGGATCTTGCTGTGGAGTCGTTTTCCAGGATGGGATTTGTTGATGATGTGAAAGGTTTATTTTTCTTCCTTGGTTCTCGAAGGTTAGAGAGAGAGGCATTATTACCACAATACAAACCCCGTCAGCTGATCTATCGCTCACCTCTGGGCTGGTTGACTGCCTCCTAAGCGCACGTGTGTGACAATATGTATATATAGTGATAAGATCGACACAGATACATCGACAAAGGTTTGGGGCAGCCACCCATATATTATGCCCTGGCTGCAAAAGGCTGATTTTTAGTTGAGTTGTGTTCAGGTTGAAGTCCAAAACAGAACTGATTTCAGTTTGACAAGATGGCAGATTTAAAGGCCGTGGCAGGAAGTGATGTCATTGAGGCTGTAAACGGATGTGACGTCCTCAGGACCGGAAGTGACATCATCCATGGTGCCGGTACCAGAATTGACGTCATCAAAAGTGCTGGCACCTAGTGGGATTTCCCGAGGATTGTCTTCAGAGGACGGAGAGGGAGAGTTAATGCAGCTCGCCATCCCCTGGTCTGGCGTGGTATTACTATTATTTAAGCCCTATATCTGCTTCCCATGCACACGTGTGACAATAAATCTCTCTATTATAAAAAAAAATCTTGAAAGGAGACGAGATGTGATTTTCTTGGAGAGACACATTTACATCCCGTGAGACGAATCTACACCCGGGGCCGGAAATAAAGGACAAAGAGTAGATGACAAGTAGAATGTCATAAAGAACTCAAAAATGTTGGCACGATACACATGCAGAGCAGGTTAGAGATAATGGAAGTACGAAAATTCGAAAGTCTCAAAAAATGGACGGTAAAGATCGCATTCACACAAACAAACGGAAATTATCACTCGGTGAAATAACGGAACAGCCAAAAAGAGATGGGATATGTTTGGATTTAAACTTTAAGTCAGAGATCATCGCCAGCGAGAATTAAAAGATTCCAAAAACATTGGCGCGGTATGAAGTCCCGTGAGATGGAGACTTTTAACGTGCGATTCTTTCAAGTCACGCCCTCCTTACAACTATTTTCAATCACGCCCACAGCCATCTAACCTCAGTTGTGTGAATGCTTTTGGCAGACACACTTCCTGCGCTCTCAGTTCTTAAAAATTTAATCAGCAAATTAGTTTTACACCTTCTAGATGACACGTCAATGACAAAGCGAAGAAGAAAGAGCGTGGACAAACATTCAAAAAAGTCATTTTATTTATTAGTGATAGAAATGATATTCACTCCCAGGCAGTTATACGTTATGTTGTCACGATGTAAGTCCAAACACGGAATCAAAATTCAATGGGATCTTGAAGAAAAGTTAATTCCAAATATTGTTTTCACTAAAGTTTTAAAGTAAAAGTGAAAATAATGTAACAATTCCCATGAAAATAACAATCTCTTAAAACTGACTATCCGGTGTGGCGAGTGGCTGGAGGTGGTACTCAGCCGGGACGCCCAGGAGGACCGGAGGAAGGCTTACGCCTCCTCCAGACCATGAGGGGGCGACCGCCCTGGTGGCTTTGGGGACCACGGGAACGGAGCTTGGAAGCTCAACCCTATAGGGGCCTGTGGTCACCACCTGGGGGCGCCCCGATAACTGAGGAGCCCTGGCCCTCAGCACTTCTAGCACACATGGAAGTGCTGGGGGAAGAAGACCAGGGACACCTGGAGTGTTTCTGGGTGCGCAGCTGGTACTTGAGCCACACTGGGGAGTGCCAGCGGAAACTATTCGGGAGGCACCTGAAGCACGTCCGGGTGGGGCTAAAAGGGGCCGCCTCCCTCCATTTGAGGGCTGGAGTCGGGAGTGCAGAGGACAAAGTCTTGGTGGAGAGGAGTGGAGGCGGCCTGAAGTAGGAAGAAGCATTGTGTGAGGGCCTGGACTTTTGGGGACTTTGGGGGTTGTGTGTACACTTGTATAGAGAATATGGAAAATAAACGTGTGTTGGCGTTTGTACCATCGGTGTCCGCCTGTCTGTGTCCGGGCCATAGTCCACACTGGTAAACCTAACCCGGGGGTGGGCGAGCGAAGTGAGCAGGGGGCAGAGCCCCCTAGTATATGTATATAAAATCCAACGTCTGTCTGTCTGTCCGCTTTTCATGAGAGAATTACTTCACGGATTTGGATAGTTTTTTTTTTTCCACAATTTGCTTGAACATTCCCGTCGATTTTGCACCTTTCTCATCGTGCTAAGTATCAGAGTTCGGTTGTGGCACTGATTTTTTCGTGGTAATCCGAGAGAGACACAGTGGGCTAAGGGGAGGGGGAAGCTTAAACATCAGGAGTTGGGACTCCGGCAGGGCCCTCCTCACTCATGTGCCAGCACCCGTTCGAGTCGCTCTACCTGTCGCCACGTGTTGGAGCGCACGTCGTCTCCACTTAGCTAGCGATGTCTGTTTGTTCAGCAGACATTATCATCTACAGATTGTTAAGGAGTAACGTTTGACATTTTGGAGAGAGAGTTCAGAGCTCCGTGTGGTTTAGAGGGTACCCGCTCATTGGCAGAGATATCACAGCCACACAGGGGACGCTCTCCCGTCAGAGCTCAGCACAATCAGATACAGTGCCAACGTTTAACATCAGAGCGCACCCACCTTCAGCTTGGCCAGGATTACAATTTATTATTGTATTGATTTTTAAAGTTTGTCCTGTTTCACTGCCACGTGTGCGGAGCCGTGGGGGACAGCTAGTACTGAATATATCTCGATACGTGTCACTTCCTCTCTATCTATATATAAATATTATTCCTAACCAAGAACTTTGTTAATTTGAAATCATCACATAAACATCTCCATTAATCATTAAACTGAACTTTACATATTTTGACCAGCTTTTCTCACTCTGACTCTCCAGCTCTTTCCTAATTCCGAATGTCGTGCAGGTGGTTGGATTAACTCATCGAGTTTCACAAGCATTGCTCATCCTACACGTTTCTAGCTCATTCCTAATTGAGAATTTTCTGCAGTTGGTTTCATTTTAAATCATCAAGCAGACATGTCCATTAAGCGTTGATCGGGACTTTACATCTTCTAACAAGCTTCTCTAGTTGTACACATCTCTTTCCTAATGGACCTCTTCATACAGGTGGTGCTGGTGTTGTGAACTCGAGAGTCCTTAAGCATGCAATTGCCAAAAAATACTCAGAAATGCCCACTAGAAGGGGAAAATGACCATTAAACCCTGGATAGAAACAAAAAGAACAACGAAGGATCTTAAAAGATTTATCTTCACAAAAAGCTCTGTGGCAAAAATAAGAGCCAAAGAGCAAAGGAGCCCTAGAAGGCAACGGCTACACAAGGCAATCCCAGAAATGTAAGCAAAGTCCCAATCCCAAAATCCAAAAGGCTCAAAAAATCCAATAATCACGAGAGAGACCTCACCACCATGACGAGCGCATTCAGAATGAACCTCAGGGGACTGTGGGTTGCCCACCCCTTTATAGGATTGAGTGCAGGTGACCCCACCTCTTGGGGAATAACCCACCAAACACACGGGACATTGGACAAGTTACACGAATACATAAAAACGAAATGACAAGGAACTGTTACATAAGCCAAGGAAGGAAAAATGAATAAAAACAGCATTTGAACCTCAGCCAGTGGGTAAAAACGTAACTGGTGTGACCTTCCCATTTACCGAATGAACATTATTGTGCCTACAATGAAAGCAGCAGACCATGAGACCAGAAAGATAAGGGACCAGGCGGGTGGGAGGGACGGCCGGCATCCTTACCTGGCTGGGACGCCATAGAGATGGAAGGACATGGAGAGACGGCATACACGGGGGACTGTCTCCCCTGGACATGCTAGTTTGGCTGCAGTGGCACCACGGCCTCCCACAGGGCATCGTGTGACATGGAGTTTGTTAGCTTAGCCCTGTTGGGTTCCATGGGTGCTGCTGAGAAGACTGGGGAGCCGTCGTTTATTGGACCCTCACTCAGGGCCGGATTAAGACCCTCAGATGCCCTAAGCACTAAGTAATTTTGGTGCCCCCTTACACTAGTAATTCAAAATATTAAAGCAATAACAAACTAGAAAATAAAATGTTATTTTATTATCGAAAATTCAAAATTAAACAAAACATACTTATAGTAAGAAGGAAAATAATATTTATTTTTGTATGCTTCATTTTATTTTTATCTTAATAATTTTCTCCTACTTTTTCCATCCATCCATTATCCAACCCGCTATATCCTAACTACAGGGTCACGGGGGTCTGCAGGAGCCAATCCCAGACAACACAGGGTGCAAGGCAGGAAACAAACTGGGCAGGGCGCCAGCCCACTGCAGGGCACACACACACACATGGGACAATTTAGGATCGCCAGTTCACCTAACCCAGCGTTTCTCAACCTGTAAGTATTTGCGACCCGAGTTTTCATAACAGTTTTCATTGCGCCCCCTCTAACGTTTTTTTGAAATGTAGATGCATATTTTATTATACCTACATAACTTTTATCGACGTTTATCTAACTCTATACAGTATTTATTGTTCTAGTATCAGAATGTAGTTTATGTTAATTTGTTTCAGTTTCAACAGATTTTATTTTTCATATTTTTGATTCTTGTTTCTTTTTTTCACATCTTTGCGCCCCCCCTAGGCGTCCTGCCCCACAGGTTGAGAACCACTGACCTAACCTGCATGTCTTTTTTCCTCAAACTGGGACAAGTTTTTGTTTTTGCTTAAAATAGAAAATAACTCTTTCTACGCACTAAAAATTTCTTTTAAGTTAAATAACAGATAATTCACGAAACACAACAATTACGTGATAATAATTTTTAATCAACTATTATTTAAAAATATAAAAACATATCGTTTTGAATCGAATTCTTTTCACAATATTTTGACATAACATGGTGTTTAAGGGAATCATCATGAAATGGGAATTCCCCATCGTAGATGGCACCAGTCTGCAGAGCGCACTGTGTGAGGTGCCATCTACGAACAGTGACGGCATAGGGAGGTACAGGGAGGCATTACTCATTTTTAATTAAATTTTGAAAATGGCTATAAATTTAATTAATTTGATAATTCATGTGAATGTAGAGAAGAGCCAAGCAAAATGACACCTTTTATTGGCTAACTAAAAAGGTTACAATATGCAAGCTTTCGAGGCAACTCAGGCCCCTTCTAACACGGTACAACACCCTAGTACTATAATTTATGTGATAAATTCGGCCATGAAAAATGTTTGTGGTGCCCCCTTTACCCTTGATGCCCTAAGCATGTGCTTACTTTGCTTATGTGGTTAATCCAGCACTGCCCTCACCTCACCCAGAAGTGATTCTGAACTATGGCTTTGGAACACTGCAAGTACGTCCGGTTGGGACATCAAACCAGCAGCCTGCCACCGTTCAAGGAGCCAGAGTCGGAAAGAAGGAGGGCGAAGCTCACAAGGAGGAGGAGTGGAGGGAGACATTGACCAGTGGGAGAGAGAGAGGAAGAAAAAAGAGTGAGAATTGCAGAGTACAGAGTCTTATGCTTTATTAATGTGCTTTCTGACTGTGGTTGTGGTGTGGGGAACACTTAAAAGAAGAGTTTTCCACAAATAAAACCGTCTTCTGCTGTTATATTTGTGTCTGAGGCTGCTTGTGTTGAGTGTTTGGGGAGCCAGAGCGCCCCCGGTGGCCACATCAGAAAGATGGGAGTCAAGAGCAAACAAAAAAGAGACCACAAGTGGAAAGACTAAAAAGTTAAACATCAAAACCAAAAGCAAAAGCCAAAGTCACAGCTGAAAACCAAAAGCACTTCTCATACACACAATCGATTAAATTTCATGCTTATTCTTAGGCTGGGCGGCACGGTGGCGCAGTGGTTAGCGCTGCTGCCTCACAGTTAGGAGACCCGTCTGGGTTCGCTTCCCGGGTCCTCCCTGTGTGGAGTTTGCATGTTCTCCCCGTGTCTGCGTGGGTTTTCTCCTACAGTCCAAAGACATGCAGGTTAGGTGGATTGGCGATCCAGGGGCTTGGTGTGCCCTGCGGTGGGCTGGCGCCCTGCCCGGGGTTTGTTCCTGCCTTGCGCCCTGTGCTGGCTGGGATTGGCTCCAGCAGACCCCCATGACCCTGTAGTTAGGATATAGCAGGTTGGATAATGGATGGATGGATTCTTAGGCTTCTTAGTATCTGAAAACCGGAATAATCCGGAAGTGTAAGGGACTAAAACTTTACAAAAAGCTCCAAAAATGTGTAGGCCTTGAGAATTTTACACAAGTGCTTTTATCATCTCATCGAGTAGACATTGCTGTTTGTCACCAAACGGGACTTTGAATGTCTACACATCAAGGAGGAGATTCAAATATCCAGTTGTCACCTAATGAAGAATTCTGTACAGGAGGTTTTAACTTAGCGAGTGATCATCGCCATTTAGTGCTGAACTGGACTTTTAACTTTCTAACAGTCTTGTCCTCTTTCTTAATATCAAACTCTCTCCTAACCCTAAACCTTACACAAGTTGGTGAATTATTCACTCATCTAGCACCCCGAGCTCTTTAGTGCTGAGACCACCTTTAAATATTTCTGGAAGTTTCTCTTGCTTAAAGTATCGAGCTCTTTCCTATTTCAGAATTCAGAGGTCATCAAGTGAGCATCGGCACTTTCCACTCAGCTGGGTTTTTCACGGGTTTTCCTCACTCTGTTTGAGTCTCTAACTTACAACTTTGGTGTAATTTTAAATCATCAAGCAAATATCGCCATTTATTATTGAACTGGACTTTAAATGTTTTTCCAAGCTTCTCTCATTGTAAATTTCCAGGTCTTTCTTTTCATTCAAACGTATAACCTTGCCATTGATTTAATTAACATCGTTGTGTCCACAATGAAAATGACGCCCTGTGAGGCCAGAGAGATAAGGGGCCGTAAAAAAGATCTTAACTGGAAAGATCAGAAAGCCGAGTGCCAAATCCAAACTCGTAGCCAAAAAACAAAAACGCCAGTCGAGCGCCTTTTAAATTTATTCTGAAGCTCATATCCACAAACTCCAACAATCCTGACGTCTAAGGGACAGAACTTCATACTCTTTGATTTATGACAGAAACTGCATTGCGTGACCCGATCCTCACACTGTCGCTGTCATGAACACACAAGTCCCAAAAGCACTTCCAAAAATGCCCCCTAGAGTTGGAAATCCCATCAAGACCCCCCGTGAGATACAAATAGGGCTAAGCGTGACCTTTTGATTTTTATATTTGAATTTTATTTAACATTACAATCAAGACGAACTTAACAAAGTAGACTTCAATCCGCTCCTGAGAGAAAGAGAGGAGAGCAAACAGCAAGAGCAAAAAGTAACACAACTAAGAAGAGACAATGTCCTTTCTCTCAATATGAATTCTTATTTTAAAATTCTAATAATTAGATCTTGACACAATTAAGAAAAAAGGGATAAGTAGAACCTTTATAAAATAAAACGGGGACAGAAAAGGCCTGCAGCACAAAGGCAATCCCAAGCAAAGAAATCCCAAAGCAGATTCCAACAGCAAAGTCAACGCACAGAATGGAAGGAATCCCAGCAAAAGACAGAGAAACTGCTCAACTCCGAGTGCATCCACAATGAGCCACCGGGACGTGTGGGAGACCCTCCAGATTTACAGGCGGTGATTGGCAAGTGGCCACACCCCCCGGGGAACCACCCACAAACCCCACGGTACATCAGCACGACATTGAAATATTAAACACAATCACGTGAATACGCAGGTAAGAATCAAAAATAAACATAAAACAGGAATTGGAACCCCAGCCAGGAGAGGAACGCTGACTGACTTATAACAGGAGAACACAGCGACACTCAAGGAGTTCAAGTTGCTGTCACAGGAAGGCGTTAAATCATTTTTACTACTTAAGATTGAAAGAAATTTGAACTAGCAGTATCAGAAATGAATTCTGTGACCTAAAAAATCCCAGCAGAGTGAGAATCGTGAGTTATGCAGAGATTACTTCATTTTTAAGTCATCAAGCAAGCACCGCCATGTTTGCTATACTGGACTTGTACGTTTTTAAGAAGCTTCTCTCAATTTAAATTTTGCAGAAGCGGTTGAATGAACTCATCGTGTAAACACATCGCTTGCCGTCAACTTGGCGATCCTTCTCAAATTGTAATGTCAATTACTATCTATCTATCTATTATATAGTGCCTTTCATATCTATCTATCAGCCTTCTTCAGACTTGACAATTCTACACAGGCGGGTAGTCAGCTCATCACGTACACCTCGCCACTTATCGATGAGCTAGACATTTAACAACTGAACAAGTGTCTCTTGCCTTAAACGTCCACCTCTTTCCAAACTGGGAACTTTAATACAGAGGAGCCTGAATAAGTAGCTTCAGCAGAAGGACGCTGGCTGGCGTGTCTTGTTCATCCTCGGCTTCCTCAGTCCTGAAGATTAACATCAAGACAAGGAGCTGGGATGGAAGACGGGGGGCCGTCCATAGAAGGCGCCTGCTTGTTCTGAGGATGTAGAAGGACGTTAACTCAGAGCGGGTCTCCCCGTACACCTTCCCATTTAGGCCTTGAAAGTCATGACAATGACAAAGTACGTCATTAAAATGACTAACATAATATGTTTACAATGTGACATTTCACTTGGTTATGGATTTGTAGCAAGTCAAGTTTATTGTCGTGTCCTCATAACACAAAGAAATCCTCAGAAGAGCTGACAAAAATACAACAGAAAAAGATAAATATATACATAAACGTATATAAATTACATACAGTATATACATGCAATTATTATATATTTATACATACTCTTTGTTATTTTACGATATTTTGAATTCTTCTAATTGACTGCTCAGGCTTAAAAGCTCTCCCTGGTGCAATGGCTGTGGTGGACCCCGCAACTTACACAAATAATTCAAATCAATAGCGGAATCTGAAAGCCCCCTCAAAGAACAGGACGTCCTCAGTAAATGGCTCCTTAATATTCTGCAATCAGGCGAGCAGAGTTCAGCCTCCTTAAGCCTCGCCTGGCCTCGCCACTCACTCTCTTCATCGACAGATGAAAACTATAAAGCTAAATCATAGAGCAATCTGCTTCTGCTTTTCAAGTCTCTGCTGACAGCATTATGCTGATCCCTAGAATTATGTCTGGAGGGAGGTTTATATGAAGGAATGGATAGCTGATCAGATTTAAAAGATGGCCTGCAACTGTGGAGATGCCACAAGAGAGTGACACACAGGTGACACATGAGCCGCGCTGCGCTTATTATGTTAGGCGTGCAGAAGAAAACAGGAGGTTTATGATTCATTCAGGTGCACATCTATGGAGAAGAAGGTGAAGGAAGACATCCATAGGAAAAGGGACCACCCCAGGCAGTCTGATCCCAAACTCCACAGGCCGGTTTCAGCCTACTTAGGCCTAAATGTGAATTTCCCCTTGGGATTTGTAAAGTAGCTATCTATCTCTCTATCATATAGTGCCTTTCATATCTATCTGTCTAT
>JANRMT010062837.1:105159396-105175691 GCA_026402145.1 Polypterus bichir lapradei
ACCAACCATTCCCATTTTATTAAGGTGTATCCATATAAATGGCCCACCCTGTAGATTCTGATACTCGAAAAATAAATATAGAGTTAGATAAATGTTGATAAAAGTTAAGTAGGTGTAATAAAATATGCATCTATGATATATCATTAATTAAAAATGAACAAATTGGTATTAGTGGGCTCCTTTCAAAAAAAGTTAGAGGGGCGCGATTAACACTGTTATGAAAACTCGGGTCGCAAATACTTAAAGGTTGAGAAATGCTGACATACACAGTAAAGCTGGGACAGAGTGGAAACAAGACGACTCGCGGAAGAGGAACGTAACATACAGCGTTTCTCCAACTACACGTGAAGCTGTGACTGTGAAATGGCGGGTCCACGGCTCAGAATAACAGGCCAGTTTCAAATAAATAATCACTGCCCTCTTGGCTTAGAGGGTGCGTGGCAGTGTGGCCGGAGCAGTTCCCGGGCACGATACGGGCTAGGGTGTTTCCGCACTGAAGTGCACAGGTGTGGGATTGCCCATGTCTGTAATTGATGCCAGGAGCTGCTAATCGCCACACCTGTGCCACGTCCCCTTTATATATACTAGCGACTGGGAGTCCGATTGAATTGGGCTACAAATTCTACGTTTGTGAAGTCCATACTTTCTCTGCAAGAGTTTTTTTAAGTCCTTGAAATAATTTTGTTATCATGGCACCGATTAGACCTTTTTGGCCGATGCAATGAAGAGCTTCCTGTTTAAACGGGGCTGTGAGACGTGAACTCAGCTATTTGCCGTACCTCATTTAATTTTTTCCAGCAAACAAATTTTCAAAACAAACCGTATTTTACGACTCTAATCAGAGTCGGAGTAATAATTATGTTGGCGTGGTCATTTTAGATCTGAGGTCGGCTAAAATTTAATCAATGACCTTTGTTAATACCCAGCCATCATTACTCAGCTTGCCAATTGATGTCAGAAGGACGGATGCCAAAACCAAACTGCGCAAAGATAGATTTCGACATACCAAGCAAATGAATGAATTATTTACGGTTCCGGAGCTGTCGAAGGGTTTAAGTCAGTCAACGATGTTAGTCCTGGAAAGTACGCCCCACCAAACCAACGTTCAAAAAAGCAACCGAACTTACTGTTATCTGCTCGAACCAACACCGACTTACTATACTCGGCCGTCCAGCAGGGTCACTGACGCATTCGAACATTCTTAACCAATCATGCAATACTGCGTCCGCGTTTGCCACGTGATGTTCTAACTACAGAGGCAGAGTCCCATTGCATGGTTCTAACTTGTAAGGAGTCGAGGTATTGACGCGAACACCATACATACAGAGAGTATCAAATTATATATAAGGATAAGAGCGCGAGTGTAGAGGGAGAGGAAAAAGATCGGAAAAGAGAACAGAGGTTAGAGGAGGAAGACGGGGAAGTTGAAAGCCGGTGCGGGTGTGAGTGACCAAGAAGGAAGTGCAAGCTCAGTGGTAGCGGAAGGCAGCTGGGAAGTGAGCCCTAGCGGGGTGTTTGGCCGGCACCGAGGGGGGCAGATGGGGTGGGTCACTCCTGCTGAGTTTTGCAGAGGAGCAGGAGTGACCACGATTGAGGACGGCTGGCCGCGTAAGGCCACAGAAGGCAGCGGGAATCAGAGGTTTGGGAGGTGGAAGCCCCAGTGTGTGTGCCCTTACTGGTCGCTGGGGAAACCCGAGTCTTGGTCTGGTGGTGCCCTATGGAGCCAGGGTTCGAAAGGTTACGTTGAAACAAAGCTGACACGCCAATAACAAACAATGTAAATATTATCAAAGAGAACTGGCACAGACAGAAAGTGAAAACATTTACGAGAATGTTCATGGAAACACTACATCACGTCTCCGCTCCTCTCAACTACAAGGTGTTCTTCCTCAGTCCCTTGTCAGCATCTTCCTCTTCATTATGGGGAGTTCGTTAGGCAGCTTGCAATGCAGTGTTGTGTTTTAACATTTCACAGACGGCAATAACAGCGAGTTTGTGCCCCTCGCGATGCTTTGTTTAGGCATCAAAAAAGGCAAACTTCATAAAATTTCATAGAATGGCATCCAATTTTACTGTTTTAGTTTATTGACAATCCCACCAGGTGAGGAACACCATTAGAAATGGGGAAAAGAAGTCCAGTGGAGGTGGGGTTCCTCTTGGTGACACAAGTGTCATTAGAAATGGGACATTACAGCATGGGATTATGGGGGCTAAGCATGAGCTACTCAGACACTAAAATGTTTTTAATTTTTTTCCAGGAGCTTGTGACCCAAAGATGGCAGTCCAGGGGGTTAAGACTCGCTGCTCTGAACTCTTCAGCAGACCAGATGTCAGGTGATAGGCCTTTAGGCTGAGTGGGAGTGCAGTGCATGCTGGGACAGCTGGAATGTGAAGCAGGATTTTTTACCAGTTTACCTTTAGCTGGGTGCGGGATGAGTTTGCTGTTTATGCCCGAGTGATAATGATGCCTGTCACTTTTACTCAACTTTGTTTTTGGACATTGCGGGGGTCTGCTGGCGCCTATCCCAGCTGGCATAGGGCACAAGGCAGGAACAAGCCCTGGACAGTACGGCAGGTTAGAAAATGACTGACTGACTGTTTTGACCGCATACTTTTGAGAAACCTGAAGATGTCGGCATGCCCCCTAGCAGAGATGAGGAGCTGTTGCTGAGTAAGCCAGGGTGTCTTGTTTTAGGTGGCCACTGGGCGGGCTCGGGACTTTTTCATGCCTGGGTCCAGACTGGGACACCTCTCTACTGGATATGTCTCTTTTTATTTCGTCCTGACCGGGAAGGGACAGGGCTTTCTGTAGGCTCTGGGGTTCCTCAAGGAGCTTCAGGTGGGAAAGAAAGGACAGTCAGTGACAACGCCTTGTCTCGGAGGGACCCTGAAGGGGGACTCCAGGTGCACATGCGTGACACGGCTTAAAGATAGTGACAACTTCTGCTGTGTATTGTATTGTATCGAACCCTTTGTTTTGACACCCACTGCACGCCCAACCTGCCTGGAAAGGGGTCTCTTTATGAACTCCCTGGTTTCTTCCATTTTTTTTTCCCCCTTCAAGGGCTTTTTCTTGTCTTCTTAGAGAGTCAAGCTGGGGGGCTGTCAAGAGGCAGGGCCTGTTAAAGCCCATTGCAGTCCTCCTTGTGTGATTTTGGGCTATACAACAATAATTTATATTGTATTGTATTGCTACTAGTGGGCCGGGAGGTTAGATTGTTCATTGCTTGACTTGACTGTGGTACTTAGGGACACAAGGGGACGTCTTTGTGAAGTCCGCAGCTGGTTATGAACTGGTTGAAATGAAGGTTTGAAGGCAAAGACAATCTCAGTCAGTCAGCGGTGTGAGACAGGAGCTCCTGACATTCAGATTAGCTGTCCATTGCAGGACCAGATAACATAACAGACACAACTTCAGGGATGTGGGAGGACAACTGGAGTACCTGAAGAGAAATCCACACTGAACATACAGACTCCATGTTTGAGTATGGGATTTGAACCCTCGAATAGACCCCAGCTGGTGCACCTCTCCAGTTATCACTCAGGTATCCATACTATCCAAAGCAACGTACCCATCACACGCACTTAGTGCTCCTGCTGCCACTGGCAGGTCTCGTGACTCACCTAAGGTAACAGGCTGAGCTCTGCTGGTGTGACGGTTGCTGTGGATCTAAAAAAGGGGATAGAATTCACGTTCCACTCTGGGCTCGTCTCCAAACAGAGGTCCATCAGAAGGTTTGTAAAGAAAAAAAAACAGTCAGCCTTGAAAGAGAGCCTGCGGACACAGTCATCTGCGTGTGGTTCTGGTTCAAATCAATCGCAAAGCTGCTTGAAACGGCCTGAACGTGGGAGCTCATCTGTTCCATATGTGATAGAAAATTCACAGTGGGGGACTCAGATGTGACATTTTGTGTGTTTTTTTTTTTTTTTTTTTTATATATTTTAATAAAAATCTGCTCCCTCAGCCAAATCCTTTCAGAATGAGTCCAAATGCATAACGTGAGCTACTACAGCTATGCTGATGACACACAACTGTACTTATCAATAGCGTCTGTCGACCCCGACTCTCTTGATTCACTGACACAATGTCTTACTTGTGTTTCTGAATGGATGAGTAGTAATTTTCTCAAACTAAATAAAGAGAAAACAGAAATTTTAGCGATTGGCAATAATGGATATAATGAGGTTATTAGAAATAAACTCGATCCATTAGGATTAAAAGTCAAGACGGAGGTAAAGAATTTAGGGGTAACTGTTGACTCTGACCTGAATTTTAAATCACATATTAATCAGATTACTGGGACAGCATTTTTCCACTTAAGAACTATAACAAAAGTTACGCCTCTTATAACACTGCAAGATGCTGAGACATTAATCCCCGCTTTTGTTTTCAGTTGACTAGATTACTGTAACGCTCTCCTCTCAGGACCACCCAAAAAAAGACAGAAATCGACTGCAACGAGTGCAGAATGGAGCTGCTAGAATCTTAACTAAGAAAAGAAAATCTGAGCACATCACGCCAGTCCTAGCGTCACTACACTGGTTACCTGTGTCATTAGAATTGACTTGAAAATCCTACTGATGGTTTACAAAGCCTTCAATCATCTGCTCCATCTTATATTTCGGAATGTCTGACATCTTACACTCCAAATCATAACCTTAGATCTTCAAATGAGGGTCTGCTTAGAATTCCAAGAGCGAAACTTAAAAGAAGTGGTGAGGCGGGCGAGTGGCCTTCTGCTGTTATGAGCCTAAAATCTGGAATAGCCTGCCAGTAGGAATTCACCAGGCTAATACAGTGGAGCACTTTAAGAAACGGCTAAGCACACGTTACTTTAACATGGCTTTCTCATAACTTAATTTTAATTTAATCCTGATCTCTGTATATTCAATTAATTATCATTATTATTCAAGGTGGCTCCAAAATCCGTACTGACCCCTACTTTCTCTTCTGTTCTTTTTCCGGTTTTCTGGGGCAGCAACCTGCGCCACCACCACCTGATCAAAGCACCGTGATGTCCCTCCACTGATGGATTGAAGGCCAGAAGTCCACATGACCATCATCATCAAGTTCTTCCATGAGAACCCTGAATACCATGAGGACTGATTGAGGTCATTGATGTGAGGTAGAATGCCTAGAGGGGACTGGGTGGTCCCGTGGCCTGGACCCCCTGCACATTTTATTTTTTTCTCCAGCCGTCTGGAGTTTTTTTTTTTGTTTTTTCTGTCCTCCCTGGCTAACGGACCTTACTCGTATTCTATGTTAATTAGTGTTCTCTGATTTTAATTCTTACTTTGTCTCTTTTCTCTTTCTTCATCATGTAAAGCACTTTGAAATACATTATTTGTATGAAAATGTGCTATAGAAACAAATGTTGTTGTTGTTTTAAGGATGGCCTGGTGTTTGGTGAGCACAGCTCCGGGGGTCAGGATCAGGGGGTGCCATCACCTTCGCCACAAATTCTCTCAATACTCCACTTGGTCTGCTCATAGAAACTGACAGAATTGGATTGAAAATGTTGCCCTCACTAATTTGGGCTCAATTCTCTCGTGAGTGGTCTCAACAGAAGGAAAGTTGCCAATGGTGATCATCACACTGTGTACCGTGTAAGCCTTGTGGACTGAGGCAGTGCCAGCTGTTGATGTGAGCCAACTGGGCAGGATAAGGTGGGGGGGGGCTCAACACTTCCATAAGTATTAAGAACAGCAATCAAGCAGACACCCCTCCACACATGAGCCAATCATCAGTTGGTCAGACAAAACCAGCTCTAAGGACCCATTACAGTACGGCCCACCTGACAATATGGAGGTTACCTCACAACTCCAGGACTGCTGTCAATACATGTAAACTGGAACTTGTCAGCACAATAAGATGGAGAGGAAGCACAGTGCTACTGTAGATCAAGACTTGTGTTGGGAATGCCACTGTTACAAATCATGGATGACCAAAGAAGTCCAATACCCACTTAGATACTGCAATGCAGTGTTCGGCACCAACCACAATGAGCTGTACAGTGCTGCCAGGTGCAAAGTGGGAAAAAAGGGATTAAGGACATTAGGAAGGGTGTGGTAGATAGGGGGCGCTCTCATGCCCTTGAACCCCTGTCCACGACTCCAGACACCAGATAAAAGTCCAAATGTTGACTTTATTAAATCTCCACAGTGCACAAAGCACCCTCTCCTCCACTATACTCATAAACAATAAATCAATCCTCCACTCCCAGACGCGTTGCCACCCTTCCACCCAGCTCAGCTTGCCGTCTGGGAGCTCTCACAGTCCTTTTATATTCCCTGACCTGGAAGCGTTCCCAGTCGGGTCAGGTAAAAGTTCTTTTCTTCATCCCGGAAGCCCGTCGCTTTTCCTATGACGAACTTCCGGGTCATAGGGCATGAAGAAGTCTTCGGTCCTCCCTGCAGCTTCCTCTTTTGGCCCCCATGGCATCCAGCAGGGCTGTGCATAAAAACTCCATTGTCCATGATGCCCTGCTGGTCTTCTGGGGACCTCCATGCTGCAAGGAGGGCTCCACCTGGCCGCTTGGGGGTATTGGCCGGGATAAATGGCCGGCCATCCTCCACAAGGGTTACACTTCAACAACTCAGACCACCGACGGGTCTCAAGCAGCGACTCTGCCTCAGCCAACAAGACCTCTCTAGCTGAAGAGCTCAACTGCTTCTTTGCTTGCTTTGGAGTGACGGGAACTTTAACCATCGAAACGTCTTTGCCCACTGCCATGAAGTCTCTGTGCAGACTCAGGAATTTAAGGAACGTGTTGTGATGTGTTAACATTCAGAAGGTGACCGGACCTGATGGTGTGCCTGGATGGACACTGTGAGACTGTGTGAACCATCCTGCACAGCTTTCATAAATATGGTTAACTGTCCAAGATCCCTGCATGCTTGAAGTCTGCCACCATAATCCCAGTGCCCAAGCCAGCAGTCACTCAATGACTACAGACCAGTAGCTCTTATTCCCTTAATAATGAAGTGATATGAGAGGGTGGTCTTACAGAAGATCAGATCAATCATCTCACCCACTCTGGATAACATCAGTTTGCCTACAGAGCTAAGAGGTCTACAGAGAATGCCATTTCCATGGTTCTTCTCTCTGAACTAACCCATCTTGAACATCATGGAGCCTAAGTGAGAATTCTTTTCAGTGATTCTATCTACAGAATGGTCACTAAGCTACTTCTGGACCTGGAGATTAGCCAGTCCAGTATGACTGATGGGGAAGGAGACACAAAATTGTTAGGGCACCACTCTAGTTACCCCGTATAATTGAAAGGACACAAAGTTACAGAAATGTCACACAAATGATAAAAGTTTAAAACAGAACTAAAGATGGCTGAACTGTGGGTCATACGGCCTTCAGGCAGGAATGGGAGGGTCCAGAAGTGCTGGCAGTGGAAGTTAAAAATACATCTGGGATTTCCCCAGCCACAAACCATGGATGACCACAGAAATCCAGTACCCACTTAGAGACCACAATGCAGTGTTTAGTACCGACATCAATGAACTGTACAGCGTTGTCAGGTGCAAGCTGGAAAAATGGGATTAAAAACACTGGGAAGACTTACACTTCAACAGCTCAGACCACCGATGAGTTTGGCAAGACATACAGCATTTCTCCAACTACACGTGAAGCAGTGACCCCACCTCAGCCAACAAAACCTCTCTAGCTGAAGAGATCAGTCTTCTATTCTGCAGAGGGAGAAAAAGAGAAGGTGATAGAAAACAGCGCCATCTCCTGGCTTGGTGGGTAACTACCATAACCAGAGCTCTTAAATTGTCTCCCAAGCTTCCACACGTGACATCGTCTAACAGACCATCACCAGCCAGTCAGATTTGGTCCTCATTCATCCCTCACTCTGCTAGTCAGTATTAGAGCTCCACAAGGTTGTGTGCTGAGCCCCCTCGTGTACCCTCTTTACACCTGTGACTCCAAAAAACCTTAAGCTCTCAGATGACACCTCATTAGTCTGGCTTACCTCAGATGGTGATAAATCGACCAACAGAGAAGAAGGGCAGAGCCTGACAGGAGGGGGCTTGGTTAATAACCTTATGCTCAATACCAAAAAAATCCCAAAGAATTCATAATGGATTTCAAAGGGCACAGGAATGACTTTACACAAGTCACGTCAAGTCAAGTTGGGGAGCATGCACTGCTACAGTGCGTTGCCACACCCACTACATGACGAAACAACTCAGGATCTTGGTTGGCAACCCCCCAGGCAGACATATGGTCCAATCCCACCGTCCCGAAATGACCCTCTATCTGCAGCAGCCAGGTGTTACGTGGGCGACCCCTTGGCCTGGTCCAGCCACTCAGGTCCCCAACGATGAGGATCTTATGAGCCGGATCACTCTCAGGGAAACGCGCCACATGGCCGTAGTGCCGTAACTGACGCTCCCTCACAATGCGGGTCATGTGCCTCATTCGGGACTCCATGAGCAACACAAAGTCAAACCAAAGGTACCCAAGGATTTTCCGGAGAGACACAGTACCAAAGGAGTCCAGTCTTCGTCTCAGGTCACTGGATAGCGTCCATGTCTCACAACCATATAGCAAGACAGGAAGCACCAGGACTCTAAAGACTTGGACCTTCGTCCTTTTACAGAGATATCGGGAGCGCCACACACCCATCTACAGTGACCTCATGACCCCCCATGCTCTCCCAATCCGTCTGCTGACTTCATAAGAAGAGTCACCAGAGACATGAATGTCACTGCTAAGGTAAGTGAGAGGGATAAATGGGGAGAAAGTAGGACAAGTTCCCACTGTCACACATGTGCGATTAGGAGGCAGTTAAAGGGCTTGAGTGACTGCAATTCTACATCAGACCAGGGGGTGGCGGAGTGTGCTGACGGTCTCTCTCAGTTCCTTGCAGACCATTCCCGGGAAATCCTGCCAGGTTCCGGCACCTCTGATGATGTCACTTCCAGTTCCGGCATAGATGACATCATTTCCTCCATCCGCCCTTAAAACCGCCATCTTACCTCCATGTATTCAGTTCTGTTTTGGACTCAGTCTTGTAAACTACTCCATCATTTTTCAACCTTTTGCAGCCAGGATCATAATATACGGGTGGCTGCTCCAAACCTTTTTTGACCGTCTGGAGTCTTTTTGTGACGCCACCTTTACATTTTTGAGAAATGATATCATGGAGGACTTCTCATGGACGATCAACACTACATCACTGGTCAAGAAGGCACTGCAGCGGCTTTATGTCCTGAGAACATTAAAGAAATTCAATCTGTCTAAGCAGCTGCTGATGTCCTTCTAGTGATGTTCCATAGAGAGTGTCCTCACTTACTCTCTGACTGTGCGGCACATCAGTCGTTCTGCAGCAGATAAAAACTCCCCAAGATGCGGTATAAGTGCTGCAAAAAAAAGGTCACTGGAAGACAGCTTCTGCTAATGGATGACATCTTGTTGTCTCTGCAGGGTTACTAATTCCACTAAAGACTCTGCTCACCTCGCTCACCATATGTTCATGCTGTTGTCCTCTGACAGGTATTACAGGACTCTGTGTGCCCAGACCGCCAGGATCCAAGACAGTTTTATCTTCAAGGTGTTGTTGAATTAAATTCAGCATTAAATAAGATGGCTTCATTAGAAGGTCCTCTCTCTTTGGCTACAGCTGTCTATTTTATACTTTATATGGACTGGTTTTATACAGCTAGCACAGGCCATGTTTATCCTTCTATTGATCTACATGTCTATGCTCAAATTTATGTTATACTGGGAACTGCCACTAAATTTCATAATACATTATACAAGGACGATACAGGCTATTGTGGAAAGACAGCCCCCGGACACAGACAGACAGACAGACAGACAGACAGTGAATGTCCACAACACACGCTTTTATTATAAACAAGAGCACCACAACGCCTTAATCACCAACAGTTTCTCCTTCTCTTTCTCTTTCTCTCACTTCTACTCTCCTCCTCACAAGCTCCGTCTCCTTCCTCCCAACTCCAGCTCGTCAACAGGAGTGAGGCGGCCCCTTTTATACCACCCCGGATGTGCTCCAGGTGCTTCCTGATACTTTGCTGGTGTGGCGGAAGTGTCATATGAGCACCCGGAAGCACTCCTGGTGTTCCTGGACATAGTTCCGGAAGCACTCTGGGTTGTGTGGCGGAAGTGCTGCATTCCAGGACTCGTTAGTCTTCCGGGCACCCCCTGGCAGAGGCCACGGGCCCCAACAGGGATGAGCTTCCCAGCTCTGTTTCCATGGCCCCCTGCAAACCAGCTCGGCTGCCCTCTTGTGGTCCGTCCAGGCATCCCGGTTGGGTAGGGACCCCAGCTGTCCGCCACACTATCTTAAATTTGAAGAGACTTGAGGCTAAGCGAGGCTTTTCAGGAGATCCAGGGCCCTACAACCATCAATCCCACACATGGATCAAGAGATGACCTCGAGGGTAATTTAGTGGGATTACTCTGGAGGAGCTGGAATCTCCTGATGAACCAAAGGTAAATCTGAACCCGTGAGTCTGCGCTCCAAGTGAAAGTCCTAGCCAATCATAAATTTCATGAACCAGAGTCTAAAACTTCAAAACAAAGGCCTGAATATCTCAAGCAGGGCCCTTGGGGTCAGAGTGCAGGGTCAGCTATTGTTCATCACCCCTGGAGCAACTGCAGACTAAATGCCTTACTCAAGGGCCCAAATGAGCAGAATCCCTTGTGGCAATAACAGGATTCAAACCGACTGGATACCAGTGCCAATCCTTAGCCTCAGAGCCACCACTACAGAAACAGCATCATATAAGAGCACCAGACACACACATTCATGCCAACTGCCAAAGAAGACAAAAGGAATCATGGAAAGGGGGCTCTGCTCACAACTGGCAAGCCCCTTTTAATTAGAAGGTCTGAGGGATGAACAGAAGTAAAAGGAGTGCAGCAGCCACACCCCCCCCCATTGTATCATGTCATTGAGAGGCTCTAGGGTGACCTGCAGTCCAGTGTGCTCTACCCGAGTCATTTTTGGTGCCATCCTGCTCCACGTGTTCCTTATCCCTCTGCTCTTGATGACTAATCCAGTCGTCTGCGCTGACCATTTTCTGTTCTTTGAGGTTTTATTGATCGAAGACCAGATGGGACGGGGCAAAGGTGATGTCATTGCTCATGGGGCAGGGTTTCCTATTGTCTGCAAACAGGAACCGAGCTGCTATTGGCTGTACTGTGCCACCCTCTAGTTCGCCACCTGGCGAAGACCAAACTATCCATCTATCTATCCTTGAAATACTTAAAAGATCTGCAATCATCACTCACCTCTACTTCTCTGTGTTTCCTCCATGACATCTTGCCCCACTGCCACCTGATCAAAGCCTCGTGCAGCTGCTTGTGACATTGCAAGGCATGAGGATGCTCCAGTTTATGATACGACTCTTGTCAGGAAACTGCGCTCCTTTACTGTGGGTAGTGACATCTTTTCCATAAGATCTACAACTCTGTGATGGCCAGTGTGGCATCCTTGGCTGGTAACATCACTTCAAGAGAGAAGGACGTCAAACCAACAAGCACCTCCTGGAGGTAGCCATGGAGAAAAAAAAAATCTATCTATCCATTCTATAGTGCCTTTCACTCTATCTATCTAACTATCTATCAGTTATATAGCGCCTTTCCTATCTATCTACCTATCTATCAGTTATATAGCACCTTTCCTATCTATCTATTATGTAGTGCCTTTCATATCTACAGTATTTATCTATCAACCAACCAGATACTTTAAAATATCTACAATCATCACTAACCTCCTCTTCTCTCTGTTTCCTTTCAAGTTTTCTCTGGTGGTATCTTGCCTCACTGTCATCTGATGAAAGTCCTCTGCAGCCACAAGTGATGTTGGAAGGCATGTGGACCCTCAAACTTATGGCTTTTTTTTTAGGAGACTGAAGTCCAGTGTGCTCCTCCAGAATCATCTTTGGTGCCATCTTGTTCCCGGTGTTGCTTACCACTGTGCTCTCTTATGATTGGTCCAGTCTTTTGCGTGGACCACTTCCTGTTCTTTGAGGTTTTATTGTTCAGAGACCAGAAGGGGCGGTGTAGGGGTGGAGAAAATGTGATGTCACTGGTCACTGAGCAGGAAATGTTCTTGTCTGGACTGTTATTGGCTGTACTCTGCCACCCTCTATTCCACTGCCCCGTGCCCTGTGAGACATTCACCAGTCTGACATGTTTGACATAACGTATAAGTGCGCACACACACACACACACATTTACAGTCACAGAAAGGTGCACACACACACTCCCAGAGAGACAACTTTAGAATAAACCGATTTACCAGAATTCTTTTTATATTTTTGCATAAGTAAACCCCGTGACCCTGTAGTTAGGATATAGTGGGTAGGACAATGGATGGATGGAAATTTAAACAGCACTGAGGCTGAAGTCCACTATTGTGTGTGGAGCGCATTCTAAACAATTAAAACATAATGAAGTGGAAATTCTTACTTTAGGATTTTTTAATGGCGCTAATAATTTTCCAATTGTTCAGGTATCAGCCCAGCTGTGCAACTTTGGTCTAGATAAATCATACAGTGTGCCATCATTTCAGGCCGTCTTTGACGCAACGCAGAGGAATCATTTCATAAGATCGATGAGAACACATAAATGAAGGAACAAACAACTCGCCCAGAATGTCAGAGCGCCTTGCCGACATGTTGTTTCAGTTACACTCGGGCTGCCTCTTCAATTTGTCTCCCGCTGCTAACGTTTGCTCATTTCAGCACCAATTCGAGTCCCCGGCACTTTGCAGGACGCCTGTTTGTCACTTCTGCTCAGGCTCAGACCCCGATGTCACTCACATTTTTAGAATGTTAATGAGCAGCTAGCACGTCACTCACACCCCTCCACCAATCGCCTTTCTGCTCGTTCTGAGCCCCGCCCCATTTGCTGGACGTTGCTTTTTGCGCACATCTGCCCCTCAGTCGTGACAGCATTTTGGACGCAGCGCGCTGCCGAGTGCTGAAAGCCAGAGCCGACCATGGCAGGACCAAAACCATCGGAAGATTAATGGCTTTCTGTGTTCCCCTAATTGCATGCTGTTATTAAAGGCTTGTCTTACTGCATGTGAGTAACTTATTATCCTAATCCAAGCTTCCATGGCTTGCCTTGTGAGAATTCTGTTTTCTACGCGGTCACATTTTTGACGATTACTGAACTTAAGTCTAAAATTGAGCTCAACCCCAAAAACACCAGCAGGCACTTCACAAACTGCCCGCTGCTCTGTGTCTTTTGACGGTTTTGAATTACAGGGGGAGAATCTCAATAATCGATCGTTTAGTCACTTAGCGCCCAACGTGACCTGCAGATTCACAGGCACACTACAGGATTACTTCCACGCTTCCAAAATTTCTGAGTCCGTGAGTCTGCGCTCCAAGTGAAAGTCCTAGCCGATCATAAATGTCATGAATCAGGGTCTAAAACTTCAAAACGAAGGCCTGAATATCTTAAGCAGGGCCCTTGGGGTCAGAGTGCAGGGTCAGCTATTGTACATCACCCCAGGAGCAACTGCAGACTAAATGCCTTACTCAAGGGCCCAAACGAGCAGAATCGCTCCTGGCAGTAACAGGATTCAAACCGACTTCCTTCTGGATACCAGCGCCGATCCTTAGCCTCAGAGGTGAGGTGGCTGCTCAGGGTCAGCCGGTCAGCGCTGTTGCTGGACGTGTGCTGTGCAGGTCAAGTCACACCCGTCATGACGTCATTTTGTTATTCTTTTGTTTTATGTGGTATTGTCATGTGTCATTTATTGTCATCTGCACCCTTAGGGCTGTGTGACAGGATTCTTCTTGAATTTTTTGATGCACTTTTGGAAAGAGTTCCTGCTCTCCTGTGCGTCTCTTTAGCGGTTTTCGGGCCCAAGGAATTTATTTCTGTATTTTGTTTTATACCCAAAGGCTTTAGTAAAAAAGCTCATTATTTTAGATTTATCGTTTAACGCCATTATGTACGGTATGTGTGTGAATTATATGTGAATATGTGAATTTCCCCTTGGGATTAATAAAGTATCTATCTATCTATCTATCTATGTGCAACGGGCATCGCTATTGGTGGATTTTGTATTGTTTGTTACCCAGGCAATGTTTCCCACAATTCATCGGGATGCCATGACGATGACATCATCAATGTAAGTATTTAAAGTTTGCTCTTTTTACTTTGAATTAATCCAAACCTGTGAACTCTTCGGTGATTGTTTTTCTTTGAAATTTCTGCCTTAAAAAGTCTTCTTTCTTTCTGAATTTTCACTACCACTTCAGTTCTGCACTTTTTGTTTGGACGAAAGACAGGCTTGCCTTCTGGGCCACAAACTTTATGCATCTCTGACTGCATTTTCTCTTCCGGTCCTTTTTGAAGAATGTGTGTGTCTCGTTCAGGCGGTACAAGAAGGATTCTGAATTTGGGATCGGTGTTTGAATTTGAAGGGATGGAAAGTGTTTCACACCGTTCTTGAAACCATTTTCTGTTCTCCAGGACACTGCCATGCTGTGTGGCACATCGCTAGGATGCAACTCCCAGTTACCAGGGGTGTGGCTTTAAAGGTCATGACCTCTGACATCACTTATTAGATGGCATTGATTTGCTATCCAACCTTTGTAGACAGAAACTCCGTCTTGGTAGCGACTGTCCATTTAGAAGTTTCCCAGGTCCCTGATCTTTTGGCTCTGAAATTGTCTCTACAGTATTATAGATTCATGTTTTGGTTATGACAACAGAATTTTTATCTTCCCAGTTACAACTTTTACAAGGAATTCTGAAATAAAATAAAGGAATGCTGTGTGCACAATGTGTTGTGATGCTTCAAAACAAAAAATGGCAAAAAGAGGATGAGCAGGCCTCAAAACAAGAAAAAGCAGACCAGGAATCCTCCATTAAGCCTGAGCCTTAGAAACCCCCAGGCAGCCTGACCCCAAACTCAAATGGCAGGAAGACTGAGATAAAAAGACAAAGTCAAAAGTAAGGCAGCAACGGTCAAAAGCAGAGATCATGACAGGAGCACCCCGAATTCTGACGGGCGACAAAGTCACAGAGAGAGTTCTGTAGAGACTGTGCCATTGTGCTATGACAGTGACAGGTAGAAGAAATTAGGCCAGCACATCGGCCCCACTGTATTTTTACACCCCACCACGTGAATGTTCAACAAACAGATACACGAGATAAATTACAGACCAAATATCTACGACCATTTACAAATACAACAAACAGTAGTAATAATCATACAACATGTAGGTCCCCATGTCACACCCCAAACAATCTATACAGTCCAAAATGTCCTCACAGTGTTTGTGAACCACACAATGCAATGAACAGAAAAGAAAAAAAGATAAAGCCATTCAGTCCTACCAGGCAGTATCCAGAAGGGTCATAAGCTGCGCCTCCTCCATGACGAGCATCGAGGACAGGAATGGGACAAAATGCTCACCGCTGTCCCTGGACCTGATGGCCCAGCAGTTCCAAAATGACTTTCTGCCTGCTGGAGGTAACTGAGAGAGTAGAACAGTCACAAGTTGGGCCATATCCTCCTGTTTCAGTTTTTATATTTACAGCGACTACAAACCCAAACTACAATCCCTATAAGCCCTTCTGCAACCATGAAACCCCCTGCTTGAAGACCACACACCCCAAATATACAACCCAGAAACCTGTGCTGTCAGTATTATTAGCAGCACATAAAGTACCAGACACCAAACAACAACAACACGTAATAATAAAGCACGTTTCATACAAATGCTGTATCTCAAAGCGCTTTACAAGATGTCAAGGAAATCTCATTTAATGGAAGCCTTCTGGACCCACTAGAGACGGTCGTGGAGGCACAAATCAATCTATCGATTATAAAGCACCTTATCCATCTATCTATTGATTACACAATGTCTTCCACTTTATGTGCCTATTATATAGTGCCTTCCACTCACACATCTGATTCAGTTAAAGACAAATACAGAAATCCCTCCGGTCACTCGGCTCATGTCTGTAATATCTGTCTTTAGATCTCTAACTCCATGATGTTAGTCTCTCTGCTTTACAGCACCTCCACTTAAAAAAGGAAAGGAAAGGACATCATAACGTCTCCAGCCATCTCTTTTATCGTTTTTTTTTGTTTTTTGTAACTCATTAATGTAATAACTTGCATCTATTTTGAAGGCGTATGATTTTAATTGTTAGGAGCTCCTCTGGACGTGTGTCAGCCGTAGGGAAGTTTTAGGAATTGGCCTCTTGTGCACTCCAAGTCCATGACAGATGGGCTTTTATCAGGGTCAGTGCTGTGGAGAAACGCACGGAAAAC
>JANRMT010062837.1:105175701-105187669 GCA_026402145.1 Polypterus bichir lapradei
CGAGAACAGGCCATTCAGCCTAACAAAGCTCGCCAATCCTTTCCACTTATTTCTTCCAAAAAAACATCAAGTCGAGTTTTGAAAGTCCCTAAAGTCTTACTGTCCACCACACTACTTGGTCGCTTATTCCAAGTGTCTATCATTCTTTGTGTAAAGAAAAACTTCCTGATGTTTGTGCAGAATTTCCCCTTCACAAGTTTCCAGCTGTGTCCCCGTGTTCTTGATGAACTCATTTTAAAATAACCCTCTTGATCCACTGGACTAACTCCCTTCATCATTTTAAACACTTCAGTTAGGTCTTCTCTTATCCTCTGTAAAGGCGCAGCTCTTTTAATCTTTCCTCATAACTCATCCCCTGTAGCCCTGAATCAGCCTAGTTGCTCTTCTCTGGACCTTTTCTTGTGCTGTTATGTCCTTTTTGTAGCCTTGAGACCAAAACTGCACACAGTACTCCAGCTGAGGCCTCACCAGTGTGTTATAAAGCCTGACCAGACCTTCCTGTGACTTGTACTCCACACATCAAGGCGCTATATAACCTGACATTCTGTTAGCCTCCTTAATGGCTTCTGTCTGGAAGTCGATAGCTTAGAGTCCACTTAACACGTAACATCAGAGATGAGATGACATGTGATTTGTATCACGTAAATAATTAACAGGAAAAATCAAATCATTAGAACTTCCCAAACGAGTGTCAAACAATAAATCCCCAAATTATTGTGCACTATGACACAAATGTACCGACTCAGAGTGAGACAGTGTAGCTGGGGGTGAAATGGAGTCAGGAACGAGTCAGGTTCAAAGCCCAAAGTTAAGCTAACGGTCGTCAAAATTCAATTTGCTGACCCAGACTCAAAGGGGTGACAGAAAAAATTTTTAATTAAGGGAACAGAAGAAGAGACGTGACCCAAAAGATCCGTAACCTGGAAGACAAGTGTAGACTATCGTAAAGCCAAAAATCAAAACCCGAAATCTTTTTTAGCAGGAACACAAACTAAACAAACAAACAAACAATACCCTCCCCTCTTTGTTATTTCTTTACATTGAAAAGAAGCAAAAAAAAAAAAAGAAGTGTTTGTCGCCGACCTGCGCACTACTGGGCTGACTACTCAGCCGTTCAGCAACAGCCACTCCACAACACTGTGGCACCTGCGCTAAAATAAAATGAGAGAGTAGGAAATACACTCAACTTCTTAACAACGCCTTCTGCACGCACACTAACTATCACCTAAGGATACACTTCTCAGGAGAAGCACAAAAAGAGAAGGGAAACGCAAATCTCACCATAAAGCTTAAAAGCGGAAAGACAATATTCAGACTTTTTTTTATTTACACTAACACTAAGGATATATCTGGAGTCTCAGATGCTGCGGATATTCCTGTGCGGGTCTTTAAATGGCTGCTGTGGTGACTTTGCACATGGAAACTCCCAACCCTAATGCTTGAAATGATGGCACCCATAAAAAACAAAGAAGGCATTGTGGCATAACGCTTAAACTTTTTAACTTTTTTAAAAATGTCTATCTATTATAAAAGAAAATCCTGAGATGAGACGAGACTATTACCAAGAGATTTTTTCAAGTCCAGCCCTCCTCTCAAACCACGCCCTCTCACGGTCCTCTCACCTCTCATTCGTGTCAATGCTTTTGTCAGGCTCAGTTCCTGCACTCTCAGCTCTTATAAATATTTACGTTTTCCTCACTTTAAGTTCCCAATTAAAGTAATTTAAGCAAAACACAAATCAGTGCAAATGTTGCTTTGGAATAGTGCGGGTATTACCGTGTGGTCACGTAGGAAAAATACATAGAAAAAAAAGGCTGTGTGTTCCATGGTTACTCTCTCAGGTGGGTGTTAGCATATTGTAATTTCCTGGACCAATAGCGTGAGTTTTCCTCATTTGACTTATACGACGACATTATAAAATACCGGAAATTATATAATAAAATCAAGCCCTGACTTATCCGTGGGAGAACTTATCCGCGAGTATATATGATCGATCTAGATAGATAGATAGATAGATAGATGACGACTGTTTTTCAACCATAAATGGCCACTGCAGATAATAATGTGATGCAAAAATCCACTTAACACCGTGTCTACAGTTTTCGCGGACTCTCTGCACCAGGTGGACTCTTTTTCATTAGACCAAAAGAAAGTGCCAGCCTGTTGTAAATTTTCCGGTGTCGAGGAGTGTCGGTGAGGCTCGGTGAGAGTGTAGGCGCGACATCCTACAGGTGAGCCTCTGCTCCACCGAGTGTCCACATGGGTGGTAGTGTCACGTGTGGATACTGTACTCTTCTGTATTCATATCTGTATTTCTATAAAATAAATAGTTACATCTAATATCTCAATTTCAAATAAAATATTTTTTGCTGTTTAAGAAGGGTCACATATCTTTATTAGTTCATGTAGAGATTGATACCTGCAGTATTTCTCATCTAAAATGGCGACAGCCTTCATCTTCTTTCAGCTCACTGTTGACTTCACTGACTGCACAAGACTCCGCCACAGCGAGAGAAGAGGAGTTGGAATCAGGCCATGTCTAAAGGAGAAGGCACTAGGAAGACAAACATTGTGGAGAGCACAGGCTGAAGCTCGTATCTGGTAATCTATTAGCCAAGACATGAAAACCAAAACACTGAAGTAAACCGTCATCAGAGTTCAGAAGCAGAAGCAGCAGTTCAACGTAAATCACAATGCAAAGTGCACTCCAAGTTTTGTGAGAATCCACAAACTCGGACAAGCAGGCAGTGCCCGGTGATGTCACATGACAAAACACTTCTGGTTCATTTTTCCTAGCGACACCACAGAGACAAAAGGCACAAAGCATCAATCAAAACGAAAAGTCGTGCAGTGGGAGAATCAAATTGATTCCATGTTCTGAAATTGAAATAAAAGTATGCCCAGGATTCCTTGGTCTTTAAAACCCCCAAGATGAGGTTTATCATATTTTTAGAGATGGTGACACTGACCTGTCACATTAGGCCCCCTCTGACTGTCAAGTGATGGGTGGGCCCTCCACTTGGTCGCATGGTGAAGTCCCTCCTGTGTTTGAGGAGGCCAGGCTGTGGAGCCCATGAAGTGGATGGACAGAGGAGAGCGGCGGCGGAGGCGGTCATTCCGTCCGCAGTAGCCTGAGGTTTGTCTTGTCTGTGTTCTGGCGGTTCGCCTCCTAGACTGTCACAGCAGGCCGCCTTTATTGACGAGCACACAACTCTGCGTCACGGTGACTTGTTGGGCTGACACAGATTTGCTCGTCCATGACTTTGTTTACTTCTTTTTGAATATTTTGTGCTAAACATCATAATTTGAGGGCAAGTTGGCTTTTTTGATTTTTTGCTCTGTTTTCCCGATTGTGGTTTCTTAGGCTCTCATATGTTTCCAATCAAATAAAACGGGTTTATTTAGGAAATAACATAATGAAAGTTTTAATACTTTGGGTTCATAATATTTTATAGCCCGGCAGGGGTGACAATGACAGACCATTAAGCGGATAAGCACCAATTAAGTGCAGTCTTTAGGTCTAGCCATGCAGTGTGACGCCATGACAAACTGGTAGAGATTAATAAGCAACACTTCTGCTGAAGTTCTACGTGGAGTCGGCGGTCATCACAGCCAGCCTTCACAACCACCCGCTGGGTCTGGAGAAGAATCAGAAGATGCCTCGCTTAATGTGCCAATGTAATCAAAATGCTGAATGTCACCCTTTCAAGTTCTTTACGTGGCAGATGGAGCGGAAGGAAAAGGTAGAGTTGGCATCAGCGTCCATCAGTGGCACCTTCCTCTAGACCAGGGATCCCCAGCTCCAGTCCTGGAGGGCCTTAGTGGCTACAGGTTTCCATTCTAACCCTTTCCTTAATTGCTCCTAATCAACTTCATTTTAATTGACTTGTTCTTGAAGACTCAAACCCCTTGTTTTTTTTTCCTTAAGTAGCAGCCAAACAATAATGAGATACAAAATGAGCCAAAGCAACTGGTGTCCATCACACAATATCTGAAAATAAAGAAAGGTGAAGCTCTCAGGAATGCTGATCTGCTCAGGTCTCCAAAACATTTTAACAGTTGCTCTTAGAAAAGAGACAATCAATAATTGTGGAAATGTCTGCCATTGGACAATGAGAGTAGCAACAATCCATGGAATGAAAGAACGAGTTTAATTAACGACAAGAATCAACGGCTAATTAGGCAACTACTTGGAGTTTGAGGCCCTGACTTAGTTGGTCTTCTGCTGGCTCCCTCACTTCACATTTCATTTCTGTTTGGGTGCCACTGAAGCAATTCAAAGGAATGATGAAGAAAATCAGAGGACCAAATCTTAAAAGAACAATGAATTCAAAAGAAATTAGTTAGCAACTGTTGTGGGGTACAAAATCTGTACAATTTGGTTTCTATTTCCATTCTAATTTGTTCAAGACAAGACAACAGATGAATTACATTCAGGACAAATCAAAGCAGGTCTTCTTCCCTGTTATACCTCACTTTTAAAACAGCTGTTCCAACAAAGAAAGGAAGACATGCTGGTGACTCAGGCTATCGATGACTTTATAACCTGAGGAAGGATGGACATCTAATTAGTTTACAGCCTGGGAAAGGAAGACCTGCCGATACCTCAGAGAACATCAAAAAAAGTTTTATTGTTTGGGAAAACGGAGAGTGAATTCATTCATCATATTGACAGCCAGCCAGCCAATCAGAATATCTAACAATCACATCTGACAAAACCCCCTGGTAGAATTTTAGAATAAATGTGCCTCATCTGAGGAACGATACAGGAAGCGACGAATACGTCAGAAGAGAACAGAGCGATGTCAATGTGCGGCCATTTCCATCTGGTCGCCAGAAAAGCATCATGAACAACTACAAGTGCTAAGATCACAAGTCACCTGCGACATTCATCCTTGTCATCTTTACTTTTTCATAAGATTTTACTAAACACTATATATATCCAGACTTTACTATCCGTCCTATTTTCTAGTATTCTTTGTTCTACTGGTATTATTATTATTATTCCTGTAATAAATACCACGCTGCTTTCAACTTTCTGTGCTTTGTCTTCATGTCTATACTGTAGAGTGATTGAAGTAATAAGGTCAATTTTTTGAGCACCTGGTGCAGCCGGAGGTTTGCCATACACTCTGTGCTGCAAGGTTTATTAAGGCTGAGGGTGTGAGCTCCACCCAATAGTAGGGAACAGGATGTAAAGTAAGGCATTCTTGGCTGATAAATGGCCGATAGTCAAGAGTGCTGAGCCTTTGTATGTTTAAATGCATTCTTGTAGACCAAAACTAACATTTAGGTCTGAGATACCATTAAAACATTGTATGTTGTTCGTGCCAATAATAAGTAAGTCTCATGAGTTGTGTTATTCCTAAGGCACTTGTGTGGTCTAAAGTGCTAGAGATTAACCAGCTGTGTGTTTGTCATTCATGGGCACTGTTCTGGTTAGGGTCTGTGTGTATGCATATATCTATGTATGTGTGTATGTGTGCGTTAATCTTAAAGTGCAACAGTAGACCAACCCGGTAACGAACTTGACGAGTACACTTACCTCTGAAGAAAACAGGTGAAGGGTAAGTAGAGGGAAATATCATGATAATACAGCAACAAAAACAGGTCACTAATTAAGAATGAAAGAATGAAAACCTGCATCCCACTGAGGCCCTCCAGGACTGGAGTTGGGGATCCCTGCTCTAGACTGAGGACCATCGGGGAAAATTAGTCTCTGACGGTGTCACCACCCTTTTCCTTTCCTAGATAATAATAAAGCACCCTTTAGACTTGCATGTCTGACAGAGAACAGAAACAGACAAGAAAAGATGAAGATTTGGGATCCTAGAGGATAACTCATTTAAATCGATAGAAAAAATGGTGCCAAGGCACCAAAACAGAAAGATTTAAGCAAGGTGGTTTCCAGATGCTGACCCCTCTTTGAATATCTGACTCCCAGCCCCTTTCTTGGTTATATAGGTGGGCGGGCAGGCAGAAGAAGCGGAGTTACGATCATTCACCTGGAAGTGATGTCTTAGGAGGAAGAGGTGGAACAAAATGAGAGGTGGATATAAAAAGAATTAGGCTCCAAGAAAGAAAGTCCCATTTAATCTGAAATCCTGTTCATCGGAAGAAACGACAGGCCCCACCGCGGCTTCGCCCCCTGATGTGAACCCATCGACTCAGACAGGGAAGTGATATCCAGGATGTCCTTTAAACTCGTCGCGTTGTTAATCACAGATCAGGGCCTCTGAAGACGCAACGCGTAATTTTACGCCATTTTCATGGCCATTTTGTTTAACAACAGCAAATATAACCTTTGAAGTAAAACACTGAGGCTAAATTTGAATTCTAGGCCTCAAAACAAAACAAAAACTGAAATAATTGATGGATATCAAAAATAAGACAACGAAAAAAATTGCAAAAATTCAATAACTGCATCCAATCCTTGCATTATTAGTTAGTCTCTCTGCATTATTATGGACTTCTGGTCGAGAACTCTTTCCTGACCTGGACCTCCAGTTTTTGCCTACAGTGATTAATGCTTTTTATTTGAGTGTTTTTGTGTATTTTACGTTGATTTCATTTCTCACTTGACTTACTCTGATAAGTTCCCTTTTATTACTGCCTTGATTTTCTTCGTTTATGTGGCAGGGCGTGTCACGTGACCTCGTTCTTTGAGTTTGCGATGTCTTTCTATACATATGACAGCATTGCTGTGTGTGATCCCTTAGACTAAACTCTGCGTCTTCATTCTGTTTAGTGCACTTAGCAGATTTTCCAGACAGGCTGCAGTGTTTGAATTCTTTTGTGGTTTCTGATTTTTGACTCCTGACTTATCCTTTTGATTCCTGGCTGCCCAATTAGTTTTTACCACCTGGTTTTGCTTTTGCTCCCCCAACTACAACACTGTCTAAGAAGTCATCTCCTGGTGTTTTGTTGCTGCCAGTAATCTTCAGACACCATGCCAGCGCACCCTCCTCTGCTTGGCTGACTTTCCTAGTTTTCTTGAATCCTGATTTCCCGGTTTTGACCTTGGCTAGTGTAGATGTCCTTCTCCCAATTCCATTCTTCATTCACACTGTTGTCGTTTTGTTTCACGATTTCTGCTTCTCCCCAGTCCCTTACTTGCATTTCGCTCGGCGAGTCTGATCAATCTGCTTTAGCCTGTGATGTTCTAGCGGTGCCACATACGTATAGTGGATTGTGAAAGGGGGTCCTCAGACCCCATCACTTCCTGCACACTTTTATTGCGGCGTAGGCTGAATTTTACATGGAGAAATCTGTCATGTCTGCTCATCTGTCCTCACTCAATGACCCATACTGACAAAGTGAAAAAATATTTTCAAAAAGGTGGGCAACTTTAATTAAGAATGAAAAACTGAAATCTCTCATTTCCTAGAAGTACTCAGACCCTTCATTCAGTATTTGGCACAAGCCCCTTAGGTAAGTAAGTATCTACTTGCTTAGTGCACCTGGATTTGGAAGGACCCCGGCTGGGATACGACATTCCACATCTATAAGGATTTTCAAAAGCCCCATCCACACTCTGTGATCATAATTTACATATAAAACGTTTCCAAATGAAGTCATAAATGGTGAAGATGGACCTGCCGGTCAGTAAGCTGGTGCTTGTTTGGATACAGCCAGGCTTGTTATGATGTTGCACTTTGTTAATTTCAATCACCGTATACATTTTGTTAATTGTGCTTTATTTAAATATCTTATAATAAAGTATATGGCCTTTTGTGTCACATTCCTTGTTGTTGTAAAAAGGGGGTCACAAACACAGCTTAAAGGTGTAAGACCTCCTAAAAATCATACAAAAGCAGGCCAGGCCCTTTACCAACCTGCCCAGGTACGGCCTCACTGCCAACAGCCAGCCAGCCGCCAGCCGCCAGCCGCCAACCACCACAGACAGGCTATACTGTTGTTGTCCTGTGTGTTTGAACCAGAAACTAAACAGCAGCCAAACTCTACTTCACAAAAGATTAATAGAGTCAGGAGATAGCACCTTGCACCAATTTTAATTCGATTTAATGAAGTTAGAGTGAAACTGAAAAGAAGTAAAATACAAATAATTACTGATTTAAATAAGCAATATAACTTTGCTCTATATTTATCAAATTAACTTAAAATAATACTTACAGGCTTTGCTTCGATGGGACTAACACTGACTAATCGTGAAACATGCTGTCTAACTATTGACTTCCTGTAATTCTGTTTCCGCTTCCTTACAACTATGTACATGAATATTCATAAGGTTATATTAACATTCCTTTGAACATCAAATAACTATTCTGCGAGGCAGAACACAGGCTTTGGCCTGTATAGGCTGACAAAGAGCTCTGGCTTTAAAAATTCAACATATTTAAGTTTAAAATTCACAAAAATGCTCTTTGAGAGAGAGCAATCAAACCTCTGGTATGAACAGACATCGTCAAAACAAGAAACTTTATCAATAAACAACTTATTGGTCTAGGACCCAAAGCCCATGTACATGGTGGAGATAGCCTGCACCTCCAGTTCTTTGCTTATGTAGGACTTTCTTTTGTGTGAGGAGTGTATGACCAGTGTTTTTCATGAAATGCAATGTGCCTCACTGTAAGCAGATGTTGCTATGGTTCACCTCCTGCTGGTCGTTATTCTTTTCTCTGTCAGCCGCGGCATGCAGCTGCTTGCCATGAGAAGGATTTGAAGCCCAATTACATGGCCAAGGTAACCCACACCTCCTATTCATGGCTCGTGTTATGATCATGTCATACGCTCTCAATTAGGAGCAAAATCAAGGTTCAAAGTCTAGAGGTTTGTGGGTTTTTTTTTGTGACAGATGGACAACCTTTAGCATTTTATACATAGCAACCAGATAATTATGAATGAACAAAGAAATCAAAGAAAAATGAAAAAAACTGTATACCAAGGCAAACAAGTCCACATCTGTAAATGAAGAGCAAAACCCAAAAATAATACAAAACAAAAAAAAAGCAGCAACCAGAAAAAACAAATTAATATGCACAATAGTGAGGACTTTCAAAGAAACACCTTCACTTGACCAAAAAGGCAGAGGGCTGTCCCAGCAGCAGTGATGTCAGAGTGGCCCCGCCTCCTTGGGGGTCCCCTCACAGAACACAAGGAACATAAGAACACAACTTAGATGCACTATGCATTAAATAACACTTAAAGCAATATTAACATAAAAACAAAAAAAAAAAACATTAAAAAAATACAGTTCAAGAGCAAGCACAAAATAAATAAATAAACACACACACAAAACATATGCCTGGAGGCAAACCGTGGCTGTGACATAATGCTTGTGCTCTAGTAGTAAAACCCCCAAGAGGCGGGGTCACAGTGACATCACCGTTTAGCACCGCCCAAAGCCTTTACATGCTGCCAGAGGTCTATTGAGAGGCTGTGGAGAGCGCACTATGGCTGTCCGTGCCGTTTGGATTTTCTGCTTTTGGAGATTTTTTTGTTCTTCAATTCTGCCAAGGACTTGATCGTCTTGTCTTGCCCTTTCAGTCACACCCTTTTTTGCCTTTTTGTTGTTTATTTATTTATTTATTTTTAAAATGATTTTATATACACATAGCGGGTTGGAAAATGGATGCATGGATGGATATCGTAAGCCTGCTTTTTGAGTTTGTTTCCAAGGCTGTTCAAGTTTTTGTACATTTACAAGCCTGCTCAACGCTTTCTGCCATCTTGTGTACTACAATTTGCTTTAATGTTTAACACAAATGCCTCAGTGGAAGTCGATCCGCTTAAATTTTTAGAAGCAGACCCTATACCACCTCTTTGATATCTTGGTATTTCTTGATTTATGAAGAAATGTGGAACCATCTGGTGAGGTCTAAGCTAAAGTATTGGTGTCATTGTTATTTATTTGATTGAATATACGAGGGACATTCAAAGAGTTTCCAAACTTTTTAAACTCTATTTATTAAGAATGTCAAAAACAAATGAGATCACTTTTCTGCATAGTCACTTTTGTTTGCGAGCGTTGTACCAACTTTTTAATGCCCAATTACTATTCCTCCCTCCCACCTTCACCGTTTCCAACAAAAATACAAGGTGGCGCATGAAAAACCGAACCATCTCCGACTCCAACGTCGACGTACGTTTCTTAGCCCGTACACGAAACGAGCAACGGGGCCCGATTCTTTTTGCAGTTTGCAACTGCCCCAGTCTCATGCCACTTCTTCACCAACTCGTGAATGCTGATCTTTGCTGGTAGGTTTACACCAGGAAACTTCTGTGCGAAAATGTCCCGCGTTTCCTTAAAAGAACCGGTAGACACATACGCCTCCGCTATTCCAATCTTCTGTTGCAGAGAATAAATCTTCCGCGTCTCTTTCATGCACGTCTGTACCCACTGGCTCACAGATTCCTTACTAATGCACTGTTGGGGCTGCTGACCCCGTCACGACAACTAGATCTCCACGACCGCGACGGCACCCGCCTGTATAATAGCTCGAGCCAGCCGGTCAGAGACGGTTCGGTTTTTCGTGTGCCACCCTTTATAAAAGTGTGGAAACTTTTTGTACGTCCCTCGTACTTTGTTAATCCCTAAGGGTAAATTGTCTTTTCATGTGACCTTTGGCGGGCCAGCAGCTGTACAGCCCCCTGGAGCTACTTCAGGTTAATGGCCTTCCTCATAGGCCCAAAGGCTTAGGAACCCTTCTGGAAGTACTGAGATTTGAACCAGCAACCATCGGCTAAGCTAAGCTTCAGCAGGAAGAACCAAACCAGATTTTGTGTTTAATTTAATATCGGTTACCAAAGCCGCTTTAGTTTCAAGAGAGAGATGTTGAACGAAGGGCATTTTAAACTGCATGGACACTTTTAATCTGGTGTCGTAGTTATTTTAATCTGAATTATGTTACTACTAGGCGGCACGATGGCGCGGTGCTGGTGCTGCTGCCTCGCAGTAAGGAGAGCTTCCCTGGTCCTCCCTGCATGGAGTTTGCATGTTCTCCCCGTGTCTGCGTGGGTTTCCTCCCACAGTCCAAAGACATGCAGGTGAGGTGCATTGGCGATCCTCAATTGTCCCTACTGTGTGCTTGGTGTGTGTGTGTGTGTGTGCCCTGCGGTGGGCTGGCGCCCTGCCCGGGATTTGTTTCCTGCCTTGCGCCCTGTGTTGGCTGGGATTGGCTTCAGCAGACACCCTTGACCCTGTGTTAGGATATAGCGGGTTGGATGATGGATGGATGGATGGATGGATGGATGGATGGATGTTACTGCTACAGGTACCCTCTTGGAGGATCCGATTTAAACTCTTGGTCTGATTATCTTCTGGTTACTAATTGTTTTAGAGTGGTGATTCCCAACGTGGGGGGCAATTTGATTTTTTAGGGGGGTAATTTGAGAATTTAGGTACATTAAACAATTTATAAAATGAAAAAAACATAAATTCACTGTTAGAAATGATAGAAAAAAAATAAACAAATCATTTTTATTTTGTACAGAGACATTTATATTTATATAAACATAGAAAGGATGGTGAAGAACCCTTAAATTTATGATTTTAAAACTGGCTTCGGTTTTTCTACTTAGAAATCGTTTTTACCATTAAAATAATATGAACATTAACAATGATTATAAAATTTTGCAATATAACAAAAATATAAAATGATGAAAATATTACAGAAAAAGCTGTCATTAAAGTTATTTTATATTTATGGATATCACGTCTCTTATTATATGTTTTCAAAACTGTATTTGCTGTATTTTCATATTACAGTTGAGTCTCGCTTATCCGACCTTCGCCTATCCAACATTCTGTATTATCCGACGTCCCACCGAAAAAAAAAAAACCCAAGAAAACGCACCAATCGAAAACAAGAACTGCAAGTTGCGAGCGTGAGCGTAGTCTATTTTTTGCTGCTAAGTTCATTTTTTCAGTTAAATGTTTCTGTTGTTTTGTTGTAAAACATGATTACAGTGGATTATGTGGCCAGCCCTCTCTGGCGTGTGTGTGTGT
>JANRMT010062837.1:105187679-105204522 GCA_026402145.1 Polypterus bichir lapradei
AGATAGATAGATAGATAGATAGATAGATAGATAGATAGATAGATAGATGTGAAAGGCACTATATAGTAGACAGGCAGACAGATAATATCTCTGAGCCAGTTCCACATGTTTATTTTCTCATTCTCTCCTTCACTTTATTCCATTGGTGTTTTTTAGTTCAGTTTGACGTCTCTTCCTGAAAGTGCGTGCCTGATCCTGACTAGTTCCTATTCTGCAATTCCACGTCTTCTTTAAAAGCCTGTTAACATTTTATTGCCGTTTTCCGTGCGTTTCTCCACAGCACTGACCCTGATAAAAGCCCATCTGTCATGGAGTTGGAGTGCACAAGATGCCAATTCCTAAAACTTCCCTACGGCTGACACACGTCCAGAGGAGCTCCTAACAATTAAAATCATACGCCTTCAAAATAGATGCAAGTTATTACATTAATGAGTTACAAAAATCAATAAAAGCGATAAAAGAGATGGCTGGAAACGTTATGATGTCCTTTCCTTTCCTTTTTTAAGTGGAGGTGCTGTAAAGCAGAGAGACTAACATCATGGAGTTAGAGATCTAAAGACAGATATTACAGACATGAGCCGAGTGACTGGAGGGATTTCTGTATTTGTCTTTAACTGAATCAGATGTCACAGCCTATCACAGCCTGTCAAACATTGTCATCTTTTCATTTTTCTAGTTTTGGATCATTCAGGTCTGCTCCCTGTTTGCCCTTTGCCACTGCCCTGGGCCTAAAGCTGAGCCTAAAGCCTCTGGCTCACCCGTGTGTCTGCGGGGTGAAGCTTTTAACTTTTAAAGGATGGCTTGGTGGATCAAAGTGTGAGCCTCTGAAGGAGTGTGTGGCAGTGCCTTCAAGTTGGACTTCATGACTTTTGTGTGGTGTGTTCATTATGTTTGCTTCACCAAGTCGACCCCCAACTGCTTTACAGGAGGGCTGACGACCCTGAACTATCAACAGGAGGCGCCCTGCTCCTCTTTTCACGATGCCATCCCATCCCAGCTTTGTTCCTGTCTTGTGTCTCTGCCTGCCAGCACAGGCGCCAGATCTCTGCCACGCCGCACCTTAAAGAGCAGCTCAGGAAATGCACAGCTGTGTCTTTGTACAGCTGAGTGTTTTTGTGGTTTTCTTAGGGTCTCCATTTTTTTTTTTTGCTTGCTTTTTTCCATGATGAATAGTGAATTATCCATAGATAATAATCCTGCCACTCAAAGCTAAATGAAAAAAAGATGGCAGGAACCTGAAAATGGGCGCAGCTGAAAGCAACACCAGAGGTAAATCCAACATGGAAATCTCATCACATCAAGCAAGAGCCACCGATGTGGCAGGGGCATCCTGGAGTGAGCAGAGTGGGTGAGGCTGGACAACTAGTCAGTCAAAGGGCGCCTGGAGTCGGCACAAAATGCCTACTTGTGTTGGTGGTTGGTTTAACTCTCCTCCCTAGTTGGCACTCACACTTTCTATTTATGTCTGGCACTGGAGAAGTTGAACCCGCTGAAAAGACGACTTCACTCAATGGCCCGCTCTGTGTGCACATGGTGCGGTGCGGTCGTGCTGCCCCTTTGGATTGGCTTGGATTGTCTCATTTGTAAATGTGTGGAGCATGGCGGGGACACGGGTAAAGGAATGTGAATTGTCAAGTCGTCATAAAGCGCCACCACGGATATGCAGGGAGCGAGTGACCTGTGTCTGTGTGTGAAACTGCAGCAGCTCACAGTCAGTAAAAACTACAATTAGTGGAGAAAAAAACAATGGGTCATTTAATGAAAAAAAATGACTAAATTACTCAACAAAGAGGGTCATTTTATAGGATATTATTACACCTCTATTTTAATTTCATAGTAATGACTCATACATTTATATATATATATTTTTTTTCAAAGAAGATATTATGACAAGTGTTTTTAAATGTATAATAATTATTATTAATTTTGAAGAATACAAAAGGTGTCATTTTTGTTTCAGACATTATAACCTGTGCATTTCAGTTCATAATAATTATTAATTATAATTAAATCTAAATAATGTAGGGTGTGCCATTTTTGTATATAACATGTGCATTTTAATTCATAATAATTACAATTAATTGGGAATAATACTGAATATGCCATTTAGTACATGATATTATGACATGTGCATTTTAAATTCATAATAAATAACAAGCATAATTAATTCTGAATGTACAGAATGTGCCACTTTGTATTAGACATTATGACATGTATATTTAAATTAATAAGAATCAATAATCATAATTAATCGGGAATAATACAGAATGCCCTTTTAATGAACTGTAATATGGCATGTGTCATAATAATTAACATTAATGAAGAATTACTGAATGCTGTGTGAATGCTGTGTCACTCTGTATACTGCTGTATATGACGAGGTGTGTATGTGAAGTCACTCTTAATCTCTCACACATGTGTGTTTTGTATCAAGTGAATCAGAACTAACAAAGATGAAGGAATTCTGAACACACGTCACACTATGGGTCATTTTGTACAGCATATTACAAATGGGGTCATATTAATAGCTGTAAATAAATTTAAATAATATAGAAATATTATATTGTATATTATGATGTGTAATTTAATGTAAAATAATAGTAATCTATTCTGCATATGGTTTGCATTTTCATTTATAATAATTAATAATGATAAATTCTGAATAACATAGAAAGTGTATTTTATTACACAGTATAATATAATGTGTGTCGTTTTAATGAATGATAACAGTTAGAGGTTAATTCTGAATAGTACTTTTGTGCAGTATAACACTGTACCATAATTAATAATTAATAAGCATTAATGAATTGTCATTAACAAGGAAGTTTCATATTTATACAGTATAGTATAACTTGTGTTACTTTAGTCAATAAATATTGATTTACTCTGAATAGTACAGAAGGTGTAATTTTCTGTGGTATCACTTATGGTATTAACTATTCTAATTAATAATTATTAAATATTAATGATATCACAATAATTAGGTGTCTTTTGTACAGTATAACATGATGGCTTTCTTTTAATTAATAAATTATAACTAATAAATATTTGGACATTTTACCCAGTGAAATATGGCAGGTAACATCTTATAATGAATAATAATAATTACTGATTAATTCTAAATAGTGCAGAACTTGTCACACTATTAATAAACTCTAAATAGTTAAGGTGTTATTTTTATACTGTATAATATTGCTATTGTCATTTTAATTAATACAGAATTGTTAGCTCTGAATAGTAAAGACTGTAAAATCTGATATAAGACAATAAGGCACCTACTAATTTAATGAAAAATAAATAAATATTGATTCATTCTGAAGAGTACAGGTGTTATTTTTAATATGTAAGCAACTAATTAATTAAACATTCATGAATTGTAAATATTATAGAAGTGTTGTTTTATGCAGGATACACTGGCTTGTGTCATTAATTAATAATAATAATAATAATAATATTCAATCTGGATTGGGCAGACAGTGCAATGTTTGTGCCCAGTATATTGCATTATGGTAAGTAGTACTCGAATTAATAATTAATAAACATTAACGTATTCAGAGTAACATGCAGGAAGATGTCATTCAGTTCATAAAATGGCCCCTTAATTAACAGTAATTAATGATAATATGACAGTACAATCATTATAATAATTGTTATCGGTTAATTCAGACTAATCCAGAATGTGTCACTTTCCGCAGTCTAACGTGACAAACGCCGTTTTCTTTACTAACGAGGAGTCTTGGACTCTGATTGGTTCGTTTGGTGCGGCACGTCATGGTATCACATGGTGTGTGGTGTATTTCATGACGTATAAGTCGGTTTGTCTCATCATTTTATTTATTGACTAGTTCTGAATCGTGCAGAGGGTGTATTATGGTAGGCACCTTTTTGAGTTGCAGTAGACGTTAATGAATTGTGAACGACATGGAGAGACTTTCCTTTTGCGTCCTAATAATTAATAAACAGGACTGGATTCCTAGTGTCATACGGTCTAACGTGGCGTGTGTCACTTTGATCACCAGTCATTTATAATTACAGGTGACTTCTGATTGGTGCAGACTGTGTCACTTTATACCACGCCATGTCACCGGGTTGTTTTGCACCGCACTGTAAGGCAGGACCCGAGTCCTCTTCATGGCCGGGTGGCCTTTACCAGTGACCAGGCTACTCCCGATTCCTCCGCAGTTCTGCTCAGCTCACATTTGAATGAACTGACGACGGTTTGACTCCAAATTGCCCAAACGTCGCCTCCATTCGTGTCCCTCCATGGGGTCCCCCCATTCTGGCATGGCGGCGCCTCCCCTCGGTGTCCCTCAGCCATTACGGTCTTGTCTCTGAAGAAGTGAAATCGACACTCCGAAGCCTGAATTGTGCAGAGGGGGCCCGTCTTTGTTTCAGACGTGAGCCTACAGTGTGCCTTTCTCAACGGGCCGCTCTCTCCGCTCCTCCATTAGGCCCTCGCATGTTTCCGAGAGTTTTGTACTAATTTAGTGACAGATGCAGGGAGCTTCTGAGTGCCAACATGTTCTTATACTGCATGTTGCCGCTCTGATCCCCCCAAGTTCAAAAGCAATAAGACACAACTGTGTTACCGGGGCCTCAAATCACAGTTGCTGAGCAACAGCCACCATGCAAACACAGTGTTGCCAGATGAAGAAACAAGTCAAACAACATGAAAGCCAACAGAGAGCAGAGCCGCTGCGCCGATGGGATAGAGCGCCATTCCCACAGACTGGGCCGGGAAGCTCCGCATGGATGCCAGCCCTGCGTCTGGACGGCCACTTCAGCCTCGATGTTCACAGGGCACTTGCATTTAGGCAGATGAATGAGCTCTCGCCCGGCTTCTACCATCTATGAGTGTGAAGGGAAATAATCTGCAACTCTACCATCTGAAACCCACCCAACTTCAGGAGAAGCCGTGAATACGGAGAATAAAGGAGAAGTGGTGGTGGGGCGGCAACCTTTGTGGGTGTGGAGTGGACATCTACTGCAGGCCTTGAAACCTTAAGAGGGTCCCCATGGTCACGTGGCAGAGGCCAGCAGAAAACCTGACTTGCTTATGTGCTTCGATGAATCCCTGTGCTCATCCCAACTTGTGTTTGGAGTAAACATTGGTATCCACACATTCGTAGCTCAGCGCCAGCTCTGGGGAGCGTTGACAAGTTTTCCTCTCACCATATAAATCAATAACAACATGCAAATGGGCAGTTTTGTGGCACAGTGCTCAGCTCTATGGCTTCAAAGCTCCTGTTCACTTAAGGCAAGGCTCAGAGTTTTCATGTTCTCCCCCTGGCCCTGGATGTCTGCTATGAGTTCTCCGGTGTTTTGACACGAGATTAATGGACCATTTAAAATCAACACGGTGTGTGTGTGTGTGTGTGCCATGAGCTGGCGTCACATCCACAGGGACACATCATCTGCTCCAGGGGTAAACGCCAGCTTCCTGTCATCTTATAATGGAAAGAAATTGGTGTAAAAAGCTTGAATGGATAAAATAAAAGGCATAAAGAATAAACTTAAATTAACTGTGGGTGTCCCGACCAGATATCAATATGCCACAGTGGGCTGTGTGTGTGTGTGTGTTACATTTACTGTACAGAATGAGTATCAGTAGGCCCGGGGCTGGCACCTCACCTCTGTCATCTGTTCATGAAAATCACCTTCTGTATCTTAGCATCGTCAGGTTTGTCACGGCGGCTGTCCGGATAGAACTGGAGTCACAAACGCCAAAGGGTATGTCAGAGCTGATGGGGACTTGGACGGTTTGGAGCTCACTTTGGATAAGGTGTCTGTCATGACAATAGAGAAATACATAAATTAAATAAATAAGCTTGGAATAGACAGACAGACAGACAGATAGATAGAAAAGGAACTATCTATCTGACACTATTAAAACATTATTATTATTAAAATGCTGTTGTTATTATTATTAAATTACACTTTTGCCGCTGATGATGAGGACAACCTCAATAATTATAAAAATACTACTACTACTAATAATAGTAATGCATACGCATGAACATCACATAAAACTGCCCTGTGTCTTGTCATGATAAAGGCAGTAACAACAGGACTAGTTAAGAAAAATAAATAAATAAAAATAAATAAATTAATAAATTAATAAATTAATAAATAAATAACATGTGCTTTGTCTTTATGTTGGTAAAGTATCTAATTGCATTTTACTTCAGAACTCATCACAGAGCTCTGCATCAGCACTCAGTGAGAAGCGTTATATAAAAATAAACTGAACTGATGATAATAAACAAATATGCTTAGTTATTTAGCAGATATTTTGGACAGATTTACTCAAAGTGAGTTATGAAAATGGCCAAATATATTATAATTATATTAACATAACACCACAGGTCATGGGGAAGCAGGAGCCTATGCTGTCAGGGGAGGCACCAGTCCTGAACATGGAGCCAGCTAATCATCATCATCATCATCATCTGTATTTTTTTTTTTATTGTATAACAGACATACGACCCAAAATGAATTACAAAAATTAGGTCTGTTGACTTATCCTCAGCTCAACACAAATAATAAAAAATGCTTTGACATACTGATTTGTATATTGTATGTTATATATTAATTGTATATATTTTTATATTCTATCTTTACATTATGACCATGCAGGCCCAGCTCCAGCTAAACTCCTGCAAAAAATCATATCAAGTCCACCCCCTCACGTTGCCAGTTATATTACTTGTTGGATTATTCGGAAGTTATCAATTATGTCCCCCCCCTAGTATTTCAGATTAATATTATGGCCTGAAGCTGATGTGGCAATACTACAATATTATTATTATCCTTATTCATTTTCTTACAAGTTTGTTCAGACCATTAAATAAGCATGCAAGGGAATTAATTATAATACTACTATTACTAATAATAATAATATAAAGGCAACTTAATGAAGCGATTAATACAAAATAATAATAATAATAATAAGAAGAAGAAGAACTGCTCGTTATTTTATTGGCCCTTTACACTTGTACTTATGTTTCAGCAAAAAGTAAAAAAGCAACAGTCATTAAATTAAAAGTAAATAAATCCCACAGTCAACACAATCTCTCCATTACTAAATACAACACACGCAACATAACAGAACAACATAAGCAGCAGAGTTCGATAAAGAGTCAAGGCTGTGATGTTCAGCGCTGCTCTCACCCTCTGATTTGCCGTGTCCTGCGTTACATACACTACGTATACTGTAAATCTCTATGCTGGTCTTGATATTTATATCTTATGTATTGATTTCACACACACATTAGGCAAATTAATTAATTGAGTGATTATGACATTATTATTATTTCCACTCCTTTGGATTATTATTATTATTAATATTACTCTATTATTGTTGTTATTGTATTCGCTCTGTATACCTGCGCTCATCTATAAGTGGGGGGAAAGCAATACATATAGATTATATGTAAGGTAGCATATAAGCATATTATAAACAGACACACACGCGCGCTTTTCTTTTTTTAATAGATTCCCACTTCTGCACGCTGTCCCCCCAGTCCGCTCGTTCCTGACCCGCCCAGATCGCGTTCACGCGTCTATTTCTGTTATACTGACAGTAATCGCCCCCACTATCTAGGGTTGAGGTCTACCATTTCCTATTTTGATGTCATGTATCCCCTTATAGACCTCGTCCTAGTTTTCCCCTTGCCGGCGGCCGAGCGGCTGTCATCTGCCGTGCTGTAGTGGACTTTCTTTCTTTCTTTTTCTTTCATTTTTTCTTTCATTAAGTGACCAGAAGCGAATGATTTTTTTTTAAACTTTCAGCCGAAGAGCTCGCAGACAAAGCTAAAAAACAAAGGTGGGGTAAAAGAAGTGCTCGCGCATTGGTGCCCTCGGAACGGCACACACAGCCATTTAGAAGATCCGCCCTAATCCGCGGATTACCCGCGATTGCATCTCCTCCACTTTGCGGAGCGTTGAGAAAACGGCTTTCTCATTAAAGAGCAGTTTAAAGCCAAAGAAGTCAGACTTGCATAAATCTTTAATAAGAGAAGCCTTTTCAGCACTGGCTGCACTTTATGAAACGCGCCCCAAACAGCCCACCCCCCCCCCCCCCCCCAAGCCCCCCGGGTGACACAATCTGTCCCGGTCAGGAATCCCAGGAGCTCCACTCACGGGGGTGACACGTGACGCCGGCGGGTAATCCCCACTAGTGCGGCTTTGTCTGCGACAAACAAAAGGCCACCCAGGCTGTAAAGGTGGCCTGGCATTTCCTGACTCCTCACCTTGGCAGGTGGTGCATACACTGGCTGAGCTGTGCCGGAGGGGGCCATCACTTTGGACAACTTGTGTAGAACTTCTGTTTGGCCACATCCAGATTGCTACTTTTTTTTTCTTCCACTCTAGCAGCTGCATGGAGACTGGTGGAGGGGGAAGGGGAGGGGGTGACTGGGTGGACTGGCAACCCACAGAATTCACAGACTTGGCAGGACGTCCCATGCCCATTCGCAGCACCTATTCTGGCTATCCCTTTCAAGCGTTTTGAAGGAAATAGAAATTTGAGATCCAAATTTAATCCATCGAGTATTTCAAGAAAAACACCAAAACTAGGAAAAAAATAAATAAATGGGAGGGAAATGAAAATGCGAGAGACAACTCCAGTCGGGGGAATATTGAAGTGCTTCAGTAGGAGAGCTCAAATACTGCAGACGACAAAGAACACTTGCACTTCCATCGGGGCGCCAGAAGAGGGCAGGCCAAGTCCAGGCAGCAGCCGGGTCCTAAATGCCGGCTCGTGCGTGTGCAGTGCGGGTCTGCCGCTCTTCTTTATGGTTGCCACTCACGCAAACAAGACCTACAACATACGTTAACCGCAACTCTCCTCCGATGTATGTATTTATTTTATTTTTAATCTCCATTTGCATTTAAATGCATTTCGGTAAAAACGAAATTGTTGGAGATTAGCCGGCAACGCATTTCATTTTCGGAGCCTGTAGGCTCGGCCGGCAGAACGCGAGCACTTTTATTATTTAATGATTGTGAATTCGAGTAAACTAATTAGAAGGTGTCAGATGTGCTGCCTTGGGAGGGTTCATTTCATATTTATTCTGCCCGGTATCCTCCCTTCTCTCTGTCTTCCTCCGAGCCCCCCCGGCAGACATTGTGTCACTTTAATGGAACACAGCAGGAAATCAGAGCGCATTACATGCAGGACGATCTGCTCGAATTCTTCTAACCCAACAAATGTCGGCCGTAATGGATTAGATGATTCAGTCAAATGGACAGTTCCAGGTGAAAGAAACGAACACCCATTTCTACTTTTAGGCTGTACAGGGGGGGGGGGGCGGGCATGGATAGGAAAAATAAAATAAAAGAAGGTCATCTGGGTGGCAGAACCGAGGAGAGGCTTGACATGAATCAATCAAGCGGGCTCCATTTTACACTTAGAGCACCTAATGCCTAAACATGAGCGTGCGCCTGGAAATTAGCACCCGATTATGAGCATACATGATCTCCCTCTGGAAGACAATAATATTGGTATTAAGCTTCTCAAGAGGAAAGATGCTGCTGGTTTTTAATATATCTTAAATTATGTCAGGAAAAACACTGGAACATCACACAAAAGCCACAGTCAGTGTATATTGCTATCTCATAAAGCTGCAGATCTCTACAACAATATTGACACAGGAGCAGGCAAGCAAATGTCAGCCAATATAACATATGAAATACTTAACGTAACCAATTTTCACTTGTCAATCAGCAGGGAATAATGACTGATGCCACAAATCAATACGCCTCAATTGAATTTCAACTCACAAACATGTTTCGTTCTGCACTATAAAAGACTGTCAAATGTCACCGCCCTGGAGCTGCACGACGATTCCCAAGATTTATTTCTTTCGAGCTCTCAAGTCTATTAGCAACAGTGTGGCTGCTTCTGCCGGCGAGACGGAGAAAGAGAGGGGCTGGGGAAGCGGGCTTCAGAGCCTCATTTCAGGGGTCTCGCACCCCACCGAATGCACACAAAGCCCCCCAGGAGAGGTCAAGCAGGCCGCATGCGCTCCACTCCCGTTCGCCGCACTACTATAGGCGGACTTGTGACCGCACGGCACCACGAGTCAACTCCAATCGATGCCACGGCCACCTTCACTTCGGTACCAAGCAAAAAAAAAAAAAAAAAAATACACAAGGGCATACGTGTCGTCAAAAAGTCAAAATGACACCGCGGGCTTACACGAAATCAAAGAGAGCCGGTCAGATTTCCAAGGAATTCACAGTCGGGGACTGTGGCGGGATTCCATAGTGTCACGTGCGCGGAGTCCCGCGAAATTCTCAAAATGGCACGTCCGACCAGCGTGACACACGTGAGCGTGATCGACAAGAGAGAGAGAGAGTGCCGCGAAAGGCGCTATATAATAGTGACATACAGACAGGCGGGGAAAAAAGCACCATTATAAGTCTGTGCATTTTAACTACAGCCATACATAGAAATAACGGGGAGGAGCCACATAAATTAGGTGGAAAGTTACATGGGAAAGGCACTATATAAACACAATATGATAAACAGAAACATATGGAAGGCACTAGATCAATTATGTAGAAAGTTACATAGGAAAGGATTGGTAGTAAAAGGCGCTATACAATAGATACATAAATTGATAAATCTGAAAGGCATTATATAGATAGACAGAAAAACACACTATGAATTAGAAAGTTAATTAGGAAGAGTGCTATATAATTGATATATATATATATTAAAGGCACAATACACATTAAGTAAAATGTTAAATAAGGAAGGCATTTTATAACACACATTATAATATTAGGTACAAAGTTAAAAGGGAAAGGCCCTTTATAATAGACAGATATTAATTATATAGAAGGTTATGGAAAAGCACTACATGATCATAGGGAAGGCACTGCATAATCGATTAATATAGAGAGACACAAAAGGCACTATATACACTTAGTAGAATGTCACAAAGTCACTATAATATAAATAGATACATAAATAATAATAATAATAATAATAATAATAATTCATTTTATTTATAAGGCACTTTACATTTGTAGTAAATTTCAAAGTGCTACATAAAAAAATAAAGACAAAACAAGATAAAAACAGAGATAAAAACAATAATTAGATGAAAGGGAATATATAAAATAGGTAGAGCAAAATGGGGAAAGGCACTATACCATAGCTAGATAAAAATGAAATGCATTACATGGGACTAGCACATTCTAAGTTAGACAAGCAGTAGTCACCACTGTGTAATAATAATAGGCATGAAGAACAAAGGTGATTATTGTTATTATTACTGTTAGTATTTAAAATGCCCGCCTTGTCTGAGATGTCTGCCCTTCTTGTCCTCACCCCCGCTATGCCCGTCACACATTCCACACACTCAGTCCGTAGAATAAATGGATACTTTTGGTATCAAACTATGGTGAGTGACATAAAGTTGATGTTAAATGTCACTTGAAGGAGGTGACAATTTGCTGGGATGAGAAACAGGCTGGAAATCGGCAGAGCCTTCTTTGGTACACTTTATTGGATTTCAAAAGAGAAGAAGTCACCGACCAGGAACACAATGGCCAAGGGTGACCTGTTGGAAATGCTGAAGCATGCTGTCGAAGCGCTCCTGCCACCATGAAGGAGTCAAATCACACCAAATATAAAAATAAAACGTGTTACACTACCAGAGACAGCTGCCTTTGTTTCTAAACGTGCACAGACACTACAAAGGATGGGGAAATAATCTGCTTTGTCAGTCCTAAAATTATTTAATTAAAGAAATGAAATTAATAAGTTGAGAGGACACGCCAGAAAAGAAACCCTTGGCCCTCGGGAGAATACGGAAGAGGAAACGTGTTTGTCTTGAGACAATAAAGTCCTCTGCTGGCTCCAGCCTCGGTCCGCAGGGAGACGGTGGGGTCTTAAAACTAAATAAATGGACCGTTAGGCTTTGTGAAGCGACACTGTTATAGTGCAGCTACACAAACAGAGAGGCACCGGAAATACCCGATAGGCGCAGACCTCATACTGAGTGTGTGTGTAAGGAGAAGAGACGTCAGAACTGAAAGGAGAAAGAAATGAAGACAAACACACAGAAACTGGGAAATGAGCACAACAAGGCAGACGGACACACGCTTTGTCATTACATACTGAACATTACTTTGTGTCTTTGTTGTGCTTTACTATGTCTGTCTGCTTGTGTGCCTTGTCCCCTTAACGTAGACCTTTGGGGAGACGAACCGCCATGACATCACCACTGAGTGTCTGCCCTCCATCTTTAAATTCAAAGGATGGGAACGAGCGCCTCAGTGGAGTGTTGACATCTTTATGTAAGTACGGTTTGGACTTTCTTGTTTTTTTAAAGTTTATTTGCCTTCTACTTAGAGTTTGCTTTTAATTTCAGATTTGCCTCATTCACTGTTTTGCATAAATCCTGACATTTATTTATCTTTCTTTTAATTCTGAATATTTTTGAGAAAAAATAAAAATATCTATACAGATTCTTCACTGGCCTTGTAGTTTAAGCCAGATGTTTTTCAAATTTCCTCTCCCATTAAAGATATTTTTGTAATTTTGGAACATTTAAAGTGTGTGTATATACAGTCATATGAAAAAGTTTGGGAGCCCCTCTCAGCCTGCATAATAATTGACTCTCCTTTCAACAATAAAGATAACAGTGATGTGTCTTTCATTTCCTAGGAGTACTGCGGTGTTTTCTGAACAAAGATTTTTAGTAACGCAGTATTTAGTTATGAAATGAAATCAAATGTGTGCAAAAATGTGTGTCCCCTTGTCATTGTGCTGATTTGAATGCCTGTCACTGCTCAATGCTGATGACTTGGTTGGATGAGCTTGTTAAGCCTTTATAGACAGGAGTGTCCAGTCATGAGTGGTAAAAGGTATTTAAGGTGGTCAATTGCAAGTTGTGCTTCCTTCCCTTTGACTCTCCTCTGAAGAGTGACAGACAGCATGGGATCCTCAAAGCAACTCTCAGAAGATCTGAAAACAAAGATTGTTGAGTCTCCTGGTTTAGGGGAAGGCGACAAAAAGCCATCTCAGAGGTTTAAACTGTCAGTGTCAACTGTAAGGAATGGAATCAGGAAATGGAAGGCCACAGGCACAGTTGCTGTTAAACCAACCCAGCAGGTCTGGCAGGCCAAGAAAAATACAGGAGCGGCATATGAGAGACAGGATTGTGAGAATGGTGACAGACAACCACAGATCACCTCCAGAGACCTGCAAGAACATCTCGCTGCAGACGGTGTATCTGTACATCGTTCTACAATTCAGCACATCTGTATGGCAGGGTGAGGAGAAAGAAGCCCTTTCTGCACTCACACCACAAACAGAGTCACTTGTTGTATGCCAATGCTGATTTAGACAAACCAGATTCATTTGGGAAGAAAGTGCTTTGAACTGATTAGACACAAATGGAGTTATTTGGTGAGAACAAAAAGCGCTTTGCATGGTGGAAGAAGAACTCCGCATTCCAAGAAAAACACCTGCTACTTCCTGTCACATTTGGTGGAGGTCCCATCATGCTGTGGGGCTGTGTGGCCAGTTCAGGGACTGGGGCCCTTGTTAAAGTCGAGGGTCGGATGAATTCAACCTGATATCAACAAACTCTTCAGGATAATGTTCAAACATCAGTCACAAACTTGAAGTTACTTGAGCAGGGGTTGGATATTCCAACAAGACAATGACCCAAAACACAAAGGCATTCATGCGGAGGGAGAAGCACAATGTTCTGGAATGGCCGTCACAGTCCGCTGACTTGAATATCATCAGAAATCTATGGGATGATTTGAAGCAGGCCGTCCATCAAATTGAACTGAACTGGAGAGATTTTGTATGAAGAATGGCCAGAAATACCTCCATCCAGAATCCAGACGCTCATCACAGGCTACAGGAGGACAGCGTCGAGAGGATCAAAGAGCAAAAGGAGACTCAGCTAAGTATTGATGTCATATCTCTGTTGGGTGCCCACATTTATGCACCTGTCTGATTTTGTTATGATGCATATTGCATATTTTCTGTTAATCCAATAAACTTGATGTCACTGCTGAAATCCTACTGTGTCCATAAGACATGTCAGATATTAAAAGGAAGTTGCTACTTTGAAAGCTCAGCCAATGAGAAACAAAAATCCAAAGAATTAAGAGGGCTTCCCAAAGCTTTTCATATGACTGTAATATAAGGGTGTTGTACCACGTTAGTCATTATGAATGTAGTGAGAAGTCAAGCAGAATGACCCTTTTATTGGCTAACTAAAAAGATTACAACATGCAGGCTTTCGAGGCAACTCAGGCCCCTTCTTCAGGCGATAATGTAATACAGAAACTGGAGTTCCCTGTGTTTATATACACCCGAGGACAAGTAACTACATTGGTAAATCTTTAAGAGAGACATCTTAAATGTAAAAAATGAATAGACCTCTTCAGGCTACGATTCATTTAGCAAGAGAGAGAAGAACAATGTCTGGTCAAGATCTTTGGACAAGATAACTGTCCAACAAAGCCTTTTGAAGTTTCTGAAGAAGGGCCCGGAGTCGCTCGAAAGCCTGCATACTGTAATCTTTTTAGTTAGCCAATAAAAGGGGTCATTTTGCTTGACTTCTCACTATATATTATATATATACACACACAAATGGACAGAGACAACTTTTTTCTCATTTTGGTTCTGTACATTACCATAATGAATTTTAAATGAAACAACTCAGCTGCAGTTGAAGTGCAGACTTTCAGCTTTAATTCAGCGGGTTGAACAAAATGATTGCATAAAAATGTGAGGCAACTAAAGCATTGTTTGAACACAATCCCTTCATTTCAGGGGCTCAAAAGTAACTGGACAAATTAAATAACTGGAAATAAAATGTTAATTTCTAATACTTGGTTGAAAACCCTTTGCTGGCAATGCCAGCCTGAAGTCTTGAACTCTTGGACATCACCAGATGCTGGGTTTCCTCCTTTTTAATGCTCTGCCAGGCCTTTACTGCTTTCAGCGGCTTTACTTTCAGTTGCTGTTTGTTTGTGGGCCTTTCTGTCCGAAGTTTAGTCTTCAACAAGTGAAATGCACGCTCAGTTGGTTTAAGATCAGGTGACTGACTTGGCCATTCAAGAATTTTCCACTTCTTTGCTTTAATAAACTCCTGGGTTGCTTTGGCTGTATGTTTTGGGTCATTGTCCATCTGTATCATGAATCAATTTGACGTCATTTAGCTGGATTGGAGCAGACAGTATGTCTCTGAACACCTCAGAGTTCATTCGGCTGCTTCTGTCCTGTGTCACCTCATCAATAAACACTAGTGTCCCAGTGCCACTGGCAGCCATCACACTGCCTGACTCCACCGTGTTTTACAGATGATGTGCTATGCTTTGGATAATGAGCTGTTCCACGCCTTCTCCATACTTTTTTCTTGCCTTTATCATTCTGGTAGAGGTTGATCTTGGTTTCATCTCTCCAAAGAATGTTTGTCCAGAACTGTGCTGGCTTTTTTAGATGTTCTTTAGCAAAGTCCAATCTAGCCTTTCTATTCTTGAGGCTTAGGAGTGGCTGGCACCTTGCAGTGCACCCTCTGTATTTACTGTCATGCAGTCTTCTCTTTATGGTAGACTTGGATATCAATACGCCTACCAAGCCCTGGAGAGTGTTGTTCACTTGGTTGGCTGTTGTGAAGGGGTTTCTCTTCACCATGGAAATGATTCTGCGATCATCCACCGCTGTTGTCTTCCGTGGACGTCCAGGTCCTTTTGCGTTGCTGAGTTCACCAGTGCTTGCTTTCTTTCTCAGGATGTACCAAACTGGAGATTTTGCCACTTGTAATATTGTAGCAATTTCTCGGATGGGTTTTTTCTGTTTTCGCAGCTTAAGGATGGCTTCTTTCACCTGCATGGAGAGCTCCTTTGACCGCATGTTGTCTGTTCACAGCAAAATCTTCCACATGCAAGCACCGCACCTCAAATCAACTCCAGGCCTTTTATCTGCTTAATTGATAAGACGTAACGACGGACTTGAACACACCTGCCCATGAAATAGCCGTTGAGTCAATTGTCCAATTAATTTTGAGCCCCTGAAATGAAGGGATTGTGCTCAAAAAATATTTTAGTTGCCTCACATTTTTATGCAATCGTTTTGTTCAACCCACTGAATTAAAACTGAAAGTCTGCACTTCAACTGCAGCTGAGTTGTTTAATTTAAAATTCATTGTGCTGATGTACAGAACCAAAATGAGAAAAAAGTTGTCTCTGTCCAAATATTTATGGACCTAACTGTGTGTATATATAGAGTATACTGTATATATATATACACATACTGTACATACATACATACACAGACACACACACATAAATATTTATATTTCACATGAAAAATGCTCTGTAACACTCTGTAAAGCTCTGAAGAGTACAATAGGTATTTAACACCTGCTAAAGGCAAATTCAAAAATCAAACAGAGTCCTGATAAGAAATCCGAAAAAGTAGCTGAAAAACAGAGTAATAGGTGGAAAAAAAATCCAGTAAATTATTAAGCCCAAGTAAAACAAAGGAACTCACCACTCTGATGTAAATCCAAATCCTATTATGTGATATTATCTACTGTTAAATTCTGCTCCATACTTAGATAGATAGATAGATAGATAGATAGATAGATAGATAGATAGATAGATATGAAAGGCACTATATAATACAGATAGATAGATAGAGTGAAAGGCACTATATGATAGATAGATAGATAGATAGATAGATAGATAGATAGATAGATAGATATGAAAGGCACTATATGATAGATAGATAGATAAAGTGAAAGGCACTATATGATAGATAGATAGATAGATAGATAGATAGATAGATAGATAGATAGAT
>JANRMT010062837.1:105204532-105232818 GCA_026402145.1 Polypterus bichir lapradei
GATAGATAGATAGATAGATAGATAGATAGATAGATAGATAGATAGATAGATAGATAGATAGATACTTTATTAATCCCAAGGGGAAATTCACATAATCCAGCAGCAGTATACTGATACAAAGAAACAATATTAAATTAAATAGTAATAAAAATGAAAAATGAAAAAAATAAAAATGCAGACAATAACTTTGAGTAATGTTAGCATTTACTCAACCTTATTACTTATTACTTGTGATATTTTTATTTTTATATTGTACTAGCAGGAGTATCTGGCATTGCCCGGGAATGTATAACCGGTGAATTTCCCAAATTAAAGAAACAGAACCTAGAAATACAGTAGAACAAACAGTTTTCTGATTGACATTTTATTGTCAGTTCCTCCACTCTGGATTCTGTCTGCTGTGGTGTTTCAGACGCTCTTCAAATAGACTTTCTTGTGGCATCTGAAGTGGACCTTCCAGTTCTACGTCTTTTTTTCGGTGGCATGGGTATATTAGCGAAAAGCAGGACAATTATAATGTGTTACATGGTATTACGTACAAAATAAGCACTATAGTGAGATGAATTTACATTTTTACAATACATTGGAAAGCGAACAAATAGCAGCAGTCAGTCAGAAAGAGCAACACTGAAATCGTACTGTGAGTTGGAAAGGAAGCAAATAGCACCACAAATACGGAAAGCCAGTGAGAAAGAGTAGCACTGAAACCGTACTGGGAAAAATGGCGGGGAGGGGTGCTCTGTTTGTAAGGAGCGTCTGTGTTGAACCGTGCTGCCTTCTAGCAGACGCTGGTGATGGTAACTACAGAGAGAAGTGACATACAACCGCTGCTGCGTGTGGGGAAAATGGTGAGGGAAGGATGCTGTCTTTTTAAGTTCCAGTCTCTGTTCAAACGTGCTGCCATGTAACGGATGTTGACGAATGAAAGACAGCACTATCAGTGCGTGTGGGAGTGTGACGTGCGGAAACGCAGGTGTGTCAGCCGGTCACACTTCCTGGGTCGTTCAAGTTTTACATCCATATGGCGGTTCCCCTTCACCCAATCAAAGCAGTCGGCCTTCTCATAGTTGGACACTTCCGCCATCTCTTGGCAATTTAAAGAAACATGGGTAAAGAGCGACACACAGGGACCAAACATGCCGCTAGATGGCGCCGTTGTTAACGTCTGTTGCAACGTGCGGCCATCTTGTTGATGATAAGTACGGGGACGTGTGCCGAACATTCTGTTGGTGGAAAGGTGCCCTGCGCTTCACCACGAACATTTTTCCCAGCCAAACATAGCCCATGACCTCCTCCTGGTCACAAAGGAGCCCCATCCCCAGTTTGGTGGCGATCAGACGCCCGGTGCAGATTTGTATGGCGGACAAACAAACATACATACATACATCGACTCTTCTTTATATATTAGATTGAGGATGACTTGTGTTCTGTTCTGTGTATTGTATTGTATTGACCCCCTTCTTTTTGACACCCACTGCACACCCAACATACCTGGACATGGGGGTCTCTCTTTGAACTGCCTTTCCCAAGGTTTCTTCCATTTTTTTCCTTGTCTTCTTAGACAGTCAAGTCTGGGGGGCTATCAAAATGCAGAGCCTGTTAAAGCCCATTGTGGCACTTCTTGTGCGATTTTGGGCTCTACAAAAATAAATGGTATTGTATTGTATTGTACACTCACAGTGAACCACCAGGAACTGTGGAAGACCCTCCAGATTTCTAGAGTGATTGGCACCTGGCCTGGAGGACCACTTATTAAAACACAAGGAACACAGCAAAGGCAATTGATATACACAGACAAAATCAAAAATAAAGAACAATGTACTGTACCTAATCAAAATTAAATAAAAGAATCTAATGTGAACAAAAGAGACATAAACGTGAATTTGAACTCTCGTCAGGGGAGAACCTCTGGCTGAGACAGGACGGTGGGGCTGCATGTTGGTGTCGCGGAGTCCCAGCTGATGTCGAGTTTGTAGACTGCGCTCATGGCAGCCTGCTGGATGCGGCTGGACTAGACAGGGAGAACATGCAGTCCACCGTCAGTCCCGTCCTCAGCCAATGCTACGGTGTTCAGACACGGTCGTCATGGTAGCCTGCAGAACAGGGCGGGGCTAAATAATGAAAACATGCAATTCCAGTGTCAGTCGTTTTTACGGGCCGTCAAATGCAATGGGGCTAAATCCACAGAATGCAGGGAGGTGGGCTTGTGTGTTCATGTGATGTGACTGTCACATGTGTACCTCATGTGACTTCTCCGATGTGCTCCAAAACAGATCGTGAAACAGTTGGGAAAGGCCAGGCCATTCGTTTGAATGTGAAAGTGGAAGTGAGCACTTTATTAGTTACTAGCCACGGTAGCCGCTGAAGACAGGTAACATACAATCAATTGTTTTACGTGAACCTTCAGTGCCTTTCCTGGGTATTCACGTGTGTGTGTGTGTGTGTGTGTGAACGTCTCTTCACCGGCACGCATTCTCAAGTGCGTTTCCATAAAGCCCGCTTCTCAGACTCTGTCATTATGTTCAAGGTGTCTTTCTCGCCTCCTGTCCAGTTTAATCCTTGTCATCTTTGAAGGTGACGCTCCCAGCACCCCTCACACGCCTCATCACTCCTCCTTGTGTGCCTCACACTTGCACATCCCCTTTTGATCGCGTCACCAAAGCCAAACTGACCAATCAGGTTGCTCAGAGGGACTGGACACCCAGACCTTTGTGTTTTCTTATATAGTAGATGCAGGACATGCCTTACTGGGTTATTATTTAACTTCTTCCTTCGATATTCACATAGTTCAGTGTTATCTCAACAAAAATGGGGGTTACTTTGTAGGCCTGTGAACATTTAAAAACATCCATCTATCCATTATCCAACCCGCTATATCCTAACTACAGGGTCACGGGGGTCTGCTGGAACCAATCCCAGCCAGCACAGGGCATAAGGCAGGAAACAAACCTTGGGCAGGGTGCCAGCCCACCGCAGCATTTAAAAGTATCTTCCATTTAAATTAATTGTAATTAGGTTTTGCAATTCAAATATTCGCTTTACAAAGAGGGTTTCAAGAATGGATGAGCTCCATCATAAAACGGGGAACCCTACAAACCCTACAGGCCTCTCCTATTGGTGCCCATCCCACTGAATTAGGGCTTGAGCACCAAGATGGCTGCTTGTGCTGAATGGCACTGCTGCAAGTCGTAGCTACTCGGCTCGGACTTTAGTGGCTGGCAAATAGAAGGCAGCCTGAATGGTCTGAAGTTTATAAATACTGTACATAAAAGCGGGAGAGATTCTCCATTTACTTGTAGTTTTGATACTTACAGTAAGTACACTTCATGGCAGGTACTTTAAAACTTCTACCTGTATGTGATCAGTTTTCTTCTGAGTAACATTTGCTCTTATTTGAGTCTCTTCCATAGAAGTCTCTCTGCTTTTACTCAGGTATGGCTGCCGGGTGTGGTTTTGTCATACAGACCCGCGGGTGACCCCGTTTTCCCCTTGTATACTCTTTATTATGTTGACTTTACCAGAATCCCAGCCTTTAGCCTTGAGATGTTAAATCAGCGTTTATACCTGTGCCCTCAGGTGTCAAGATGGAGTATTAGAACCGGCACGACAGACAAAATGTCATGTTTTATTGATGCATTATGGATAACAGGCCCGAAATATAAGGAGGCAGAATAGAAATGAGGACTGATGAGAGAATTTGAATACCAGCTGGGCGGCATGAGTCGTGGCTATCAAGTTTAAACTCCATTAACAGACACTGGGACTTGAGCTCAATATATGCAGGTTTAAAAAGAAGGAGAGAGGAGAGGTGAGGAGCAGGCGCTGATACAGCACACTGCCGCATCCACCACACGACACACCAACTCAGGATCCCAGACTGGGCCCGAGTGTAGCCATGCAACGGGTGACACCTCAGCACCACACAAGTTCAGATAGAAAGGAACCAACACTCAAATAATAAAAAAGACTTTATGACCAACACCTTCTGAAACCTACATTATTAATTTGCTTTATATTGTCTTTGATTCCTGTGTGTCTAACCATCTACCTCTGATGGCGACACCTGGTTGGTTGTTGAAAGCTTAGGAATGAAAGCTATTTTAAGATACGTGACTCATTTTCTCCCTTTGTGGATTTCTAGCTACTAATATGCAAACCGTATCACAGACCTGAACTTCCATATTTACACACACACACACCAGTATATATCCATCCAGAGGTCTGATTATTTGGGAGCTCACCTACCAGGCAGCGCCTGTGGTTGGTCGGCCAGTAAGCAAACATCCGCCGAGCCCTCTCAGTCGTGAGAAGAAGGTCATAAACATGTCAAATAATACAAAGAGTACACAACACGTGTTTCACCCTAATTGGGGCTCAACAGGCGGACACACTTTTGTTTCCACCTTGCGGAGATCGAACTTTGGACATCAGTGTCTGAAGCGAGGCCTCTGACGTTGCACGACGGTGGCAGGTTTGCTTACTTGACAAGGTGTAAGTCAGAGTATTACATCCATAGGTCTGAATCTCTGACGTCCGAGGGTCAACACTTGTGTACTCTTTGTATCTTTTGACAGGTACTCTATAACACATAATTATATATATGTGTGTGTGTGTGTAAAAGTTAGTTTTAGTTAGCACTGTTTTCTTTAATCACTAGTTGTGCTACCCATCTAAGACAGGCTGGAATCAAAGTCATCAACATTAGAGTTAATGTTTCTATCCATCCATCCATCCATTCATTATCCAACCCATTATATCCCAACCACAGGGCAATGGGGGTCCACTGGAGCCAATCCCAGCCAACACAGGATGCAAGGCAGCAAACAAACCCCGGGCAGGGTGCCAGCCCACCACAGGGCACACACACACACCCACACCAAGCACACACTAGGGACAATTTAGAATCACCAATGCACCTGACCTGCATGTCTTTGGACTGTGTTTCTAGTGCACCATATGTTGGAATGCATTTACAGGGTGCTCCAGATCTGATTATGCAGATCAAGATCGTCTGGATGACTTTGACTTATGCGGGGATGATTCCAGTTTGGTGCGAAGACGAATCTTCATGTTGTCAGTTCGCACACTTCTCAATGGTCCGGGATTTTTTGGGTGATTTTCTATGTAATAAACTTAATAAGTTATAGTGTTGGAATAAAGTTGGACAGTTTAACATCTGTGGCAGAGCGACGGGCATTAAGCAAACTCCTGTCAATCATGAAGAATCCACTGCATCCACTGAACAGTGTCATCTCCAGACAGAGGAGTAGCTTCAGTGACAGACTTTTGTCACTGTCCTGCTCCACTGACAGACTGAGCAGATCGTTCCTCCCCCACACTATGCGACTCTTCAGTTCCACCCGGGGGAGTAAATGCTAACTTTTTTCATTTTTATTACTATTTAATTTAATATTTTTTCTTTGTATCAGTATACTGCTGCTGGATTATGTGAATTTCCCCTTGGGATTAATAAAGTATCTATCTATCTATCTATCTATCCATCTGTGTAATGAAAATTGCATAATTAGATCTGGACCACCCTATATTAATAAAGTGCCTTGCATTTTTCATTCCAACAAATGGCATATCACAAACATGCGTAGTAATAAAATGCAATTACTACAAATGTTTGTGATGCACCATCGGCTGACAATTGCAATGCATTTCATTACAATACTAGGGGGCTTTTCCCCCTGCTCGCTTCACTTGACCCCCAGGGGGCGCGCTACACGCCAGCCACTTCAGGCCTCTGCCTCTCGTGTTGTGAAGAGGGGAGCTGAACGCACGCTAAGGAGATGTGGTCGCTCCTCCAAAACCACCTCTTAAACGGTGATACAATGGGAAACAAGTAGTTTTTTTTACCTCCTCTACACTCGATCAGCTGGCTTGCTGCTGCTGCTGCTTGTGTCGCGCTGCGCCTCGATCATTTAAAAGCCTGTACAGCCTGTCCTCCATGTCTCGCACGGTGTTAAAGTGTCTCCGTGAAAATCATGTCTTTTTTTTATATAATAGAGAGAAATATTTGTGATGCACCGTCTGTTGGAATGACAGAGGCAGGATGGATACACAGATACACAGGTACTTACTTATCCTTTAATTATGATACTAGCTGTGTAAGCCCGTCCTGTAAAAAGCCTGGGGTCCTAGAAACTAAAAATTGAAATGTAGAGATGTCAGGTAATTGAAAGGAACGCCTCTGGGCATCTCTCACCTAGGAGGTTTCATTTCGCTTGTGTATTAGTGGCTAAGCGAGTTTCTCTCTTTTCTCGGCGGTTTGACTTTGGAGACGTTTTCTTCTTCCGACTCATTAACTTGGGGAGCCTTGCTGCAGCCTCGCACTTCCGGGCCGGACAGAAAGACACACACACTTCCACGTGTAGACGTTTATATATAAGATGTATACAGTATATCTCTATCAACAGTCGTTCAGTGCAAGGGTGAATCAGGTACTTGAGGGCATCAGTGGAAATTAATGGGAAGAGCATTTAAAACTGAAGCCAGAAAGCACTTCTTTATGCAAAGAGCGGTGGGACTCTAGAACAAAACTACAGAGGCATGGAGTTGAAGGAGAAACTTTAACAACCTTTAAGAAGAATCTGGATGAGATATTAGGACAGCTTAGCTATTAGCGGAACAAATGGGCTTGATGGACTGAATGGTCTCCTCTCGTTGGTCAAATTTCTTTTCTCTGAAGGCATCGTTCTGAAGAACCAACCTGGCACCTTTATGCTTTATGAGTGTAAGTGACGCTGTAAATGGCACCCTGCCACATCCTTGGCTTTGAGTAGAATCATCACTGCCAAACCTGAAGAAAGGACTGAGGACAATGAAGTATGGAGGGTATGAAATAAAACCAGTGAGTTTACAATTTCAGAGTGTTGAGAGAAGCGATTGATCACTTATTGCAATGTGCGTTTACAAGACTGTCTGAAAAACAGGACCCTGAGGGCTGCAAATTCAGAAAACAAATTCAAACTCTGCGACATCAGCTTGCTGTAGTCACCGCATTTAACGTCCTAATGTTCAAATACCCAAACGTTCATTTTAAGATGATGCTGTTGTAGCTTAAATCTTACCAAGGCAGCTCGATAACATATACATATCAAATAAATAAGTAAACTAAATCGGCAAATTTAATGCAATCACAAAATTCTATGAAACATAAGTATAAATGATTATTTTGAAGCAGGAATCTTTACCCACGATTCCTCTTTACTGTATTCTCGTGTATGCAAATATAGCAATCAAACTATCCAATCACCGAGTTTTGTTTTTCCCGCGAGAGGCGGATCCCGGAGAGCCACTTTAACGTGCAGAGAGCGAATCTCGTAGTTGGGACTTAACGGCACACAACGACATTCGCCAACTTTTAACGCAATTTTTTTTACGTCAGCCCATTGTGAGATGATTAGAGTTTGAATGTCATGAGCCTGATGAAATGCGTTCAAGCGCTGCTGCAGTCCCGTTTCATTGTAATGGGCCGTGCCCGGGTCTTCTATGCCACGGTTTCAGTATCATTATCATTAATATCGTTAGTATTACCATCATTATTGTTACACGTGCCTTTATTGCACTGTAAAAAAGAAATCTTGCATGTGTGAAAAATGATAATAAAAAATAGCTAACAATACGCAAAATAATCGTTACCGTAATTAATATGAATGGGTTTTACCCTTTTTCTTGATTATTTAATTCTAATTCAATAAAAAATTAAGAATAATGTTAACTTATTATTTTTCTTAAAATGTAAACATTTTTATAACTTATTCTAAGTAAAAAACTATACTGTGAATTGAACACATTTAAGATAAGTTACATTTAATGACAGGGCACTTCCTCTCACATCGATTTCTTGGTCTTTACAACAACGCATTCAGCTGTAACGCTTATCCATAATAAGAGCTATTTTACTACGAATGTGTAAGTATAAAGCATATTAATTCCGTAATGAATAACTAGTATTTCATTTCATATAGTTACAGACGTAAGAATTTGTTGTTTTCACGAAACCTTTCCCTTCATGTGGGAAACATGGCGGGCAAGGTAGCGTCTTTCTAACAACTTACCTCGTTGGGTTGCTTTAAAAAGCAAACACATTTCTCGGAAAGTTATGTATGTTCATATGTTTTTTTTTTTTTTTATCGTTTAAAACTTTTATTTTACACAGAAAAAGAAAATGACACTTTGAGATAAGTTTGAGATCGATATGGCGTTTGTCCTAAACTACGACCTGTAAACAACATAAAAAGACGTTGGCCTAACCGTCACGGTATTATTTGACCTCTTATTTAATTAGGGTTCTACATAGGTCATGTATTTTCTGGTTAATTTTTAACACTGTGATTTATTAAGCGATGTTTGATTTCCTATTCCCTATTTTATTTCAGGATTTTCGCTATCGCATACTGAAAAGTAGGGGAAAAGGCGGCCATTCATTTAAGAGGATATGTTGGTGTAAATGCAGGAAGTGTTTGAAGAGCGGTGCCTGCTGCAGGATTTCACGTTTTCACTCTCTGTTTCCTCCCCGTTTACCACTCATTCCTGGGACATTATTTGATTGAGAGATACTTTTTGAAGCAAGTTTAAAAAAAGAAAAGAAAATTTTCATTGACATTTGAATGTCAGTAATTCAGTAAAAATTATCCTCAGACATTTGGTTTAATTTTCCTTTGAAAATATAACTCTGTTGTTGTGACTATCTGTGTATGTTCAAATAAATAAAGATATATGGATCTTTAGCATGTATTTGTTATACAGTCATTACTGTCCAGTGTTGCATTATTACTCTTTTTTTTTTTTTTTGAGTACTGTAATTCAAATGAAAATCGGAGTAAAATGAAACTATTTTTGCCACTGATTACATTTAATCAAACTCATTTATTTTAGGTAAATTTGAGTTAATTAATAAATTAAGTTTACTCAATAGTGCAGTATATTAAATCTACTCAAAAATATTGCGTGTAATTTGTTGCCTTATTTTTTTTAAGTAATTTTAACGCATTATCTTTTACAGTGTGGATTGTGTAGGTCATCAAACGAAACAATACAACCAGACAGTCCGAGTGTTCGTTAGTCTGTATTTTTTAATAGAATTACAAACTGGTCTCCTGACTGGTAATGTCGCCGCGCTATGGCCGCTCTCGTTTAAAATGACTCGCTCACTTATTTATAGCGGGGGTGTCCGTTCCTTCTCCGGTTCAACGGCGTTTTTAGAAACACGGCTGTGCCGCCCTCGGCTTTTCTCTCTGCCGTGCATTAAGTTTGCCTTTTTTGAGCAAACGGGAGGTCCGGCTGCGGAGTCGCAGAGATTCACTGTTAGTTTTACCGGACCGGGGAGCGCCTGTTAAAGGAGTCGTTTGGCCCATTCGAGGGAATCTCGCGAGCGGGTTGAGAAGCAGGAACGCAAACAGCAGCAGCAGCAGCAGCAGCACGCCGAGGACTCCCCCCGATGTGCGCGAACGCGACCAGTTAATGTAACGGCGTCGTCAGGCTCCCAGATTTGTTGGATAAATCACGCGGATGGATGTGCTTTTATGGTTGTTTTGTTCCTTCTCTTTTCTCAATTCCAAATCTTTGACGTGTGACACTTTTTTTTCTTGTGACATGATTAAAGACTAACTGGGACCAAAAAAAAAAAAAAAGTTTGGCACATGGTGCGGCCTGTCACGTCTTCATTATTGGCTGGCGACGTTCTGGTTCTGCGCTTCACGGTAGCGTCACGTCGTCCCGTCTCTCCAGCTGCTCGTGCGTCATGTGTGCCGATTGAGGGCTTTAATAAACCGGAGACTGAGAGGTCAGAACTGCGCCGACCCCGCCGAGGCGAATCGCTCCATCCCCCTCGGCCGCTTTCCTTTCTTCTCTTCTACATCTGCATTTTATTTCGCTTATGAGGTTTTTACCTTTTCAAACTCAACAAGTCCCTTTCCATATTGAAAACTGGAATTAGCTTCACGATTCCCTCCCTCCCTCCCGGCCGGTTCGCTTCACTTCACTTCAGGCTGCGCCCGTCGCCATTCATTTTACCCCGCTGTCTCGTTCCCGTCGCGATTGACATCGAAACAAAAAGGAGGAAGAGCTTTACTTCAAATTGATGTCGTTCTCAAGTGGCGAGTGAGAGTGAAGGGGGAGCTGGAAATTGTGACTTCATTTCAGTAGGGCTTATAGCGCAGGCCATTTAATAACATGGAGGATGTTCTCCTTTTGACACCCAATTATATAAAGGGGCCCAGTGTTACCCATTTGCTATGTCAGACATAGTGACCCCGATGTTACCCATTTATCACCTAACAACGTCCCAGTGTTCTCCATTTGCCACCCAAACACATACAGGACCCTGGTGCTACCCTTTTGCCACCAAAAGACATAATGTGCACCAGTGTTGCCTTTTTACCAGCATTAGACAAACATGGACCCGGTGTTACCAGTTTGCAGCTAAAGATATAAATGTCCTGGTGTTGCCCATTTGCCACCCAAGCACACCCTTAGCCCTGGTGTTACCTAAAGCATTAAGCATACCAGGGTTCTCTGTGTCCCGACTAACGATTACACAGTTTCCTGGTGTTACCCATTTGTTACCTAAAGACGGAAACTGTACCAGTGCTGCCCATTTGCCGCCTTAGGACAGAACCAGTCTCAGTTTGACCCATTTGCCACATAAGACTAAAATGTGCGAGTATTGTCCCTTTTCCAGTTAAAGAATAAATGGTCCCAGTGTTCTCCACTTGCCATCCAAACAGATTATACTGGGCCCTGGTGTTACCCATTTGCCACTTAAAGAAATAAAGAGTTTCCATGTTGTCCATTAGCCACATGGACAGGTCAATGTGCAGATACCATACCTAGGTGCCATCTTAACACATGGGCACGCTGGGCAGTTGTGTTGGCCCCATGCTAATCTAAGTATATTGTGACTTGCTGAGTGCTTGCGTAAGAAGGGCCCGGGGGCCTAAAATGCTGTGAAGATGGCCCTGATCACGTCAGCACATCGAGACCCCTACTGATGAAAGAAACGGTCAGATGTGGTCTCCGGCTGCTGTCTGTCTGTCTGGGTGGGTGGGTAATGCATAAAGCACCAGGAGCTGGGACTGCAGGTGCCGTCATGTGGGTCAGGGTGGCAGCTGTGCCACATATCACCATGATGAGCGCCAGTCTGGACCGCCTCTTACAGTTTAACCTTTGGCCCTCCCTGTCCAGGGCTCTCGCTCTCAAAGTGCCAGGACTGGCCTCCGATAAACCCTGGCAGTGGATTTTACGGTTGTTTTGTTCACATCTTTCATTTTAATGCATCCTTTTTATTTTTTGTTAACCCAGTTGCAGATGAGATACACCCTGGTTACCAAGCAGACAGCTGAAGTACAATCTGTATATATCTTCTTAAGATCTGCGGTAATTTGGCAACGTTGTACTTTCGTAAACAGAAACGGACTGCAGGATGAATACAATTACGAGTTAAGAAAACAACTGAAATCAATCGCGGCTGATGCTGTCTTTTAACACAAAAATACTGACAACTGGCGTTAATACGCTTAGGCTAAGATATCAGGCAATAATATAATTGGCTTTGTCACAAAACCTGGATGCGCGAGAGAAAAACTAAACACAGATTTGAAATCAGCAAGAAAAACACAATAAAACCAAACCAAACAAAAGATGATCTCTGACGAAAATCCATCCATTATCCAATCTGCTATGTCCTGACCCTAACTACAGGGTCACGGGGTCTGCTGGAGCCAATCCTAGCCAACACAGGGCACAAGGCTGGAAACAAACCCCGGGCAGGGGGCACACACACACACACACACACACACACATTAGGGACAATTTAGGATCGCCAATGCACCTAACCTGCATGTCTTTGAACTGTGGGAGGAAAACCACGCAGACACGGAGAGGAAATGCAAACTCCACAGGAAGCAAACCCGGGTCTCCTAACTGCGAGGCAGCAGCGCTACCCACTGCACCACCGTGCCGCCCTTCTGACGAAAATGACCCGCGTAAATGAACAGAGGCACAGTTGTGAAAGGCACCATACAGGGTGTCCATAAAGTCCGTCGTAGCTTTGTAAGTATATGTGAGAGAAAGAATTCATAAAAAGGACTAGAAAGCTTGACGTATCCATTTCGTTTTTGTTTTTTTGTCTTTAGAAGTTTTATTTTTGCCGTATTTGGGGAACTGAAAATCCACGAGTGTGTTAAACATGAAAGAGATTCTCCCAAAGTTAATGTGTGGTGTGCTTTGGGAAAGAATCGACTCGTAGGGCCTTTCTGTCTTGAAGGGCGTGTTGTTAATGGTGATCGCTATTGTGGCAGACGGCCGGGACGCCCCTTTGACACTCAAATCTGCAGGAGCAGCCATTAGAGGCGTATTACTTCCCTCAGAACACTTGGTGGCAGCCCCCCCCGGGGCTGCACCACAATCATTGGGGGCCACAATCATGGAACTTCAGAGCTCAGGCCTGTTGGGCTCCGTGGCCACCACCAGGGGGAGCTCAACGGCTTCCTGAGCCCAGGTGGGATGTGATGCAGCCTGATTTAGGTCATTCATCACCTGCAGCACTTCTGGGTGGGCTAGAAGAGGAGCCAGCAGCCACTACTCGAGGCGCCAGAGTCGGAGGACGAAGTGTTTTCTTACATTTACTTTGGTGTGCTTGTGCGGGACTGTGCTGGGGCTGAGGGACACGGGGAAGACGTGGCCCCAGCTGAAGAAGATAAAGTCTTTTCGTTTGATTTTTACATGTGCCTCGGTTGTCAGTCTGTGTCAGGTCAGACGCCTATATAGCACCTTTCACACTATTTACAAATGCTGAAAAATGACTTTCTTCCTCAACTTGAACAATTAGGACTGATAGAGAATGCAGTGGTGCTCCTTGTCACTTGGCTTTGCATGTTAGACAGTTTCTACGTGAGAAAGTCCCTATCAGATGGATGGGAGGAGGTGGATCATTTTCTTGGCCTCCACATTCGGCAGATTTGACTCCACTGGATTTCTTTTTAAAGGGAGATGTGAAAACGAATGTTGATTCAACCAAACCTCGATCTTTAGAAGACTTGCAAGTGAGGATAACTATGGATGGGATTGCTGGTATTACTGAAAAATCAGCTTGAAAATGTTTTCTCGAGAATTACAGAACCGTATTACCCTTTGTATTAGTAATGACGGTGGACATGTTGAAAATTAACAAGAACTACATGTAAGTGTTTCTTCTTTCTAATTCGTTTTACAGATTCTTTCTATCACATATTACAGTAGAACCTCAGGTCACGAACGTCTCGGACCACGTACAAATCGGGTTATGACCAAAAAGTTTGCTAAACTTTTGCATCTGTTCACGACCACACACTCGGGTGACGAACAAGCCACTTTTCCTTCCTGTTTTGTACGCGTCGATGATTTCTGCACGTGTTCAGTCTCTCTCAGTGCATTCCCTGTGCATCGAGCAAGAGAGAGAGAGAGAGAGAGAGTGCCTGAGCGAGACAGCGACCGAGAGAGAGAGAGAGAGAGAGAGAGAGAGAGCAAGCGAGAGACAGACAGCGAACGTGAGAGAGAGAGAGCGAGACAGACAGCGAGCGTGAGAGAGAGAGAGCGAGCGAAAGTGACTGCGCGAGAGAGAGAGCGAGAGAGAGCGAGAGCGACCGAGCAAGACAGACAGAGATCTCACCAACTTTACTAAAACCTCGTATGTCATATCTTCTTGGTCGGTGGAGCTGCCAGGTTTTTCTAAAATACGATGTCCATACGAGCTTTTTCCATTGTACCGTGACCAGAATGAAGCCGTATTTGGCCATCGCCACTATCTTACATCATCAGGAAAGACCTAATAAGTCCAAAAACTAAAAAATAAAACTCAATTTTGAAAAGAATGGCAGTTACTAAATGTGAAAGACACTATATAACCAATAATAATAGATGGGACAACTACTCTCTACACCAGGGGTGTCCAACTCCGGTCCTGGAGGACCACCGTGGCTGCAGGTTTTCATTCTAACCCTTTTCTTAATGAGTGACCTGTTTTTTCTGCTACTTAACTTCTTTTCAATTCATTTTCATTGACTTGCTCTTGAATGCTCAGACACCTTAGTTGTTTCTTTTTCCTTAATTAGCAGTCAAACAATAATGAGATACAAAACAACTGGTGTCCATCATATAATATCTGAAAATAAAGAAAGATGAAGGTCTCAGGAATGTTGGTCTGCTCAGGTCCCCAAAACATTTTAACAGAGCTGCTCTTAGAAAGAGAAAATGAACAGTTTCAGAAATGTCTGCTATTGTACAATGAGAGCAGCAACAACAGGCCATGGAATTAAAGAATGAGTTTAATTAATGACAAGACTCTGCGCCCGATTAAGCAACTGGTTGGAGTGAAATTAGTTGGAGTTTGAGGCCCTGACTTAGTTGGTCTTCTGTTGGCTCCCTCACTTCACATTTCATTTCTGTTTGGGTGCCGTTTAAGGAAAGAAATGAAGAAATTCAGGGGAACAAATCTTAAGAAAGCAAGTCAATTAAAATGAATTCACAAGAAGTTAATTAGCAGCACAAACAGGGCACTCATTTAAAAAAAAGGTTAGAATGAAAGCCTGCAGCCACGGTGGTCCTCCAGGACCAGAGCTGGTGACCCCTGCTCTAGCCAGGTAATTAATAGAAACCCAGTCATGAAAGGCACTATATAGCAGAGAAATCAAAATGAAAGGCACTGTGTAATAAGATACAAAGGAGGCTTGATCTGTCTGTCTGCCTGTCGTTCTAACACAGGGGTTCTCAAAGTCGGTCCTGGGGACCCCCTGTGGCTTCAGGTTTTTGTTCCAACCAGATAAATAATCTGTGACAACAACTGATAACACTGATCTCATTTAATTAGCTGGTATTGTTTCCTTTTCTTTTATTCTACATTCAGAAAATGGACAGCAGCTGGAATTTTACATTTATAAGACATTTAAAAATATTTCTATTTTTGCTATACATTTAAATGCTTAACTCTCTTTTGTTGATTTCATTCTGTTTTGCCCTTTCTCTCTGCAGTTTGCACCCTCCATTGTATCTTAATAATGACAATTAAACCTGAGCAAAGCAGACCCCCCAGGCAAACTACACAGAATCGTGAAAGGCTGCAACTACTTTAGTGTCAGACTCACTAATTAGTAAATAATGGATTAATTAAACAATTAGAACACCTGGAGAAGGAGAATGAAATTCAAGATGAAAATATTGTTAAAAATACATTATTCCCATATAACTGCCGAGCACATTTTAATAAAAATTCTCTTACTAAACTTAGTTTTCTAATTTTCTACATTGTACCCAAAACACAGAATCTGGGAAATAACCGTTCACTTAATTAGCACAGGAGTCTAACTGAAAACAGAAGCTGGTTGGGACAAAAACCTGCAGTCATAGGGGGTCCCCAGGACCGAGTTTGAGAACCCCTGTTCTAACAGGATGACCCAAGTGGCTGAGCTCCACAAGCTCTTGTGCAGAATGTGAAAGGAGCTACATGACAGATAGACAGATAGGAAATGCACTATAAAATATAGAAAACTAATGGAGAAAGACACAAAATGATGAAAAGACAGAAAGACAAACCGAAGTGAAAGGTGCCCTACAACTGACACACTGGAAACGCCGTCATATAATTAACAGAGACGCTCTTGTGGAAGGCTCTAACAGATATATAGACATGGCACTGTAGAACAAGACAGACAGACAGATATGAAGGCGCTATATAATAACAAAGACAGGCAGATCCTCGCGGCGAACACGACAATCCAAGCACCCGTGCGGCCACCTTGGGGGTCCGCTGTCATCTCTGAACACTAACCTGCCCACAGATGAAAGCCCACTAAGCTCTCTGCCATATGCTCTTTCCCACTCCCAGTGCCCGCCGACCCCCCCCCCCCCCACACCAGCCTCGTCTCTTTAAATGACTGAAGTGCTCAGGTAATGGCAAACAGAACACGAGACAAGACACTCTGAGCACCTCACTGCTGTTAGTTGTGGGGGATGCCAGCCCCCCATTTTCTTGTTTTTCGTCACCTTCTCTCCCTCCGTCTTTTCTCTTCCATCTCTTGCATTGTGTCAGTGTCCCTGAATTCATCAAACGGCTTACCGCTGTCCTCCACTTCCCACGTTTTACTTTCAGTAAAGCCTCGAGTTTTTTTTTGTTTCTTTTGTACAGTGCACAGGGTTATTGAGAAAGTCCTGGGACCACCAGGTGGTCCTCCATGAGTCCTAATACTAACTCAAGGGTTCCGGTGCCGGAGACTGCTCACTTTGGCCCTCTTTAACACCAAGTCACGTTACACGACTTTCACAGCGATTTTCATTTATTTAATCTTAGTGAGTCCTGTGACCGCCAGTCGTGTGGTCTGACATCGGCAGTGACCCAATCTCTGTCTGGTTCCTCAAGCAGGTTTGATTTGGTCCTTAGTCTTGGGGCAGGCTTTGCATAAATGTGGAAGTTGACAGCCAGAGAGCACTCAGCCAGAAGTACAATACATACAAATGAAGTGACAAGGAATGAGAACCACTGACGTTTTGTACCCCAGAGACAGGGCCGAGTTTGCAGCTGAACTCACTGTACCTGTAAACTGGAGCCATCAGGCAGGACGTTAATGGCCATGAGAACAAGGGCTGAGCAGGCCATACTTTGACAATGTGCCGGGAAGTCACCATGGAGCCGGTAATTCAACACACCCTGCAGTACTTAGCTGTGTAATCAGACATCGCGATCAGCAACTGCACTCATCAACTTTGATAAACCCTTAAACTCGAAGACATGCAATGCCACGCTGGCTTTAGGTGTCCCTACTGTTCCTTACCAGGAATGGTGCAGGGACCCTGCAGACTTCACAAAGGCCACAAGACCCCTTTGCTTCCCCCACCCCAATGTCTTTTACCCACTACTGTGCCATAAATCCCATTAGAATGGCTGTCAATGCAACATGAAGCCGCTGCCTACAAACATCAGCATAACTGGGGTCTCCACTTCAGTAGCCCAAGACACCTTAAAACAGATCAGTTACTGGAGGTCTCGGGTCTAATGGGGTTTCGTCCCGTTTTTAACCACTGGAGTGTAGTCAGACCTCAGATGTCAGTCCCCTACAGTCGTGAGTGAGCTTCCTGTGCTTGTAGACACAAATGTTTGGGGTGTCAAAGTGAAAAGCTTATTTATTACCCAGCTGGGTAAAAGATGGTGGATGGAAGGGGGGAAAAAAATAACCAACCTGTGCAGATGATTCAAATATCTGTCATTGCTGAGGGTCCCTTCAATGAGCTCTGTGGTCCCACACATGATGGCTCTTCTTGTTTTGATCTGAACAGAACTTTACAACAGTTTGGATGAGGCTGAGCTCAACCAGCTTGACAGTCCTATTCAGCTCCTAACATCAAGCTGAGACTCGGAGGTCCCTTAAGTCCACCACACTGTTTGTTCCTTTTTTTTTTTTTTACTTTGAATGGCTGTGGTTGACTTTGTGAAGAAACACGCTCTAATGTTTATGTAAATCGGCCTCTAACAAGATTCCAAACATGTCCTTGTGTTCCTGTTTTATTTTAGACAGACAGACAGACAGACAGACAGACAGATAGATACTTTATTAATCGCAAGGAGAAATTCACATACTCCAGCAGCAGCGTACTGATAAAAAACAATATTAAATTAAACAGTAATAAAAATGCAGGTATAACAGACAATAACTTTGTATAATGTTAACGTTTACCCCCCATAGGGGTGGAACTGAAGAGTCGCATAGTGTGGGGTCTCCTCAGTCTGTCGCTGAAGCTGCTCCTCTGTCTGGAGATGATCCTGTTAAAGTAACAGCCTGGCCCCACAGTACTAATCCCCTTTGTAATTTTAAACTCTTCAGCCCCGTCACCTCTCAAATCTCCATTTGCTTTAAAGGTTCAGCTCCATCAGTCGTTCCTCTCTGCTCACTCTCCTCTGCCTTTTAGGTAATATTGGAGACTAAAAACTGCACGCAGTACTACAGATGAGACCTCACTAGTTCTTTATAAAGCTTAAGCATAACCTCCATTGAACTGCGGGCGGGTGCACACAGCAAGGCACTTTATGACCCACCATCCTACTAGCCCTCGTAAATTGCTTCTGTCTATTTCAGTCCTGTCACCTGTCACCTTTTAATCTCCATTTACTTAACCTATGAAGGTTCAGCTCCTTCAGTGTGTCCTCTCTGGCTGCTCTCCGCGGTCCTGAATTGGACTAATTGCTCTTCTCTGTTCTTTCTCTAGTGCTGCTTTGTCTTTTTGTGTAACATGGACATCAAAATTGGACACAGTGTGACAGATGAGACCTCAGTAGTGTTTTATATAACTTAGCTATGTAGCTATGTCCTCCATGACTTGTACTGGCCTCCTTAATCATTCCTGCACACACTCTGGATGTGGTTCTCTCTTAATCTCCATTTGCTCCTTCAGTCTTTCCCCTTTGGACTTTCTCTAGTGCTGTTATGTTCTTTTTTTATACTATGGAGGCCAAAACTACACACAACACTGCACATAAACTGTGCACTGTAGCTCACTAGCGAGTTCCCAAGCAGGACCACCCTTGACTGCACTCCACACATCAGGGCTCTATTATATAACCCATCCATCCATCCATTATCAAACCCACTATATCCTAACTACAGGGTCACGGGGGTCTGCTGGAGCCAATCCTAGCCAACACAGGGTGCAAGGCAGGGCACCCACCCCCACCGCAAGGCGTGCACACACACACACCAAGCACACACTAGGGACAATTTAGAATGACCAATGCACCTGACCTGCATGTCTTTGGACCCACACAGACATTGGGAGAAAATGTAAACTCCACGCAGGGAAGACCTGGGAAGCGAATCCGGGTCTCCTAACTGCGAGGCAGCAGCGCTACCCACTGTGCCACCGTGCTGCCCTATTATATAACCTTACATCCTAATTGCTTCTGTCCTCCGCCATCATGTCACCTCTGATTATCCATTGGGTTCAACTACTTCAGTTGTTCCTCCTCACTTGCTCTACATGGTCCTGAATCAGCCTAGGTGTTCTTTCTTGGACGTTCTCTAGTGCAGCTTTATTATTTATTTATTTTTTGTAAGATGGACACAGCACCTGCACACAGGAGGTTATACAGCTTAAGCATAAATTCCCTTTGATGTGATTTGGGACACATCCAACATTACACACGTCGTTTGTTTCTGTAAAAAATAATTTTTTTTAATATAAATTTTGGACTTGAGCGTTAGTAGGCTTTGCACCCTAGGAGCCAAGTTACCAAAACTATTCTCTAATATTTCAGTAATTATTTACCACTCTCATTTTGATCTTTCTGATCATAAAATAGGTCATTACGATAGCAACTGATGAGAAGAATTCAGAATTCATTGCAGAATTACGGTATTTAAGGGTTTCTCTAGAGCAGGGGTGTCCAACTCCGGGCCTGGAGGGCCGCAGGTTTTCATTCTGACCCTTTTCCTAATCAGTGACTCGTTTTCACTGCTAATTAACTTCTTTTCCCTTCATTTTAATAGCCCTGTTTCGAAGGATTCAGTCCTCTGAACTGATTCTTTTCTTCTTTAAATGACAGCCAAACAGAAAAGAGACGTGAAACGAGCCAACAGATGACCAGCTAAACTGGGATTTCAACCTCCAGCAATTTCACTCTTAATGAGAAGCTGATTCTTGCTGTTAATTAAACCCGTTATATAATTCCATAGCTTGTTGCTTCCCTCATTCTGCCACAGCAGACATTTCCAAAACTTCTTCTAAGAACATTGTCAAGATGTTTTAGTGACCTGAGAGATCAACCTCACCAAGACCTTCATCTTTCTTTATTTTCAGATATTGTGTGACGGGCTCAGGTGAGCTGGTCGTGAGGTGGCTTGTTTTGTGTCTCATTATTGTTTGGCTGCTAATTAAAGAAAAAGAGACAACTAAGGGCCCTGAGTCAAGTTAATTAAAACGAAGGCTAAAGAAGTTAATTAACATCAAAAACTGGTCACTTATGAAGAAGATGGTTAGAATGAAAACCTGCCGCCACTGCGGCCCTCCAGGACTGGAGTTCGACACCCCTGCTCTAGAGCAGCGTTTCCCAAACTCGGTCCTGGGGGACCCCCTGTGGCTGCAGGTTTTTGTTCCAACCAGCTTCTGTTTTTAATTGAACTCCTGGGCTAATTAAGTAAACTGTTATTTCCCAGGTTCTGTGTTTAGGGAACAATATAGAAATTAGAAAACTTAGTTTGCTAAATAAAATAATATTAAAATGTACCAAGCAGATATATAGGAAGAATGTATTTTGTTATCTTTTTAACAATATTTTCATCTTGATTTTCATTCTACTTTTCCAATTGTTCTAATTGTTTAATTAATCCATTATTTACTAATTAGTGGGTCTGACGCTAAAGTAGCTGCAGCCTTTGATTATTCCGTGTTGTTTGCCTGGTGTCTGATCTGACTTTTCCGTCCAGCCATTTTAGCTCTGGAATGTCCTCAAGAAACTGTGACAGACAGACAGACAGACGCCCATCAGGGGACCATAAAACACTGTAATCCATCGAAAACCAGAGATTGAAATTTTTGATGAATCAAAAGCTTTCGCTCCTCCCCCATAGACAATAGGTTATAGTGGGGGAGGGCGCAAAGCAAAAATACACCCAATAGGAAAGCAGACGTTCTTTCTTCTGTTCTTAGTCTCATCCAAAATATTTTCTTATCAGTGTGCAGTTTTTGTTTCTTTCAGTCTCTGTAGTGTACAGCGCGTGTTTATGATGCAAATATTAGGCAGGCCAGCAAGCATATGATTGTACTTTAGTGTCTTTTAGTAAACAGGGCATAAACAATCATTGGATCAATATGAAAAGCACTATAATAGATCAATGAGATATGAAAGGCACTTGTCACACACGTGCACATGGGAGGGAGGCAGCTAAAGGGCCCAATAGATGGTAATTCCTCGCCAAACCAGAGGATGGCAGAGTGCACTAATCCTTGCTCTTTTTCATTGACAGACCAACCACGGGAAATCCCGCTTGGATCCGATGAAGTCACTACAAATCCTGGGCCAAAGATGTCACTTCTGGTTCCTATCTGATGACATCACTTCCCATTTCCCACTATAAAACCACGTTTGCCTGTTTGCTTTGTTCTTGTATTGGACTCACACTTGTTACGGTTGGGAACCTTCATTTCTCCAGTTAGGTATACAGGCAGCGGCCCCTAAACCTCCCTCTGTGTCTCATGAATCTGTCCTTCTCTCATATAATGCCATTCTCACTTTTCTATCATATACTGCCTTTCCTAACACAGTAATGGTTCACGCGATTGGTGAAAATCCGCGAAGTAGAAACCATATGTTTGTATGGTTATTTTTATATATTTTAAGCCCTTATAAACTCTCTCACTCTGTTTATAAATATTCCCCACACAGTTATACAGCATAAACCCTTTATATTCTCTTAGTTATTAGGTAAGATTCGTTGAAATTATGTATGTAAACACACTGTTTATATGCTACTCACAAACATACAGTACGTATCGTATATCATTGAGGAGTTTTAATATGTAATACAGTTTTAAACATATTGTAATTGGTTAGGTAATAAAAAACAAGTGAAAAATCTAACACATGCAAATGCTGTACATAAAACCAAAATGTTATTTTAAAGATACTGTAGAGCATCTCCGATATCACAGATGTTACAGCCATTAAGATAGACAGGCCACCGGCAATAAATACCTACAATGCAAGAAAAATTGTATAAAATGTGTGTACAGTTACAATAAACATATGTACGTGTACTAAGTACGTAGAAAATTAGTTATGGGTACTCACCAACAATGACACGACGACTTGTCCGATAACAATGAGTTTAATTTTACTACACAACAAAGGTGAGCGTTACAGCTTTTCTAAAGGAGCCTCTTCCGGCGATTGTGTAGCTCCGCCGTTGTTCTTCTTCCAGCAGTCTTCAATCCAAATCACTAAAGCAGATTCCATCCGGACTGCCACCTTATTACATCCACTTACCCTGATTAAAGGACACTGCAGCCGTAGATCTTATATTCTTTTCCTCCTTTTTAAATAAAAAGAATCATGGACTCATTGATGCCGTAATGGCGTCCTGCAGCGGTGTAGCTGTTCCCTTACTTCAACATATCCAAAACTTTTACCTTTTCGACAATCGTTAGCATCTTCCGTTGGCGCCTGGGCACGGCTCCTGAAGCAGTAGCAGGAGCAGATCGTTTTGGAGCCATAATGAAGGGCTTGACTATGCACAAAGATAAACACAACAGTTAACTCTTTACACAGCGAAACACGTTGATGCTGAATGAGTGAGACGAGACTTCCTGGCTAACACAGCGGAACTGAATTCGGCACTCCGTCGTTGAGCCAATCAGCACACAGGAACTTAACTGCGTGCTTTGATTGGGTAGCTTCTCAGCCATCCGCCAATAGCGTCCCTTGTATGAAATCAACTGGGCAAACCAACTGAGGAAGCATGTACCAGAAGTAAATTGTCATCAGAAACCCACGAAGCAGCGAAAAGCCCGCATTATATATTTAGATATGCTTACATATAAAATCCGCGATAGAGTGAAGCTGTGAAAGTCGAAGTGCGATATAGCGAGGGATTACTGTAATCTATTATACAGTAGCTTTCCTATCTATCCTTACTTTAAACTTTATAAAACTTAAAACCTTATTCATCCAACAACACCAACAACATTTATTTCTAAAGCACATTTTCATACAAATGGTGTACTTCAAAGCGCTTTACAAGATGAAGAAAGAAAAGTTTATATAAAACAAAAATAAGATTATACAATACTAAGTAACAAAGAATAAAGTAAGGATAGATGGCTGGGAGGACATAAAAAAAAAAAAAAACTCCAGATGGGCTGGAGAAAAAAAAAACAAAAAAGACAAAATCTGCAGGGGTTCCAAGGCCAAGAGATTCTACTTAACAAACAATCTAAATCAGTCCTTAATGGCTTTCAAGCTTTACGTGAAAGGACTGGATGATGATGGTCATGTGGACATCTGGGCTACTGCCTTCAATCCATCAGTGGAGGGTCTGTGTAGTGCAATTTTAGATCTTATATAATGCGCTACCATGGCTGTCTGTTTGTCTGTCCAGGATTTTAAATCACCTGTCGCTCGCAAACCGTTTGACCAACTGACCTGAAATGTGGTGCACATATACTACGTGACGTCTACTATCCGCTTTTGTGGTGATGATTGACCTTCAAGGTTATTCCTCTTTTTATTTTATTTTAGTGTAGAATCAACTCTCAGCAGCAGCCAGCAGGGTGGTTGTGTGGCGCATGCATACGGGCGCCGCTCCATCTTCGCTGTCCCTTTCCCTATCTCTTCATATCTTAAATCATTCTTGAGGCAGACTGAAGACTTAAGTGCCACCTTAAGTGAAAAATTAAGAAAAACGTACTAAGCAATTGCGACACAAACACAGACTTAATCAGTTTTAACGTGAAAAGATGCCAACGACAGAAGAGAAGAAGCGGGCTGCTAGGGTGGGGAGAAGAAGAGCTGCTAAGGAAGCAGCAAGTGCATCAACCTCGGAGCAAACGCATGCTCAACGTACTGAGCAAGAGAAGGAAAACTAGGAATGCTCAAGTCAAGTGGATTCACTGCACCTTATCGTTACAGCAGTGCGCCGTTAATGCTATTTAAATAAATAAATAACTTTGATCTTGTCTCCCAAAAAGAGTAAACTGAAGGTGTGCTGAGGCGGTGGACATCCACATCATTAAGCCGAGTGCCTTGTCATTTGGGGTCAGGAGTAAAAAGTGGGTGTGGGCGCTCAGTCGCTTATCCCTGACCCATGTAAAGAGGGTGCAAAGCACACACACAGTAAGAGTAAATAATTTGAAAACATCCCAGAACCCTTCAATTAAACAATACAAGCTTCACCGAGAGCCCACCACCCCAAATGTCGATCACGTTAACCAATCCCTCTCATAATTAAAGAAAGGAATGGAGCGAGAGAGAGAGAGAGAGAGAGAGAGTGTCGTTCTTCTTTTATTAACTTCAAGCAAGCAACTTCAATGTTCCTCTAATTGTTTCAATACAATTAAAAGAGCAGCAGGCATTTTTACCATGCCTGGATAAACCACACCAAACGGCCACACTGCACTCGGAGAGCCCATGACATCACACTGTCAGCGCGCATCAGCGCCAGGCCAAAACCAGATGGCTGAGAGGCGCTCTAATTTGTAACTGTCATGATACAAGGCTCCCTTACTGTTAAGGCTGTGCCCTGCTAATTTGTCTCTTTTATTGCCTTTGGATGCCAATACGTTTTAATTAACTAAACATGAAAGCACAAACAACACCATAAATAATTCCCATCCCACCCATGACCGAAAAAATTCCTTCTGCTGCTTTTTCACAGGACGTGCAGACTCGATCAATTACAGTGCATGTGAAACTCCATGGCGTCAATGTTGTTAATTATGGATGAATGGAGGCCTGCATGAAAACTCACCCACGTTTAGGATTAAAGACAAATAAATATTCGGGCACAAATACTGGCAATCGGTGAGCACCAAAATCAGCCCATCGGGGGGTCTGGTGGTCTCTTCATATCAGTTCTCAATTTCCAGCCCAAGCCATATAGCCGGCAGTCATTAAGGCTCTAAATTCATACTGTAAATACTAGATACACTTGAAAGGATTCTATAAAATTCACATACAGTAGGTAATATATACTGTAGCACCTTTTATAGTCATCCTTCTGTCTCTCTCTGATAATTACATGACATAAATGTTGTGACGGATGGCCAGGACCCATGCCCAGCCGGGACGCTGCCATGGGAGGCTCATTATGTTCCCCAGAACACTTGGTGGCAGCTCCCCAGGACAGTATCAGGGCCACAATCGTGGAACACTGGAGCTCATGCCTTTTGGGCTCCGTGGCCACCGCCAGGGGGAGCTGAATGACTTAAAGAGCCCGCCTGGGCTGTGATGCTATAAGAGGAGCCTGCAGCCATCACTCAAGGAGCCAGAGTAGGGAGGAGGGAGACGAAGCTGTCGAGAGGAGACGAGAGGAGAGGAGAGGAGAGGAGTGGAGGAAAGGAAGAGTGTTTTTGTGGTGGTGTTTGCTTTGGTGTGTCTTTTGGGAAGACGTGCCCCACAGGTGAAGAAAATAAAAAGTTTATTTATTTTACGTGTGCCTCACAGTGTCAATCTGTGTCGGGTCGGCGCCCACCTTTTCACACTGTTAAAGGACGACTTATCAGAGTGGCAGTTGCATAAAACTGAACTCAGCTCCAGAGTGGACATAGATTCTTATCAATATACAACTAATATAGTCACCTTCTTATCCAACATATAGTGCCTTTCATGTCTTTATATAGTGTCTTTCATGCCTTTTTATCTATTATACACTAGCTTTATCTACCTTCATAACCAATTGATTTTGGCCTGCGCCACCACCACCTACCCAAAGCATCATGATGCACCAACATTGATGGACTGAAAGCCAGAAGTCTACGTGACCATCATCATCAGGTCCTTCCATGAGTACCCTAAATACAAAGAGGACTGTTTGATTTATGTTAGGTAGATTGCCCAGAGGGGACTGGGCGGTCTCTTGGTCTGGAACCCCTACAGATTTTATTTTTTTTTCTCCAGCCTTTGGAGTTTTTTTTTTGTTTTTTCTGTCCACCCTGGCCATCGGACCTTACTTATTCTATGTTAATTAATGTTGACTTATGTTTATTTTTTTATTGTGTCTTTTATTTTTCTATTCATTTTGTAAAGCACTTTGAGCTACATTTTTTTGTATGAAAACGTGCTATATAAATAAATGTTGATTGATTGATTGATTGAATTGATTTATCTTTCATATTCATTCATCTATCTATATATATACAGGGGGTCCTCGGTTTACAACATTGCGACATACGACATTTCGGGTTTACGACACTCATTCCCATATAAACAAAAAAAAAAAAAATTGAGACGTGAGTGTTTCAGATTACGCTGTTAGCATCGTACTTACAGACTTACGGGGGTGAACTAGTTTGGTTGCGGGTGGCGAAAGTACACGGCATATGAGTGAGGGAGTTTGCGAACTACAGTAGTTTTATTGCATGCTGTGAAAGTGAAAGTGAAAGTACGCGGTGTAGGAGTGAGGGAGTCGAACTTACAACGCTCACTCCCATAAAATTAAAAAAATTGCGACATGAGTGTTTTGGCTTATGTCATTAGCGTCGTACTTACAGACTACGTGGGCAAACTAGTTTGGTTATGCGCAGTGGAAGAATATGCAGTAACACAGCAAGGGAGTTGGCGAACTCGTTTGGTTGCACACGTAGGAAGTTCTATTTGTGTTGCTTTGTTTGGCAACTTTTTAGCCCTTATCATGGCTCCTAAACGAAAGTCAGAGTCTTCAGATAGTAGAGTTTCAAAGAAGAGGAAAGCCATCACGATGGAGGTGAAATTAGACATTGTAAAGAGATCAGGAGGAATAAAGGTAAGGAATTTATTTTTACAGTAATTTTTTGTCATTTTTTCTGTTACTACAGTACAGTGTACAGTACAGTATATTTATGTCCTTTTCCTTTTTCTGTGGCTTAGTTGTGTTTTTATCTTCTAGATTATAATTTTGCAGATGTGTTAGGATAGGTAAGTGACTTAGGCTAGAGTGTGTTTCGATTTACAGCAAAATTCAGGTTACATCACTGATGTAGGAACGGAACTGTGTCGTAACCTGAGGACCCCCTGTATATATATTGTGGGAAACAGCCCAGACACAGGAAGACATCATTTCAGATCACCACACACGTTTTATTTACAATATTTACAAGTATCACACAACCCAGTGCCCTAGTACCAATCCCCCTCAAGTCCGGGCATCACACAATGCCTTCCTTCACCGCTTCCACTCCTCTCCTCTGCTCTCCTCTCCTCCAGGATTCGTCCTCTTCCACCCGACTCCAGCTGCCAAATGGCGGGAGGCGGCCCCTTTTATGTTCACCCGGACGTGCTCCAGGTGCTTTCCAATGAACTTCCGCCGCCACTTCCAGGTGTGGCGGAAGTGCTGATGTCCAGGGCTTTTCAGGCATCTGGGCGCCCCCTGGCGGTGACCACGGGTCCCTATAGGGTTGAGCTTCTATGCTCTGTTCCCATGTTCCCCATACCAACCAGGGTGGCTACCCTCTCATGGTCCGGAGGCGGCGTAGTCCCTTTTCCGGGGCAGTCAAAGAGCCTAAAGGTGAGTAAAACATTGAGAGATAAGGGGTTGTCACGTGGTACTTACCTGAACTCTCTTTCATCAACAGAAAACAAGAAGAAAAATAATCCCGCAACTTCCGGGTTCCAAAATGGTCGTGATGACGTCACTTCCGGCCAATCTTGATGATGCCACTTCCGGCACCCACAAATCACCTCACTTCCGGCTCATCAGAATGACGTTGTTTCCGGGTCCTGTTGCCACGTCACCATATGTCAACCATTTCCTGTCACATGTTTTTGTTCTGCTATAACACAACCATTTTGTAACAGTAAAATCATTCATTGTATTTTTCAAGGCTTTGAATCACTTCATTTTTCTTATTGTCTGATCGACAATATACGGGGACGGTCCCCAAAACTTTATCTTGGTTTTTGTGACGTTTATTCTACCACAATTGGCATAGTCGGCAGGATTATTGTTCAAACATGTCTGAAGAACAAGACCTGAACACTGTTCTTTTCACCATAATGGGAGATCTTCAAACTTTAAAAATTCAAATGGGAGAGACGAGGACCCAGTTAGCCGAATCGGAGGCTCATGCTGCAGCAAGATTACAGACGGAGGTCGCTCGGTCACCACCCATTGCTCTGACGACATTAACAGAATCAGACGACATTGAAACCTATTTTTTGATCTTCGAGCGTACCACTAAGCGGAACGCATGGCCGAGGTCGGAGTGGGCGTACCAACTGGCTCCCTACCTGAAGGGAACGGCGCAGAGGGCTTATTATGATTTAACCGAGGAGCAGGCTGCTGATTATGACGCTCTAAAACTAGAAGTATTCAAACACTACGGAGTATCCCCGGAGCAGCAGGCAAGAGAATGGAGGAAGTGGCAGTTTGACCCAGAGAGGCCACCGAGAACCCAGGGCTTTGAAGCCTGGGGAAAGATCTGTTGTTGGTTACGGCCCAACATTAATAATTCCCATAAGATGGCCGAGCTTCTTGCGTGTGAGACCTTTGTGCATGCCCTCCCTGAGCATATTGCCCAGCAAGTCCGGAAGCATATCTTCGATGACATGGATACTCTGATCAAAATCG
>JANRMT010062837.1:105232918-105243126 GCA_026402145.1 Polypterus bichir lapradei
AGACGGGATAGACCAGCTAATCTTCCCCGCTGTTACAAGTGTGGGGAGATTGGACATCTATCCCCTAACTGTACCTACGAGCCAATGGATTGCTCGTTGGTGAAGGGAGAAAGGTATTGTGCCACAGTGAATAACCCTTTGTCTCTTCCTTATACAGGTGCAGTTATTATAAATGGCAGAAAGGTGAGGGCAATGTTTGATTCTGGGAGTAACATTTCTATTGTTGCTACCCGTTTCGTTTTACCGCAACAGTGGACTAAGATTAAAACTAGTCTTAAATGTATTCACGGGGATATCCGGTATTATAAGACAGCCAGATGTGTAGTGACTGTAAACAGTATCCTGACAAGCATGGCCATGGCTGTATTACCGGATCCCCCGTTTCCAGTCATACTTGGTAGAGATTGGAATGAAATTACCAGCGGTAAACACGTAACTGTACCAAAGAAACATTTAGGCTTAGTAATGGAAAATATTGATCTGACTGCCTCCACGCCAAGTCCCACAGTAGCGCGGGCTGATACTAGCACCCAATGCGAAGAAATTGATGTCCCATCATCCTCTGCGGGAGCTAATGCAGTTAACGTGGAGGATGTGGAGGCAGAAGCCCCTCCCCCTTGAGGTCGCGCAAGACCCAATTCAAACTTTAACTTCACAATTCCTTTTAGCTCCTTCTTCATTTAAAAGAGAACAGTGGAACGATGATTCCTTAAAATTTGCTAGGAATGCTATAGTGTCCACCAAGGGTTATACAACTCTGGATCCCATGCCACCGACGCCGTTCTTCGTTATAAAAAATGATTTGTTATATAGAGTGGCAGATCACGGGGGTGAAGTGCGAGCATCGTTGTTAATCCCATGCACTTTTCGGCGACAAGTGTGTGAGTTGGCACATGCTCACCATCTAGGAGCCCATTTAGGCTCTGATAAAACTTTAGAGAGGATAAAACTCTGATTTTATGGCCGGGAATAAATGAGGAGGTCCGGCGATTTTATGCTTCTTGTCCGGAGTGTCAGCTTCGCCAGATTCCAAGACGGACTCGAGCTCCTCTTGTTCCCCTTCCCCTTATTGATATCCCATTTGAAAGAGTCGGAATTGATCTCGTAGGACCCTTAGAACCCTCGTTAAAAGGATTTAAATATATGTTGGTGTTAGTTGATTATGCCACTCGCTTTCCAGAAGCTGTTCCATTGCGCTCAGCTAATACAACAAACATCGCACAGGAGTTAGTAGGGATATTCGCTCGTGTTGGGATCCCCAAAGAGGTTTTAACAGACCAAGGGACTCCTTTCACCTCAGAGACATTCAGGGAAATAGCTACATTTCTCCGTATAAAACATCTGAAAACGTCAGTCTATCATCCCCAAACTGACGGGTTGGTAGAGCGTTTTCATCAAACCTTGAAACAGATGTTACGTAAGGTAGTTAACGAGGATGGAAGAAACTAGGGTCAGTTGTTTCCCCTCGTTTTGTTTGCTTACCGGGAAGTCCCGCAGACCTCTACAGGTTTCTCTCCTTTTGAATTATTGTATGGGAGACAACCCAGAAGGCTTTTGGACATGTCAAAAGAAGGATGGGAAGAGAAGGTCCTCCCTACTTCGAACATTCTTGAATATATCGCGCAATTACGCGATAGACTTGAGAAAATTAAACCCATTTTAAAAGACAATTTGGAAAAAGCACAAGCAGCGCAGTCTCGTTATTATAACAGAAACACCACCATTCGGGAATTCGTCCCGGGTGATCGTATAATGGTACCTGTCCCAACCTCCCATTCAAAATTATTAGCACATTGGCAAGGCCCCTATGAAATAAAGGAAAGAAAAGGACTCGTGGACTATTTGGTTAAACAACCTAATCATCGACCGAGTGAACAAGTATATCACATTAATCTGCTGAAACCGTGGAAGGACAGGGACATCGATCCCTGCTCCAGACAACCTTGTTCTCTTTTCACATCATGTGCACATCTTAATTTTGGTCCTGATTTGACAGCTGATCAACGACAAGATCTCAAATGGGCTATCTTGTCTGTCCCTAAAGTTTGGACGAGACACCTGGACGTACTGCGTTGATTGTTCATGACATCATTATTGACGTGATTGTCAGAGAGAGACCTTACAGGCTCCCAGAGGCAAAGAAAGCGGAAGTGGAGTTGGAAATTAGACGAATGCTGGAACTAGGGGTTACTGAAGAAAGCTATAGCCCTTGGTCTAGTCCAATTGTCTTGGTTTCTAAACCTGATGGCTCGTGGAGGTTCTGCAATGACTTCCAACAACTTAATCAGGTCTCTAAATTCGATGGGTATCCCATGCCGCGAGTGGATGATTTACTTGATCGGTTAGGGAACGCTCGATTCCTAACTACTCTTGACATGACTAAAGGGTATTGGCAAGTTCCCTCAACGGACTCTGCTAAAGAAAAAAACGCTTTTAGTACACCCAGTGGACATTGGCAATACAGGGTCCTTCCTTTTGGTTTGCACGGGGCACCAGCTACTTTTCAACGTCTGGTGGACACACTGCTACGGCCCCACAATTCCTATAGTGCCGCCTACTTGGATGACATAGTCATTTATACCGGCACATGGAAGGATCATGTATCACAGGTTAAAACAGTGCTCTCCACACTAGCGTCAGCAGGGCTTCGTATTAATCCAAAGAAATGCAACATCTTCACCCTGGTAGCTCTGAAGTGATGATCGTGTACTGCTAAGTCCTCCTGCCAGGCCACTTCATCAGAATGCCCATCTCCTGTCTCCTCAGAATACTTCAATCCACCCGAGTCAAGTCAAAAGAATCCATGGTTGGTTGGCCATTCTCATTTTAGATGAGGTAGGATCAACAGCATCTCTCAAAATGGTGCCATTTGGTTGAGTGCCATCCTGGTCCAGTCACAGTGCTAGTGAGAGGAGTCCCAACCAAATGCTACTTCCTGTCTTGTGCCCAATGGTGCTTTGAGAGCCACACAAACCTAACTTTGGATCATCTGCCTTCAGCAAATTGATGTCTTATGTAATATTTCAAATCTGTGTTTCTGGCAGTGTAAGCAACAGTCCAGGGCAGACGAAACCCACCCAAGGGCTGAACTGAGGAGTACCATTTAAGTTACATAGTGTGTGTGTTTTGAAGGACTGAAATCCAGAAAGGAAAATTCATTAAGATCTGAGAAGAAGGTGGAAACTCCACACAGCCAACAGGCAGGTGCAGGATTTGAACCCAGGACACTAGTTCTGTGACATTAGGATTTCCAAACAATGAAATGGTAATAAATATCACTTGCTGACAAAGATCAGAGCACAAATCTTAACACATCAAAGAAAGGCCTGACAGGCGCCCCCAACATGACGGGACAAATGGCTTAAAATGGAAGGAGGCACCAAGCCAAACAGGAAAGCAGCTCAACTCAAATACTCGACCTGCAATTTTAGTTCATTTAAAAGAAACCCATGAGAACAGCCTTGTCGAGAGTCACCTGCCGCATACAAATCTGTGGCAGTAAAGCCACCGTAATGTGAGAAGCGAACTTCATTTACATGATTTGACAAGAAAACCTGGCAGGCCTTGAAGGCTCGCGCTGTCATCCACTTGTTTACTCTGATGGAATTGAAAACGGCAAATGTGTGTGGAGGGCACTTACTCAGTGTGATCCAAAAGCAAAAAATCAAGAGTGTAAAGAGTACTGAACCCAGAATTAAGGGGACTCCATGTGTTCTCAGGTCTTACTTAGAAACACAGGAAAGATATTACCAAAGAAAGCCAACCTCCCCTGCCTCAGTCTTTAATTTGGCATTGTGTCTAGCAGAGCCTGGGCGCCTGCTATAAGATAATCCTCCATTATGAATGATCTCGGGGGAGTTGGGGGGGACTCCGGTGAAATGGTGATGGGATGACTTTACTCGGTAACACCTGTAAAAACAAACGTAACCCACAAAATAAGGAGTTGGCATGTAGGGAAGTGCAGGCCACTGCTGGCAGCAAACACCCCAATCAACTAATGGGACTTCACAATGAGGCAAGTAAACAGCAGACCCTCAACATCTACCTGTCTAACACTAAATACAGAGGATTGCTTCCTATGCATCTGTTTGTCTTGCATTGTGTCTTCTTATCTATCTATTATATAGCACCTTTTACATCTGTCTAGGATAAACTGCCTTTCACCTAATATACAGAATGCCCTTCCTAAGTACCCATCAGTGTATCTGTCACAAACTGTGCCTTTCAGATCTGTCCACATGCTGATTAGATAGCATTTTTCACATCTATCTATGGTATAGTGCAGGGGTCCCTGACAAACTGGTAGAGATCACTTCTCGTCTGGATTATTGCAATTTCCTTTTCTTTGGTCTTTCTCACAAATCTCTTTATAAGCTTCAACTGGTCCAGAATTGAGCTGCCCTCCCTCATCATTACTAGAACCCCCTCTACTCTCCAGATCACTCCCGTTTTGCAGCAGATTCATTGGCTTCCAGTTCAGTTCCGAATTCAATTCAAAATACTCCTACTAACTTTTAAGGCTCTCCATAACCTCGCCCCTCCATATCTGTCTGACCTCCTCCATGTTGCCATTCCCTCCTGTACCCTCAGATCCTCTTCCTCCATCCACTTGACTGTCCCCTTCGTCCGTCTTCATTCAGTTGCTCTGCTCCCCAGCTTTGGAACTCACTACCACCTGAGCTTAGAAATACTGAATCATTTTTACTTTTCAAATCTAAACTTAAAACTCATTTGTTTAAGACGGCTTTTTCTCTTTGATTGCTCTGTCCGATTTTAACTTTTGTATTTTACTTTTGTTTATAATCTATGTTTTGCCTATTGTTCGGTGTCCTTGAGTGTTTAGAAAGGTGCCTACAAATATATAAAATGCCTTATTATTATTATTATTAATAAGCAACACTTCTGCTGAAGTTCTAAGTACAGTCGGCGGTCATCGCTGTGGCTGGAGTATTTGAATTTCCCCTTGGGATTAATAAAGTATCTATATATCTCTCTATCTATCTATCTATTTAATAATGACTTTCATCTCTGTCTATTTGTTATATAGTGCCTTTCACTCTATCTAATAATGACTTTCATTTCTATCTATTGTGGTACATGGCCGGCTGTTCATCCCGGCCAGTACCCCCAGGCCACCAGATGGAGCCCTCCTTGCAGCATAGACGTGCCCCGAATGCCAGCAGGGAATTATGGACAATGGACTTGTAATGCACAGCCCTGCTGGATACCATGGGGGCCGACAGGAGTCGCTGCAGGGAGGCCCAGAGACTATTTGCCTTACGCCCAGGAAGTACGTCATAGTCACGTGGACAATGGGAACGATGTGCTTCCTGGGTGAAGAAAAGAAGGATTTTTACCTGACCCAGAAGTGTTCCAGGTCACATGAACAGAGAGGGTGAAATGCTTCCGGGTCAAGGACTATAAAGGACTGTGGGAAATCCCAGATGGACGAGCTGAGTTGGGAGGCAGGGTGGCTAAGCATCTGGGAGTTTGGAGGAATTGTTATTGGTTATTGTTTATTTGATTATTGAGTATTGTGGAGAGGAGCGTGCTTTGTGCACTTTATTATTATAATAAATCTTATTATTGGACTTTTACCTGGTGTCTGACGTGTGGTCTGAGGGTACAAGGGTGCGAGCAAACCCTAATCTATCTATCGATCTATCACAGCCAGCCTTCATAACCACCCATTGGGTCTGGAGAAGAAGCAGAAGATGCCTCGCTTAATGTGCCAATGTAATCAAAATGCCAAATTCCACTGTTTCAGTTCTTTACATGGCAGCTGGAGTGGAAGGAAAAGGTAGAGTTGGCATCAGCATCCATTAGTGGCACCTTCCTCTAGACCAGGGGGTCCTCAACTCTGGTCCTGGAGGGCCTCAGTGGCTGCAGGTTTCCATTTTAACCCTTAATTAGTGACCTGTTTTTGCTGCTAATTAACTTCTTTTGAATTCATTTTATTTGACTTCCTCTTGAAGACTCAGACCCATTAATTGTTTTTCCTTAATTAGCAGCCAAACGATAATGAGATAGAAAACATGACCAGCAAACTGCGACCATCACACAATATCTGAACATAAAGAACGGTAAAGGTCTCGGGAATGCCGATCTGCTCAGGTCCCCAAAACATTTTAACAGTTGCTCTTAAAAAAGAGCAAATCAACAATTTCAGAAATGTCTGCTATTGCACAATAAGAGGAGCAACAAGCCGTGGAATGAAAGAACAGGTTTAATTAACAACAACAGTTGGCGCCTAATGAAGCAACTGTTTGAAGTTTGAGGACCTGACTTATTTGGTCTTCTGTTGGCTCCCTCACTTCACATTTCATTTCTGTTTGGGTGCCATTTAAGGAAAGAAATGAAGCAATTTAGAGGAACGAAATTCAGAAGAACAAATCATAAAAGAACAAGACAATTAAAATAAATTCAAAAGAAGTTAATTTGCAGCAAAAGCAGGTCACTAATTAAGAAAAGGGTTAAAATGAAAACCTGTGGCCCTCCAGGACCAGAGTTGGGGACTCCTGGTTTTGTGCCTTTCCTAACTTCTTTAGTGCCTTTCATGTCTGTCTAATGCACAGTCTATATTGCCCTTCCTATCTAGTTGATATCATTTCTTTTATATCTATAGGGTGGTCCAGATCTAATTATGCAATTTTCATTACACTGTAACTTATTAAGTTTATTACATTGAAAATCACCTGAAAAATCCCGGACCATTGAGAAGAGTGCGAACTGATGACATGAAGAATCATCTTTGCGCCTCGTCCCACATAAATCAAAGTCATCCAGATGATCTGGATCTGCATAATTAGATCTGGACCACCCTGTATGCAGATATCTATTTTACAGCATGCTTCTAGTTTACGTAACATAAATTGTGCCCTTTCTATCTTAAATTGTGTCTTTCATATCAATCTCTGCATCCATTATATATCACTTTTCACACCTATTTGTGAAAGTGCTGCTTAATAGATATGTAGATAGACACTGTATATATGAGATAAAGGTGAAATCTGTCTACCTACCATATAGTGCCTTTCACCTATTTATCTCATACATATAGTGTCTTTCATGTCTATCTACATATCTATTAAGCAGCACTTTCACATTATCGATCTATGATATTGTGCTCTTCATCTATTTGTCTAAAAACATTTACACTGCCCTTCCTAGCATTCATATATAGTGTCTCTCATATTTATCTACGTATCTATTGTACTTTTCACATCTAAGATAAAGTGCCTTCCAGTCTGTCTATCTCGGAGATATTGTCTTTCCTATCCACTTTTCTGTTTATCTGTTGTGGGCTCATTAATTACACACGTCACAACGCTTTTAATAAACCTGGGTGCAGGTCCCCTTTGTGAAGGCTTCTTATCAGCAGAACAAATAAAAGAGAAAAGCGGGATGCTGATCAATCCAAATGTGAAGGATGAAGTGAGAACTAAAAGTGAGGCTTTAAAAATGAAACACATGGCTGGTGTTTTATTTCAGTTTCTTAGGGGGAAAGATTTTTTTTTTTATGATTTATGATTAAAAGTGTCCCATTTCATTCATTGGAAGGAATGGCAGACTCATGCCAGAGGAATCTTTTACAGACGTAGTCGTCGATGACACTCCTGTGCTTGAAAACTTTTTATAAAACTTAATTAAAAAGAAAAGACAAATAGTGGAGTGGAGTGGAGGATTCTGCAGGTTGCAGCTGCTGCTGATTCTTTTATAAAACCCACTGGGTCAAGTACTGTTGATAAATGTCCTTTTTGCCATAACCATTAAACACTTTTAAGTGATATTCTACACTGCACTTGACTAATACTTCTGGTTGATTTTCTTGTTCTTTCAGAAGCCAAAATTCCTTTCACAGAACTTTTTTTCTTCTTCTCAAGAAACAAAACAAAAAGAAACGTCTAACTGGTAACTCTTTGCTGTACTAAGCTAACCTGGCAATTTTGAAAATGCAGTGTAATAAGACAGAGAATACGCCAAACACTGGCACTTTGTTAATGAATGCTTAAAGTTCTTATTAGCAGCTGACTGAATGTGAAAATGGGGTGGCGCAGTGGGTAGCGCTGCTGCCTCGCAGTTAGGAGACCCGTCTGGGTTCTCTTCCCGGGTCCTCCCTGCGTGGAGATTGCATGTTCTCCCCGTGTCTACATGGGTTTCTTCCCACAGTCCAAAGACATGCAGGTTAGGTGCATTGGCGATCCGAAATTGTCCCGTGTGTGTGTGTGTCCTGCGGTGGGCGTGCGCCCTGCCCGGGGTTTGTTTCCTGCCTTGCGCCCTGTGCTGACTGGAATTGGCTCCAGCAGACCCCCGTGCCCCTGTGTTAGTATATAGCAGGTTGGAAAATGACTGACTGACTGACTGAATGTGAAAATGTATTAAAAAACGACAAATCAGATTTTAAAAAATCTCAAGCAATGGGTAGAACTGGTGATGTTTTATATTCTGCTGAAATGTGCATTTAATGGGACTGCTCTTTTTGTCTTTAACCATGTCACAAGTTTTCTTTCTGTATTTTTAGCAATTCTTGGGTATATTGGCTTATTACAATATGTATATGTTTATTTATTTATTAAGCTCTTGTAAAAAAGCAAATGTTCCCCTTGGGGGGAATAAACTTCAATCCATCTGCACAGTCTACAGAGGAAAAACCTGTAATTGTTTCCCTCCATGTAAGAAAATTAACCTGGTGTGTTGTTTAACTGTAAATAGGTTTATTTTAAAATGAAAAGAATTATCTATGTATTATATACTGCTGTCTGTAGGTAACTCTGTAAAAGTATGCAAGTCTGGTGGAGCTGGAAACTCGAAGGATGACAGCCACATGTAGAAAGAAAGACGTCGAAGCAGTAAACGGCAAGTCTGACTCTAGCGCTGCGCCATTTCAAACTCCCTAACCATCCTGCACTGGCATTTAGTTCATAAAAGAAGTCCTAACAGAATAACCTTAATTATTTAAAAATACAGCGGACTAAAGTGCTCGACACTAAGTGACGGCCAGCGTAGCGGCCGGTGACCTGCACAGTTTATTGTGTAACACAATCCCTCCGCCCGGGTCTCCCGTCTACCAAAAAAGACGCGAAGCCATTAAAGTAAAATCTTCCCGTTTTGTAATTAATTCCCCGACACTCGCTAACAGTTCAGTTAAAATTCCGTTACCTGACGTTCACACCGACTTCTTCTCCAATTTCATTCGGCGGGATGTTAAAAGTGACGTGAAGAAAACGCCGGAATGCATGACGGGATAGGGCGCCACATTTTTATGACACGTGACACGTACTGCTGACGAGCGGGTGGGTGGGCGAACTTGGCGGCAACATTTGGGTAGCGGCTTCTTCTTCTTCTTCTTCTTCTTCTTCTTATTATTATTATTATTATTATTATTATTATTATTATTTCAACATTAAAGAGCCTGACGTACGAACACTTGGACTCCATACCACTGCCCTACCCTCGTTAACCTTATTAGATTGCTTTACGTTCCTTTCGAGTCCTAGCGATGTTGGGTTGATGCTGTTGACTACACAAGCCCTTCACAGGGTGCACCGCCCCCGGCTTCACAGAGCTTCTCTTGACGCTGGGTGTTATCATTACGTTACTTCAGGCGCAGGTTCTCAGTTTGACTTTTGTTAGTGTAAAACTGAATGAATTGTGTTCCTAACGAGCACTTAACAGACTTATTCAGGAAATTACTTCATTTTGCTTTGTCCAGCGCCTCCTGACTCATAGGTACCAGGAAATCTCCACACAATGTACTGTTTGACACGTCATGATGTCTACTTAAGCAAGAGATTGATCCTTTTGGTGTTCCCCCATATTTTTGGAGCACTTTTTTCAGGAAGTTACACCCCTGTGATTAAAAAGTGAACCAATAGATGACTACAACAAAAACTAAAAGAAGGAATTGAAGTTGTGCAGGCCACATCAACTGAACCCAGGGGTTCACCCCTAATTAGATATGACCGGTCAAAGCTTCTCCTTTTCACTAAAGTTAAAAAAAAAGGGTATTAGTAATATAGGCATGTGGTGGGTTATTTTATGCTATTTCTAGGTTGCTGATCACAAATATGATAATATTTTTGATATTTGACCAGTGGTCAGTACCCCATGAGGGCCGCTCCCAGAAGGTTAAAAATGACAAATTTCAAACATAAAGCATGTGATAGATAGATAGATAGATAGATAGATAGATAGATAGATAGATAGAT
>JANRMT010062837.1:105253498-105263656 GCA_026402145.1 Polypterus bichir lapradei
AGATAGATAGATAGATAGATAGATAGATAGATAGATAGATAGATAGAGTGCCTTTCTTGCTAATGTAAGCACTTTACATAAACAGAGGGGGGCCACTTTGCCAACCACCAATTTGTAGCATCCGCCTGAGTAATGTGATGGCAGCCATTTTGCGCCAGTACGATCACCACACTTTAACTATTAGGTGGTGAAGGGGTGAGAGAGACAGTTAGACGATTAGAGACATGAGGGGATTAGAGGGTCTGAACGACCAGACAGTGGTGGGCTATTTAGCCAGGGCTTTGAGGCAGACCCTACTTTTTTTTTTAAGGATGCCCAGTAATCGTTTATGAGCACAGAGAGTCAGAACCTCAGTTTTATGTCCCATCCAAAGGATGTCACCATTTCTCGGCACAGCACTTGGCACACAGACCACACGTAAACGGGGGGGGGGGGGGGCGGACCGGCCCCCCAGTGGCGTCACCAACATGTTTTCCAGCAGCAATCCAAGCCTTTCCTGGTGTGGATTCCCACCCAAGTACCGGCCAGGCCCAGACACGCTCATCTTTGGGTGGATGGCCCGTTGTGAAGTGCCGTTGGTGTTTGCTGTTTACTTTGCAGATTTCTGCCCGTTCTTCACATTCAGCCGGGGGCTTCCAGGTCTTGGACTGTCCAAGTTGTCTATTTTTACATTTTCATTTGACAATGGCATCCTGCAGCTGATCATTTTAATATTACGATCTCCCACAATAATGAATTGGCCGATATCCATGTAGCAACTCAGCAGGTGCTCAGTGACGGCGACTGATGGATGCCCCATTAGCTCGGCAGTTTTTTTTTATTCCCATCAGGTACGTTTAGCTGAAGATGATTGTGTAAGACAAAGGGCAAAAGGTCACTGGTGACTAATTTTCTGAAAACTAGCAGCTTGTGTAAGTAATGGAGCATTTATTGCATTTCTCCCTCCTCCCTGAAACGAGCCAGAAAATCCATACAAATTCCCAGACCTGGCAATGGGAATCAGTCTAATGTGCAATTTAAAATCAATACTAGAAAATGCATTTCCGACCTGCAGTGGAATCATCTAAATATCAAAATGAGCAGCGGGAGAGGCCACCGCAGCTGAGGGTCCATTTTGGGTCTTTCCCGGGAAATTGGGCTTTCTGCAAACGGAGCACCAACAGATCCATTGGTACGCATTTCCGCATTAAATGAAGGCCCACCGAGTGTCCAAGGCACAAAGATGCAGACAACTTCTAAAACCCGTAACAGTGAAATAAGTGGCTCTTCTTCAACAGCTTTTTTGTTGTTTTTCTGCATTCAGATTCCTATTAAAAACCACGTAGAAGCTCGACGAGGACGTGATAAAGTTTTTAGCCATCCTGGAGGCCCATTTCATTATTTTTGGTTTATTTTAATATTTTTACCATTTTTAAGTGCGTTTGCATATCACCTGTTGACTGTCTGTTTGTCTGTATGTCCGCATGGAACCACTTGGCTCCCATTAAGCCAATTTGGTAGAATTTGCCACACTAATCCTTCAAGGAAATTTGTAGGAACAGATGAATTTTCATTCAGAGATCTCAAATTTTCAAAATTTCAAAACCCCCTCAATGAAAAGCAACGCCGAATTTGTATCATCGTCTGTCCTAAAAACAGAGGAACAGTCAGCACGAGTTCAATTATGGATTAGCTTACCGCTTCAGACTGTCTTTGAGAGGCGTCACTTCCACTTGGGAATATTGTAAATCTTCCTCTTTTATTTGACAGTGGAACGGACCTCCGATGTACCGTTCGGACCCCGTCACTTAACTTTTTGATTTTGAGATGTAGATTTTAATTCATTTTGGTGAGTCAGGTGCAGTGCACTCCTGTGACCGGCAGTTATGAGGTTTGACCAGTGACCTCCATAGACCCTTCGCTGGGGTGGGCAGCGGTTCACAAGCTGTATGTAGATCTGTCACTAATAAAATCATAAAAACAATAAGATCGTTTTGTTTTCTAAATGTTGTCAGTAGGGATGAGTGAACCCCGTGGAGTTCGCTTCACTGTGAGTTCAGTGAAGTTGGGGAAATGTTGGGGAACTTCGCCGAACTCTGCTAAATGCATTGAAGTCAATGGGGAAAGAGAAACTGAACTGGTTTTGAGTGGATTATAATGATGCAGTGGACTTTTAAGGGTCCCTGCGGGCTAGGGAAACATCTGCCAAGTATGGTGGACAAGCTGTTGTGGCCCAAAATGGGATCTGAGATGGCCACAACTCCCATCATCATGTGACTATGTGTAGTTTTCCTATCACCCCAAGAGGTCCACCATAACATCTACTCTTCAACTGTCCGTGTCTCACCTGGACAAGACAATTTTGCACGTTGATGATTCTGCATGACTCGGCCCTCAATACGATTATCTGTTAGAACCTGATAGGAAAGCTCAGGGTGCCGGGCTTCAGTTCTTCTCTCCGTAACTGGACTTTGGATTTCTTAGCAGAAAAACCACAGAGAGTGCACATCAGCAATGACATCTCCAGCGCCTCCCCAGAGCCGCGTGCTCAGCCCACTCCTTGTTAACACGTGACTGTCATAAGTCGGGGGTTCTGGGTACGTCTGGGGTTCAATTCCTTATTGTATGTCCTTTCAGTTCATTGTCTTGTGTTAATGTTGCTTTGGTTCATTATCTGCTTTGTCTTCTGTGCCTTGTGTGTTGTGGGTGGTTCCCCAGGAGGAGGGCCCACCTGCCCATCACTGCCAGGGATTGACCTCAGCTCTGTAAAGTCGAGGGTCTCCTTCAGTTCCTGACGGTTCACTCAGATGCGCTTGGGAGTCGGTGAGTTTGCTTGTGATTTTGTGACTTTTTTGGATTTTCTGACCTTTTCACTACACTGGTTACCCGTGTCATTCAGAATTGACTTTAAAATACTGCTTATGGTTTACAAAGCCTTCAATCATCTGCTCCATCTTATATATTGGAGTGTCTGACATCTTATATTCCAAATCATAACCTTAGATCTTCAAATGAGTGTCTGCTTAGAATTCCAAGAGCTAAACTTAAAAGAAGTGCTGAGGCGGGCGGGCGGCCTTCTGCTGTTACGCACCTCAAATCTGGAATAGCCCGCCAATAGGAATTCGCCAGGCTGATACGGTGGAGCTCTTTAAAAAAAACTGCTGAAAACACATGACTGTAACATGGCTTTCTCATAACTTTATCTTAGTTTAATCCTGATGCTCTGCATATTCAATTAGTTACCATTACTATTCATGGTGGCCCTAAAATCTGTGCTAACCCCTACTCTCTCTTCTGTTCTTGTTCTGGTTTTCTGTGATGGCGACCTGCGGCATCACCACCTGATCAAAGCACCGTGATGTCCCTCCATTGATGGATTAAAGGCCAGAAGTCCACGTGACCGTCATCATCAAGTCCTTCCATTAGAACCCTGAATACCACGAGGACTGATTGTGGTCATTTATGTCAGGTAGAATGCCCAGAGGCGGCTGGGTGGTCTCGTGGCCTCGGACCCCCTGCAGATTTTAGTTTTTCTCTCCAGCCGTCTGGAGTTTTTTTTTTGCTTTTTCTGTCCACCCTGGCCATCGGACTTTACTTTTATTCTATATTAATTAGTGTTCTCTGATTTTAATTCTTATTTTGTCTTTATTCTTTTTCTTCATCATGTAAAGCACTTTGAGCGACATTATCTGTATGAAAATGTGCGACAGAAATAAATGCTGTTGTTGTTGTTGTTTTCCTTTGCTTTTTGACCCTTCTGTGGATTACCGCTGTAAGAAAGACGCTATATAGCACCTGACCCGACACAGATTAGACACAGTAGGCACGTATAAAATTAAATAACTTTTTATTTTTCTCAGCTGTGAGACACGTCTTCCCCGTGTCTCCCTAGCCCAACACAGTCCCAAGCACACAATAAATACTCTCTTCTTCTCACTCCACCACTCCTCACCAAGCTTCGTCCTCCTTCCACCCGACTCTGGCCCCTGAGTGGTGGTCGCTGGCTCCCTTTATAGTTCACCCTGAAGTGCTCCAGGTGCTTGATCCCTGATTTCCTGCTTCACTTCCGGGTGTGACGAATTGGCTGCCCACACGGGCTCAGGAGTCCCAAATACAGCGCCCCCTGGCGGTACCTGCGGGACCCAACAGGGCTGCACCCAACTGCAATTCCCAGGATGCCCTGCGGGAACCCGATACACTGTTTCACCCCAGGGAGGTGGCCAACTAGCGTTCAGGGGGAGGTATCGCAATGTCCATGGCTGTTCCCCCGGAATATAGTGTGCAGGGGCGTCCCGGCTAGGTAAGGACGCCAAGCCCCTGTCACACCGCATCTCGTATCAGGACTTGTTTGCTTTTGGAATTGCCTTTTTCTGGCCCTGTAAGCCTTTTGTGCTCTTCAGAGCTTCACAGTGAAACGGCGCTTTCAAATGTTTTATTTTTTTAAGATCCTATCTAGCTGGAGTTTTGCCCCCCTAGTGGGCATTTTTGGAAGTGTTTTTGGAACTCTTTAGTGTTTCGGGACTCTCAGTTCATAACAATGGCTGCAGTGTGATGTGCAGCCCCAGCAGCACCATTTTCAAGTTTACACACTCAAAAAGGTTTGAGGCACCACCCGTATAAGTTCCCTGGCTGCGAATGGGTTTTGGAAGCAGGACTGGAGTCCATAACTGAACTGTTGACAGGTTGAAAATGCAGTGATCCCTCCTTCAGAACCCCCCGCGAAAGGTGAAAATCCGCAAAGTAAAAACCATGTGTTTATATGGTTATTTTTACATATTTTAAGCCCTTATAAACTCTCCCACACTCTTATAAACATTTCCCTTTATATTCTCTTAGATATTAGGTAAGATTCGTTGAAATTATGTATGTAAACACACTGTTTATATACTACGTACAAACATACGTATCGTATATCATTGAGGAGTTTTATTTAATACGTAATAGAGTTTTAAACACATTGTAATTGATTAGGTAATATAAAAATAAATGAAAAGTCTTCAACATGTAAATATAAATTAAACCTAAATGTTATTTTAAAGAGGGTGGCACGGTGGCACAGTGGGTAGCGCTGCTGCCTCGCAGTTAGGAGACCCGGGTTCGTGGAGTTTGCATGTTCTCCCCGTGTCTGCGTGGGTTTCCTCCCACAGTCCAAAGACATGCAGGTTAGGTGCATTGGTGATTCTAAATTGGCCCTAGTGTGGTGCGTGTGTGCCCTGCGGTGGGCTGGCGCCCTGCCCGGGGTTTGTTTCCTGCCTTGTGCCCTGTGTTGGCTGGGATTGGCTCCAGCAGACCCCCGTGACCCTGTAGTTAGGATACAGCGGGTTGGATAATGGGTGGATGGATGGAAACACTACAGGCAAAATATCCGAATCTACAATAATCTTTTCACGTTCGCCTCAGTCAATGCTCAAAATGTAGATTTACAAGATTCAGGACCGTACGCTATGAGAATCTGTGGTCCCGCAACAATTAAAGTTTAATTTCAAAGAAACGACAATTCGGTCAGGTTTATGTTTCTTTGATTTCTGGATGAATCCGAAAGATCACACTCGCAGATATAATAAACCAACATGTGACGAACTGTCAGCGATAATAGTTTCGAAATACGGAGATATCAAAGACAGAGTTGATATTCGTGTTTATCCAAAAGCACAGCACGATTCGTCACACGTAGCAAATCCGGGAAATGACGAGCATGTAGGGCCCACAAGGGGGTTGGCGAGCGAAGTGAGCAGAGGGCAGAGCCCCCTAGTATGTGTAAAAACACATTGAGACATTTGGCACTGCTCAGACACGTACATATGTGTGGGCCTTGTGGCGTAGAGGTTAACACTTTGGACGTCAAGCCCCAAGGCTGTGGGTTCAAGTCCCACTACTGTCACTGTGTGATCCTGAGGGAGTCACTGGACCCACACGCACTCCAATTGGAAAAACCAAAATGTTGTAAGTCACCTTGGATAAAGGCGTGGGCCAAATAAGTCAATGTATACAAGAGATAAAGCACGTGTGCCCATGGTAGGGTCTGCCCTGGATGGAGGACTCAAACCACCTGAGGGCAGTCCCAGTGATATCAGGGGCAAAGAGGATCTGGTGGTCGACGATGTCAAAAGCCGAGGAGCCGTCTAACAGGATGAGGACATCAAGAGCTCTGTGACAGAGAGGGAGTGGTGGAGGACCTCATGGTCTATCAGCACCAAGAAAACACAGCAGCACCTCACCTCCCTTTTTGCACCGGCTACCCTTCCAGGCTTCAAAGTGTCCTGACCGGTCACATCACCGTCTGGTATGGAACATGCAATGCATCTGATCACAAGTCCATACGTCGGATAGTGCGCACTGCAGAGACCACCTTCTACCAAGGCCATGATCACAAAGCACTAATATCCCAAGGTAAGTGTTGTGATGAATAATGGAGCCTTGAGGTTTGGGGCGGCCTCCTGTATGCTTGGAAATTGGCTGCTAAAGTGAAAAAGGGTTGTGGGAAAAAAATGGTCTTCACAGACAAGAGTCCAAAACAGAACTGACGTTTGTTACAGACAGGGTGGCTTTTAAAGGTGGAAGGAGGAAGTGACGTCTTCAGGGGTGGAACAGGAAGTGACGTTCAAGGGTCCAGGCCGAATCTCCCACATTTGATAAAAAGGGAAAGGGTCAGTGCACTCTGCTACCCCCTGGTCTGACTGGGAATTACCGTCGTTTGAGCTCTTTAGCTGTCTCCCATGCGCACGTGTGTGACAGTGCATAAGTGGGGTGACAATAAAGCCCACTTGACTTGACTAAAAGGCACTATAATTCAAATAGATTTAATAGATGCAAATTGAATTAATAGGTAAATTAAGCTTGTAGTTTGGTCCACGAGAGCAGGCCAGCCCAAAAACATCACATGATCTCCTCTCACCCCATGAACAGCTTGACATGCCATCCTTTGCTGGTTCCTACCTCACACTCAGTGCTGTAAGGACAGGCCCTGACATCCCAAGGCAGTGAAATGGCATATTAATGAGCTGGTCATGAGATGGCAGCAGGGTCTGCCCAAGTGGTGGGACTCAAACCCCTACAGGGCAGTCCTCGTGATGCCAGGTCAAAGAGGGTGGCAAAGAGGATCCAAGCTCAGTGCCCAGCCCACCCTGAGGTATCATGCCATCTTGTGTCCCCGTTCCTTGCACCTGAAGTGCTGAGGACAGGTTCTGCTCTTCTAGCAACCATCCACTGCATCAGGAGTTTAGCACGATGTCCGGAAGATTCATTTATAGCACCCAAAAAATAAACCCAATGACGATGGATAACAAAATATTTGTGGCATCAGAAATGAGACGTGCAGCACATATAGCGCCCCCTTAGCAGCGCGAATGGACTTTGCTTTGCTGTTTTTATTGAACCCTTAAAAATAAGAGAGGGGTCGTCTCCTTCTCTTTTAATTACATTTCAAATGAGCTAACGGGAGAACAGAGAGAATAACTTGAAAGCAAACCCCCGTAATTACGCGTTCAAGGAGGTCCGAGATGAGAAATCCAATCAAGAGGCGGCCACTTGAAGGCCTCGCACCGGTCTGGATGTCCAGCACTCGGCGGCGGATGGAAAATGAGGGCTTCACTTGTCATTTTCTGGAGGGAGCAGCAGGAGGAGAGGAAAGGGGATTACGTGTAGTAGTCTGGCGAGATGAGCTGCTCTGGGCACAGCTGAGATCATTAGGACTTGAGCCAAAAGGCTCTCGACGAGGCCGATTTCTAATAATGACTGCCGGTGAGCCGCAAATGAGGCTGGGGCTGCGATGTCCTTTTGTTCAAAATAAATAACTGAGTGCGGGCCGCTGCTCCGTCCTAAAGGGCTAATTGAAAACGGACACTTGGCAGGACCCCCGAACCCGAGTGAACGGGTTTAAAAAATGTTTAGCCTTCAGGAAAGGGTGAGAAAACCGTGGGCTCACCTCCCATCATCATCATCATCATCATCATCACAAGCGGGTTTACCAGCCATTTTACAGGTTTACCCAGGTGAGCCCATCAGTTCTTGTTGCCTCACTCTCAATGGTCCTTTCTGGTGACACACATTCTTCTCAAACCACAGAACATAAGAACACAAGAAATCTGACAAACGAGACGAGATCATTCAGTCCATCGGGCTCAGCTGTGCCACTGCTCTGGTAAAAGTCCGTGGACCCCCAACCATCACACCCACCTCATCTCATTCTAAAGCCAGGAATTACTCTGGTGTTGGCCCTCCTAACAGCCTTCACTCTTCTTACCTCTCCATTTTATGATGTGGATTTGCTTCCATTCAGCCACAAGAACTTTACTGAGGTTGGGCTCACAACTTCATCCCAAAGGTGCTCAATGGTGTTGACATCAATGACACTCGGGTTCTTCCACATCATCGTTGGATCTTGCTTTGCCATGCTGAATCACTAAAGTGTTAATAATAATAATAATAATAATAATAATAATAATAATAATAATAATAAATTGATAATCAGTTATATTTGTACAGCACTATTATCTCTACTCAAACCTCTATGCACAGAAAGAGTGGAGCCACTCCAAACACCACCAATTGATAGCACCCACCTGAACGATGCCACGGTAGCCATTCTTGCATCATTACGCTCACCACACATTAGCTATTAGGTGGTGAAGGGGTGACAGAGACACTGGATGTCTAGGGGGCCAGAATGGACAACTCTTTTTGACAGATGCCCATGGATCTTCAATGACCACAGAGAGTCAGGACATCAGTTTTAGGTCTCATCCGATGTGTTACACCAGTTTAACAGCACAGCATCCCCGTCACCGCACTGGACCACAGGGATCCACACGCTGACCACGGGCTAAACATCCCAGCTGGCCTCAACAACACTTCTTCCTACAGAAGCCCCAGCATTTTTTATTATGGCCTCCCATGCAAATATTGGCTGAGCCTGTATATATATATGTATATATCTATCTCTCTATATCTGCTCTCTATATATAAAATCCTAAGCCTGGAAGTGCAACGATTTTATGTGACGTTTTTATGTCACACTTTAAATCTGGCTTATCTTAAAACCTCCATATATATGTTTGATATCAATCTTTTCAGAATTTATCAAACTTTAATCTGATGTTGTTAGATTTTCAGATTCTTATTCCGTTTTAAAATTATAAACTAAAAAATATCAAGAACTCACATCCCGCGAGATAAGACTTTATGCCAAGAGATTTAACCAGGCCCGGGGCCGGAAATAAAAGACAAAGAGTAGGACAGCTGCTGTACAGGCTTTTAAATGTTGTTTCCCATTGTATCACCAATTAAGAGGGGGTTTCGGAGGAGCGACTGCATCTCCTTGGGGTGCGTTCAGCCCCCCTCTTCACAACGCGAGTGGCAGAGATGTGAAGTGGTTGGCATGTAGCGCAGGCAAGGGGGTTTGGCAAGCAAAGTGAGCAGGGGGCGAACCCCTTACTATATATATATATATATATATATATATATATATGTATATATATACAGTCATATGAAAAAGTTTGGGAAGCTCTCTTAATTCTTTGGATTTTTGATTCTCATTGGCTGAGCTTTCAAAGTAGCAACTTCCTTTTAATATCTGATATGCCTTATCAACACAGTAGGATTTCAGCAGTGACATGAAGTTTATTGGATTAACAGAAAATATGCAATTTGCATCATAACAGAATTAGACAGGTGCATAAATGTGGGCACCGCAACAGAGATATGACATCAATACTTAGCTGAGCCTCCTTTTGCTCTTTGATCCTCTAGACGCTGTCCTCCTATAGCCTGTGACGAGTGTCTGGATTCTGGGTGGAGGTATTTCTGGCCATTCTTCATACAAAATCTCTCCAGTTCAGTTCAATTTGATGGACAGCCTGCTTCAAATCATCCCATAAATGTTCGATGATATTCAAGTCAGGGGACTGTGACGGCCATTCCAGGACATTGTACTTCTCCCTCTGCATGAATGCCTTTGTGTTTTGGGTCATTGTCTTGTTGGAATATCCAACCCCTGCTTAAGTAACTTCAACTTTGTGACTGATGCTTGAACATTATCCTGAAGAGTTTGGTGATATCGGGTTGAATTCATCCGACCCTCAACTTTAACAAGGGCCCCAGTCCCTGAACTGGCCACACAGCCCCACAGCAAATGTGACAGGAGGTAGCAGGTGTTTTTCTTGGAATGCGGTGTTCTTCTTC
>JANRMT010062837.1:105319661-105334843 GCA_026402145.1 Polypterus bichir lapradei
ATAGATAGATAGATAGATAGATAGATAGATAGATAGATAGATAGATGTGAAAGGCGCTACATAGCAGTCAGATCCCATAGTCACCTTATGCATCCCAAGGTCAGGCGCTGTGTGACAGCGGCCAGCACAGAAGCGCTCAGGATGACACTCTGCGATAAAAGCTGTCCTTAATCAAGGTTTCTATAATCTTCTCCAAGCTAACGTCTTGCTTTGCCACTTCATGCCATGTGTGCTGGCACTTTAGCCCTCCCATGGCAGGCAGTGGTGAATGTGGTGCCCGTCCCACCTTGGCATTTGCCCTCCGCCTGCTCTGATGGACGTGAGGCTCAGTTTTCGACTGGCCGCCTGCCTGTGCTTGCTCACCATTTGCAGGCAGGACGAGGCGCCCTGTTTCTGTGCTCCACTCGGCTGGCATCCTTGACAAGGCGCTATATACGCCCCTCTTCTCCTCCTCTATCATGGCGTGTGTTTTTCAGTTCATAGAGAAGCCTGACTTGATGGCTGCTGCCTGTTATTTACTTTCTCACACTTTTCAATGGAATGGCAGCCCGGGCCCACAACGCCCCGGATGTGAATGGCGTCGTGTGGGGGTCCCGAGTCGTTGTGTTTTATAGCGGTGGCCTAAGCCCCGGTGAGCCCTGCAGCTCCTGCCGGCCTTGTTCCCATTATAACTCTTCCTCAGCCCTTTGGGCCACTTTGGATGAAGAGTTGCCGTTTTTGCTGTCACTGTCCCCTCACTAAAGCCCTCTGTTTGCCGTCTCATTCCCCGGGATGTCTCCCTTAGGAATGGCCTCATTTTAATATAAATAGAACGCTTCATCATGCCGCGCAGCAACTTCATCGGCAGGACAGCACCTCGCGCCTTTGCTCTTACTAGTTGCATACGTGGAACGAGTGGACGAGCGGCAGAAGGTCAAGGCGAGAGGGAGGAGGAGGAGGAGGAGGAGGACGAAGAGATGACGATGAGGACGTTTGGATGTTTTATAGCACAGACTTGAACACGCAATTAGCCGATGGGCAAGACGGCATCTTTAGGAAATGGAGTCTGGCATGCCATCCAGGGTCGGGGTCCGGCACGGTGCTGTGCTGGGTGGGCTTGTTGTGCCCTTTAGTGTCCACTCGGGATGGACAGACGCACACACACACACACACACACACACACACAATGAGATGCCCGCAGTGCTAATGAGCCGTGCCTGCTTATATCCAAATACCAGGGAGATCATTTACTGAAGGGTCTCTGCCGAGCGCTCGGCCAGGGATTTGATAAAGTGGAAAATAAATAAAAAAATTCAAAAAAAATAAAAAATAGAAAGCAGCTGCCTCTTCAGTAGTGGAAAAATTACAGCCAGGCCAGCAGTGGTAGGACATGGCCTGAGGCGAAATCTGCCAATAACTCGGCGAGAGCGCACTGATTTGTGGCTTCTGATCGCAAACTCCTAAAGCCCCGGCAATTGACTAATTGTGCTTCATCTGGACGGAGATCCATCTTGGCTAACAAGAAAGCACTCGAGGTCTTCATTTAGCCATCAAGCGGGCTCCCCTGGGGTCTCCGAGCAGCTGTCCTTTCCTCCTTCCCAATCAACACATCAAACGCGCTGGAATACATTTAGAAATGCAATGGGGAAGAGAAAAGGAAAGTTCTGGAAGAGCAAGAAAATAACAAGAGAAAAAGGAGCGGCAGACGCGCTGAAGACCGACTTTTAAATCCGGCGAGTCTGGTAGACGTCTTGTTGGGGTCGAGGCGTCCGTTTATTAAGCTGAGAACAAAAAAATCGGGACTTTCCCGTATACTCAGATATGAGGAGGGATATTTGAGGAGTAAACCGCAAGGCAATGATTATATCTTCATATTCTGTACAGTAAAGAACCATCTAGAACAAATCAGATCAAATGGATAATATACTGAACAATTATTAGAAAAGAAAAGGTGAATAAATCAGACTCCGCAGCTGCATGAAGAAAAGGGAAAGTAACACATCTGGTTAGCGGAAAGAATGCAAAAGTTGAAAGAAATCGGCGTTTTGTACCTGATACTTGTATGCAGAATTTGGTTGACCTCCGTCAAGGTGTCTGAAGTTATCGTGTTTACACACACAGACACACAGGCAGAATTCCAAAAACGGTATTTCCAGACTCAGGAAGGTCTAAAACGTCGAGATTCATCAAAATCCATCCATCTATCCATCATTCAACCCGCTATATCCTAACTACAGGGTCATGGGGGTCTGCTGGAGCCAATCCCAGCCAACACAGGGCGCAAGGCAGGAAACAAACCCCGGGCAGGGCGCCAGCCCACCGCAGTTCATCAATGTCTCCAAATGGAATTTTTTGGAAGTGGAAGTGATGTGGTGAAAAACGTCGCTACCAAAATGACAATACTGACCCTTCCCGAACCCCTAACGCTACCCGAAAATCAACGTCGTGATGCAAGGCTTCTTCTTCTTCTTCTTTTGGGTGCTCTTGTTAGGGGTCACCACAGCAGATCATCTTCTTCCATCTCTTCCTGTCCTCGTCATCTTGGTCTGCCACACCTGTCACCTGCATGTCCTCTCTCACCACATCCATAAACCTCCACTTAGGCCTTCCTCTTCTCCTCTATCCTTAGCACCCTTCTCCCAGTATACCCAGCATCTCTCCAAACCAACGCAATCTCGCCTCTCTGACTTTGTCTTCCAACTATCCAACTTGAGCTGACCCTCTAATGTCCTCATCCTGTCCATTCTCGTCACACCCAATGTAAATCTTAGGATCTTTAACTCTGCCACCTCCAGCTCCGTCTCCTGTGCCACCGTCTCCAGCCCATATAACACAGCAGGTCTCACTACCGTCCTGTAGACCTTCACTGTCACTCTTGCTGGTACTTGTCTGTCACCAATCACTCCTGACACTCTTCTCCAGCCACTCCACCCTCCCTGCACTTTCTTCTTCACTTCTCTTCCACAATCCCCATTCCTCTGTGCTGTTGATCCCAAGTATTTAAAGTCCTCCACCTTCACCAACTCTACTCCCCTCATCCTCACCCCTCCACTGACCTCCCTCTCATTCACACACATGTATTCTGTCTTGGTGGTCCTACTGACCTTCATTCCTCTTCTCTCATATCTCCACCTCTCCAGGGTCTCCTCAACCTGCAGATCACAATGTCATCAGCAAACATCACAGTCCACGGGGACTCCTGTCTAATCTCGTCTGTCAGCCTGTCCATCGCCATTTTAAATAAGAAAGGGGCTCGGAGCCGATCCCTGATGTAATCCCACCTCCGTCACTCCCACCGCAGACCTCACCACGGTCTCACTCCCCTCGTACATATCCTGTGCCACTCTTACGTACTTCTCTGCCACTCCCAACTTCCTCATACAATCAAGATGCAAGGCTGAGAGTCCAAAAATCGAGAAAAGCACCAAAACAAAATGAATCCTAGATAAATCGAGTGTTTACGTGATGCGTGTTTAAGTACCGTCACGTCGATGATGTTGAGGTTTGCACACTTCCAAAAGATTACAGGAACTACTTGGGATCAACAGTACAAAATAACGGGGAGTGTGGAAGAGAAGTGAGAAAAAGAGTACAGGCAGGGTGGAGAAGAGTGTGACGAGTGATTTGTGACAGACGGGTTTCAGCAAGAGTGACAGGGAAGGTCTACAGGACGGTAGTGAGACCTGCTGTGTTATATGGGCTGGAGACGGTGGCACAGGAGACAGAGGTGGAGGTGACAGAGTTAAAGATGCTAAGATTGGCATTGGGGGTGACGAGGATGGGCAGGATTAGAAATGAGGACATTAGAGGGTCAGCTCAGGTGGGACGGTTGGGACACAAAGCCAGAGAGGCGAGATTACTTTGGTTTGGAGAGATGAAGGGTATACTGGGAGAAGGGTGCTAAGGATAGAGCTGCCAGGTAAGGAGAGAGGATGAAGACCTAAGAGAAGGTTTATGGATGTGCTGAGAGAGGACATGCAGGTGATGGGTGTGACAGACCAAGAGGACGAGGACAGAAAGAGATGGAAAAAGATGATCCACTGTGGTGACCCCTAATGGGAGCAGCTGAAAGAAGAAGAAGAAGAAGATTGGACTGATGACTTTATCTAAGGTGGTTACAGCATCTGAGGTGCGATTGGCTACATTTCCATGGCTTGTCTAATCGGAGCACAGGCAGATGACGTGACTTGCTTAGAGTTGCATGGTGTGGTGTCAGAAGTGGGATTTTCACACATAACCTCAGGCCCTGAAGTCCAATCACATTCTGCCTGCCTTTTTTTTTTTTTCCGAGTGACGGTGATCTAATTGGAGAACAGAAACATCAATTGTAGTAAGTAAGCGTATTGTTCAGAAGCACAGAGTGCAGTTTTGTAATCGTATTAACGTGTTTTAGTACCACAAACAGCTTTCCGTACGTTTCAGCTCATATTACTGAGCACACAAGGCAAATACTTTAAAAAAAAGAAACTGTTTGGAAACTATGAGCCCCTTGTGTGACTAAAACTCAGGAGGTGACCCTTGTGAGACCACCGGGGTATTTTGTCTCAGAAGAACAATCTGAGAGGTGCGAGACATAAGAATGTGTCTCCATTGTATTTCTTCCTGATGTCGGTGTCGTCTACGAGAAACTAAACGGATGTTAAGGAGGTCCATCCATCCATCCATCCATTATCCAACCTGCTATATCCTAACTACCGGGTCACGGGGGTCTGCTGGAGAGATCCCATTGTTTTATTTTCACTCCTATGGGTTATTCTTACTGTATTTCAATAAGTGACATGTGATCTCCGTGTTAGGTTTGGTTACCTGATGTTTGGTTACGTCAGATCAGGTGTACACCTGACACCTCATCGGTGACAATGACAGAAAGGCAGGTGGCTAGGATTTCAGAAACCTCAGTTGTGAATGGAATGCAGTGATGGCACCTTGTGTCCAAAGTCCTGGTGAAAATGGCATGGAGGCACATATCTGACACCCCTTAATATCCGTCAATGTGCTTAACGACGAAATTCAGCACCACAAGCCATCATTAAGTGAGACATAACTGAATAAAGAAACAAGGGAAGGGATTACCATAAACCATAGGCCATAAACCATAGGCTTCTAGAGGGATGAGGCTTTATCAAAAAAGATTCATTAGACAATAAAACAAAATGCTCAAAAGCACAAAAAGAAGCAAAAGGAGTTGCCAACAAAGCAATTGGAAAACAAACAAAAGTCCTGGTACAAAATACAAAAATGAAAATCCTTAGACAGAAGCAGAAAAGAGAAGAAGAAAAACAAAAGGCAGAATCCAAGGACAACAGCAAAACATATAAAAACACCGACAGCCCACCAAAGGGATTTCAATGAACCGCAGGGGACTTCACTTCCCAGCCTTTCTTTAACTCAGTGAGAATTGAATTGGTGGCCCCGCCCACCCACAAAATACAAGGAACATTGGATACCATGATTATGCAAATAGAAACTAAAGGATAAATAAAACTGACATAGAATACATAACTAGAACAAAACAAAATGAACATAAATAATAGTAATTGCCAAATAAAGAATGGATAAAAAAAAAAAAAAAGAATTTTAAACAGGGAAGGGAAGGGAAGGGACGGCTAAAACCAAACGGCTTAATGATGCTGTTGTGTTTGTGCCCTCTGTGTGCTGCCCAGCCCTTTAAGTTCTCTTACTTGTGCCTACGGGGCGGGGACTCTGCAGCCGTGTCATCCCGGGCATCGCTTCCAAGAAGGAACGTTAACAGACTAGGGGGGGGGGAGTCTCCCAAAGCCCCACATTGTGCCCGTATATTAAAACAATTTGGACCAAATCAGGCGTCTCCGAAAGGCCAAACTGTGACTTCACTTGACATCCCGCGCTGTTTCAGTGTTCCGACCTTTCCCTGGGTGGTCTAACGGCACCTGTCTAATTCCAGATTAGAGAATGCTGCCAGGCCTAATGCCCTCCAGGCTCACATAACATGTGCATGTAAAGCTCGTCTTGTGACCAAACAAGGCCAACCATCCATGGCCGCTGCCCCCTTAACTGAATGCCATGGCGTGGCTCACATTGACGAATGGCCGCTCGTGCCTCCTGGAGAAAGTGAAAGCCACCCGCGGTGTCCCACCCATGGCCGCTACTCTCATTATTCACCCAGTGTGTGATTAAGACCATGTGTGTCCAGTGATGAATGCAAACGCAAGGCCCTCCGGCCTTAAATACCAGGAGACGTCGAAACAAATGGCCGTGCCATCTGTCATCGTGAGCCAGTAGTGGCCGTTTACCTCACACCTTTGCAGATTAAAGGCTGCCGTCTGAAGCCGTCCTCGGGTTCACATTCAAAGCCATTCATCTGTCACCAGCCTTACATGGGAAACATCCCCCCCCCCTTCCATCGACATGACCTCCCTCAGACGAACGAAGCCATCGGCGCCTCAGTCCTTTCACTTGAACCCGAGCTGCACGGCGTCACTCTCTCGGTGCACCGATGGGATTTAAACATGATGGCCGCCCTGCAGTGTCACGTGGTGAAGGCTTGGGGATTGGTAATTGGTGTTGTTAAGGTGGCCTTGGTTTATAGCGCCCCCCCGCAGGACAGTCGAGTGCTGCTCACGGCCTGCTGTCTGCTTTAGACGGATGACGAAGAGAGGGGACTGACTGGCACCCATGTCACCATTTGTCCAACAATTGGCTACTTCACACCTTCATACAGGCCGCGTGTCACCCATCCAACCTCTCCTGTTGGGGCCAAGTTGACGTGCCAGCATGTCCCTTTGTGCCTCAGGAGAGGAACACTTGGGCATATGAAGCATATGAAGAAAAAGCTGAGTGAAGGAAAAGAAGCTTCTAGCGTTAAAACAGAAAGCAAACTCATCCTGAACAACATGGAGGAGGAGGAGGCCTGGTGTGGACTGGGCATCACTAATAAACCACTCGGGTGCTTGAAGGGGATGTGCCACAGCCACAGACCACCTCCCTCCTACGTCAAGAACTCCAACTACGTCAACTGGAAAGGCCACCTCTGACCAGCAGTAGGGGCCGACACAAGACCAAGTGAGGAAGACAAAGCCACAGGACCAGATGGGGTCCGTCCTCGAGTTCTGGTTTGTGTGCCTTTTCACTTTTATTGAACTAAATTGTAAATTAAAAGATTCTCTATGGGCATCGTCTCGTTGAGCCTTCCTCCTGTCAGGCATTTTGAACTTTCAAACCAACTCCTCCCCACTTTTAGGCCCGTCGAGGTCACAGCCTGCAGGTAGCAGCAGGAGGCCTTGGGGTCTGTGAGGGTCTGGGCCTCCTTGTGGAGCTGCCTGTAGGTGTCAGACCTTTTCTCCGTGCCTGTGCCACCCTTGTACGACACTTTCTTTCGAGGCCTCATATAGGACTCGGCTGGCTGCCTGTGGTAGTTGGGGGCTGGCTACCTGTGGTCAGGCCTCTTCTAGCTTGCATTGTGGGTCTTTCAGGAGGTCTCACACCCTCTTCGACATGCTATACTACAGTGACGATGTGGTGCCCTCTACAGAGTGGGTTAACACCTGGGGTAGGCATGACATTACACACAACTCTGTAATGGAGAAAGGGGGGGACCAAAAAATCTAAATTAGCATTGCGCCCCCTATGGGTGGTTTCAACTTGCATTCACTGCTGCTTGTGCCAACGCCCTGCCAATCAGCAGACGCAATCGATTAAATAAGGATGTGATGGAGTGGCGCCCTCTACAGGGTGTGTTCCCAGTACCACCCCTTGTAACTGTGTGACCAGTAAGGGCTGCCGATTCAATTCTCGTCATTTAAATGGCTGCTGATTTAAATGTAACAAACACACAGGAACAGGTAAGCAGTGTGTCTTAGGAGGGTGAAAGGCGCTTTATCAAATAAAGGCTGCGTGTGTCGGGATGTTGGCAGATTGATTTTCATTCCTTGCCATTGTGTGTTCAATTCCAAGCAGGTGCCAACAGGACAAAGTCACCGGTGGAGAGAACGGCGGCCGAACCTTCCCTCCGATTTCGAGGACACCCAATGAGAACGACTTAATTTAATAAATCAGGCTGCTTTGGGGCCCCCGCGGAGGACATCTGGGACACGAGCAGGGCCGAGGTGGCGCTCCTTAAACATCGGCCGGCACTTTTCAGGCTGACTGCACTCAATTTCTTAGACAATCTCCACACCATTTGCAGCGGCGTCCCTCCGTAATTCATCACAACAATAGCCCGAGCATACAGATCAGCAGCGAGAAATGAAAGCAATTTACAGTATCGAGATGAAAGGAGCCCGCCGGCCCGCCGAAGACCTGCTATGTAAATCATATCCACAACTTCGAGGAGCGTCCGCACAACGTTCTGGAATTCATTTCTCCAGCATTCCTCGCTGGGTCACACAAAGGTAAATCCAAGGACTTGTGCTGGTAGTCCATAACCGGCCCATCTATCAAGAGGCAGGACAGCAAATTTGTTTTTTTGTCTCATTATGGAAAATTGAAAATAATAAATGGAAAAGCCGTCGGCAGGACCGGCCAGGGAGGGAGGTGGAATTTGTACGGAGTGCTCAGCTTAGGACACACGTGCAGAAAACAAGGCCGACCTGAGCGACATGCCGAAGAAAGTGGGGGGGGGGGGGCGCCTGTGCCAGGGGGGTCACCAACAAAACAGCACACCTGCAGGGTCTCTGCCATCTCACCCACCATTCTGGTGCCCCTCAATCCACCCCCAGCTACCCAGTTTGTGCCACCTGTGACCAGTGGGCTGGTATGTGAAAAAACTGGGGGGGGGGGGGGTGTTCATTTGAAACTGTCAATCAAAACGTCTGCAGATTCGTGCAAGTAAACTGAAGGAAGGCAGCCATCATTAAACACACTTGGGGTCCGCCATCGAGCACAGCGGCTCAGGGTGGGACGGCGCAGCAGGGGCCTTCACTGGGAATCAGGGTGACAGTCTGACGCTCTGTGAGAAAGAGAGCAATTATTATAATTAATAACAACAATAATAAAAAAATAATGTCCACTAAATTACAAGGAGCAGCAATATTTATTATTTTTATTATTGGGATTATTATTCTTACTTGTGTTGATAATTGTTATCATTACTATTGTTGTGAACATTATTGTTATTTTATTATAATTTAGGGGACATTAAATATTTATTAAATATATTAAATTTAACAATAATATTCATAGTAGTAATCTCAATAATATTGAATATTATTTTTGTGTTTATCATTTAAAGCATGTTATTATTATTATTATTATTATTATTATTATTATAAAATTCTTATTACAATTATTAAAATTGTTATTGTAAAATTATGTCCACTAAATTAAAAGAAAAAGAAAGGTAACAACAATAGTAATAATAATTCATTTAATTTATAAAAGTAAAAATAATAATAATAATAATAATAATAATAATCACATCCTTTAAATTATAAGAAACACAACAATAATATTCAATATTATTGAGATTAATATTAATGTTATATTTTGTCCAATAAATTACAACAAAAGTCCACTAAATTAAAAGAATAATAAAGGTAACAACAATAGTAATAATAATTAATTCAAATAAATTATAACAATAAGAACAACAGCAATAATAATAATAATAATAATAATAATAATAATAATAATAATTCTTTTTTGTTATTAATAATATAAATAATAATATCCTTTATAAGAAACACAATAATATTCAATATTATTGAGACTACTACTATTAATATTATTCTTGCATTTTGTCAAATAAATTACAACAATAATTATCTCAGTAGTAATAACATTAAATGTCTCTTGGGATCAATAAAGTATCTCACTATCTCTCTATTATTATTATTATTATTATTATTCACATTCTCAAAGACTTCAGCATCTCACAGCACAGCAGGACTCCACTCTCAAATGGCGACAAGTCCCACACAGAGCCAACCCCCCCCACCCCCACCCCAACCCCGACCCCTCACTGAGCCACAGGGGGGTTCAGTTTGCATGACCAGCCAACCTAACCTGGGAGGCACAGCAGCACATCCACACCAACATGAGACGGACATGCAAATCAAGAGTAGAATGCTGCATTGATGAGGTGGCAGTGCCACCCTCCTTGCCACCCTAATAATAATAACAATCTAAGTATTCTTTTTGTGGTTAGTACTGCAGTCTCACAGTCCAACATCCCGGTTTCAAGTGCTGCCCCTGCTCCTTGTCTACCTGGAGTCTGCATGTACCCCCAAAGTCTGTCTGTTTCACTTGTCAGTTCCACATCCCAAAGCACATCAGATTACCTGAGCACCCCAAACTGGTCCTTTCAGAGTGGGCTGAGTGGGCTTTTTTTCCAGTCTTGAACCCTAAACTGGATAAGCTGGTTACACAATGGATGGACGGATTCTTTGTGCATTTTGTTCACCTTATGGATTTTTTAAACCCTCTCCTCCCACCTCCACCTTGACTTCATTTGAACCGGATGTCAGTTTTAAACATCTGCTGAATTTTCTGCTTTTTTGCAGTAAAACAAGAAGCGCAGTCTGATGCTCCAGTGAATTAAAGCTTAAAAAATCTAATAAAACTAATTTAACTGAATTCCTCTGAATCCCCTGGAAGATTCTCGCTGAAGTGTTTATTATAAGCAAAACCTTATTAGCATTTGAGGTGCATTAATTAGATTCTCAATTACTGGGAACTCACACAAGATATGAGCCCAAGTCAGGGGCTGGCATAATGAGGGATATTTTTATACGTGTGTGCGTGGAGACGACCGAGGAAGAGTCCAGGACTGGGACTCAAGGTGGTGGGCTCACAAAGCCCCCTTGTTCTCCACACTCTGACAAGCATTTCTGTCGTGCTCAACTTTTTCTGTCTGGTTGGTTGCTAGGCGATGCCCACTGACTTTGGCTTTATAAACCTCGCTCAGGACCTCAGGGCGCTGCTTGGGCCAGTTTGCTCATCTGCTCGGCCAGCTCAGCCTTCAAAGCCTTCAGTGAGTGTCGGCCCTTTGGAGCCTCAGGTGTGAGCCGATCACCTTATAGACGTGCGTCTGCTTTGAAGTGTTTTGGAATTTTGGTCTGCTCTGTCCTGGTGACCCAAGTACAGCATCACATGATGTCTTTCATACCCATCTATCTATCTATCTATTTATCTATCTATCTATCTATCTATCTTCTATCTATCTATTATATAGTGCCTTTCATCTATCTATCTATCTATCTATTATATAGTGCCTTTCACTCTATCTATCTATCTATCTTATATAGTTCCTTTCATATCTATCTATCTATCTATCTGTCTTATATAGTGCCTTTCATATCTATCTATCTATCTGTCTATCTATCTATCTATCTATCTTATATAGTGCCTTTCATATCTATCTATCTATCTATCTATTATATAGTGCCTTTCACTCTATCTATCTATCTATCTATCTGTCTTATATAGTGCCTTTCATATCTATCTATCTATCTATCTATTATATAGTGCCTTTCACTCTATCTATCTATCTGTCTTATATAGTGCCTTTCATATCTATCTATTTATCTATCTATCTATCTATTATATAGCGCCTTTCACTCTATCTATCTATCTATTATATAGATCCTTTCATATCTATCTATCTATCTATTATATAGTGCCTTTCACTCTATCTATCTATCTATCTGTCTTATATAGTGCCTTTCATATCTATCTATCAGCTCATCGCACAGCACCCTGAAATGGTCTCAAGTTTATTTCTGGCTGCTCCTTATGGAATTCTGTGCTCAAAAAGTGAACTTCTTGTTTTCCCAGACAGCACTGCTAGTCGTTTTTCTGAGGTCATTTAGGTTGGCATCACAGCTCCTCATTTAGCTGGGTAGATTCCCAGTCTGGTGACTGACTGGGTGGCGTTTGCATGACCTCTGGGTGCCCATGAGGACTTTCTACTCATACAGACAAAAAAATCCCAATGTTTATTCCTCTACTGGACTGAGTTTGGTAAAAATCAAGAGACATGTAGCATTTGATATGCAGCAGTGATAATGATACCAGGACCTGCGGGTAGAAGGTGGTCACCATCACTCTTCAATGTCATGAAAGGTGACTATAGGAGGCTGGCATCAGGAAAGGGCAACCTTCAACTTCAGCAACCTCTACTGTTTGGGGTTCAGGTACTAGCCAACCTGGATGAACCCAGAAAATGCCCATCAAACTGGCAGAAAGGGAGACAGAGGGAGGGCACTACTCAGAATGGTGCCCACATTCATGTAGATTCCTTTTTCTTTAAATTGGAGTTGTGTGGATGCACTGCCAATGCAAAAACTTGCGCAAATTTGGAGCAAACTACTGGCTCATTTACTGGGAGCAGAAACTTGACAACCATTAAGAAGTTTGTGGATGGGATAGTGGAACAGACGTGGCACTAGTGAAACTGATAAATGACAAAACAGAATGAACGATTGTGAGGCTTCAATTCCAAAGCAAGACCCTCAAGACGTTTATGATGTCTAGAAAGGAAATGGTGCAGAGGGGTGTCACAAACACGGAAAAGGGTGTCAAGCCTACAAAAAGCTCCACCAGCAGGAGCTCCACCAGTTGCAGTGGAGACAAAAGTGACGTAATCAGCGAGAGGAGATCTGCATTATGGGATGTTCTTCAGCTGAAAGCAGGCAGACTGGAGTGTGAAACGAGCTCTCTGAGGAAGGAGAGCTGGCGCCACAATTAATACCAACGCTGGCACTGCTGGTGGCTTTAAGAGGAGCCTTAGTGGCTGCCATCATCTCCTCTGTCTTGTCTTCATTAACCTTTAAACTGAGAATCAAGAATGACCAACGCACTCAAACCGATGAGCTGGGTGGGCAATCAGAGGTGGGCTCAGTGTGTCCCCGAGCATACGGGAGGCGATACGAGACACAGAGAAATGGAGCAGCTGGTGAAGCGGGGACGGGCGAGGACTTGAGGACAGTCAGCGACTCGAACCGCTGCAGGCTGTGGCGTAGCAATGCATTGTGGACATTGTGCAAAGCTCACGGGCCGACGAGCTTGGGGGGCCCACATATACGTTTTAAATAAGTAAAACGGCGGTGTCACGGTCTCGATGCAGTGGCTTCAACAGTCAATGTCTTGTTGCCATCAGCTCTGACCTCGATGGCCGATGACAAATCATACGCTGCTGCCGATCTCCTCGTTGAACGCTGCAGCACCGACATTTCACCGGCGTTTTCCGCTTAGTTGTCGCCATTTCGTTGCGTGTTTTCAAACGGCCATGTCAGCCGTTTTCAAAGTAGCTGAGCTGCTGCTGATTGGTCGTCTGCTTCCAGTGACGTTTGTACGGCTGACGTGTCACTGCCAACTACGCCAATGACCACTACTGGTGTGGATGGTCGTCCTCCAAGTTACAACCTCAGGAACGTCACGTTGCAAGACCGACTTAGTGGCTCGGCTGGACTCGAGGGGTGCCAGACTACGTGACAGGTCAAACGTTGGTGAGGCCAGCGAGTATTTTAAGGTGACATTAGAAGTAATGTGGCTTGTGACAGTTTAACAGACGTATCTGTCATCTCTTTTATTGGGTACCTTAGTGTGGCTGACTGTGCTTTAGTGTCACTACCAGGAGCGTCACCACGTGATGATGTCCATTTTCTCAGAACCTGTGTAAATGGGTTGATGGTGTCGTGGTGTCCTGTCAGCCGGTGTCATCGTTTTATTTTGTCACAAATCGAAATGGCTTCATTTTATAGCACAGGACAGTTTCTACTTTCTAGCTTACGTGACTTTTGAATCACAGGAAGTGTCAGGAAGACATCAAAGATCTTCCAACTAAAAAGACAAAGCGTCCGCCTTGAGGCCTCATGTTCTCATCAGACCTGACGTATGAAAGATGTGGGCCTTCCTCTCGTTTGACTTCTCGGATCCATTGTCTTCACTCACTTTCCATCAGTGGGGAAGCTGCTGAAACTTGGACACGGATGTCTTTTGTTTTAGAACTGAAACACCAAAGGACACTGCAGAAGTTGCTCTTTCACGAGGACAACCAAGTCAAGTCAAGTCGGGGAGCCTGAACTGGTACAGCGTGCCACCGCGCCCACCACCGGTACAGGCGCCACCTGGCTGTAGTGCTGTAACTGGCGCTCCCTCACAATGCAGGCCATGTGCCTCATTCGGGACTCCATGAGCAACACAAAGTCTCACCAGCAGGACCCACGGATTCTCTGAGGAGACACCAAAGGAGTCGAGTCTTCATCTCAGGTCACTGGATAGCGTCCATGTCACACAAAACAGGAAGCACCAGGACTCTAAAGACTTGGACCTTCTACCTTTTGCATAGATATCGGGGGGGGGGGGGCCGCCCCACACCCCTTTATAGAGACCTCATGACCCCCCAATGCTCTCCCAGTCCATCTACTGACTTCACTGGAAGAGTCACCAGAGTCACATGAATGTCATGTCTGTGGCAGATAGAGGGTCATTTCCGGAGGGTGGGACTGGACCGCGATGTCTGCCCAGGAGGTTGCCAACCAGGACCCTGAGTTGTTTCATCATGTGGTGGCCGCTCCCCAACTTGACTTGACTTGACCTGAGGTGTCGGTAAGTCTGATCTCTCAGGTCACCCAAACATCTTGACGGTGGTCAGTTCTGGAAATGTCTGCCGTGGCAGAACAAGAGCAGCAACAGGCCATGGAATTAAATAACGAGTTTAATGAACCGCAAGAATCGGCTCCTCATTAAGAGATTGGCTGGAGTCTGAAGCCCCAATTTAGGTGGCCGTCTCACGTCTCATTGATGAAGAAACAACTCAACTCAACTCAGAGGACTGAAGCCTTAAAAACAAGGGGCTATGAAAATCAAGGGTGCACTGGTACAGCGTGCCGCCGTGCCCACCACATGACTAAACAGCTCAGCAACGCCCCCTAGCAGACACGCCATCCCGTTCCTACCCTCCATTAAATGACCCTCTATCTGCCACTGCCAGGTGTTAGGTGGGCGCCCCCTTGGCCTGGTCCAGCCACTTGAGTCCTCATCAATGAGGATCTTACGAGCTGATCACCCTCGGGTAGTGCCACAACTGGCGCTCCCTCACAATGCAGGTCATGTGCCTCATTCGGGACTCCATGAGCAACACAAAGTCACACCAGCGGGACCCAAGGATTCTCCAGAGAGATGGCACTCATCGTCTAAAGCAGGGGGTCCAACGCCGGGCCTGGTGGGCCGCAGTGGCTGCAGCTTTTCATTCTGTCTCTTCTCTAAAGGTGTTTATTAACAGT
>JANRMT010062837.1:105345191-105365727 GCA_026402145.1 Polypterus bichir lapradei
TAGATAGATAGATAGATAGATAGATAGATAGATAGATAGATAGATAGGGTCTCCAGAGCTGCCCCTCAGGGTGGTTTCGATGCAGGGTTAGATTATAGATGACTCACTAAGGGGTGCCAATGAGACAGTGGCACTGTTGAGATGCCAGCCCAGCTCCCTCCCACGACAACGAGTTATGCAGTTGGCACTCCGTAGCACCCCGACGTGAGTGGCGTCTCCTGGCCCAGTGCTCTCGTAACCCTGTAACCTTTCGTTGACCTCTTTTTGACGCTTCGATGGGAAAAAAATTGCCCCGTGAGTATTTTTTCAATTTCGCCTCCTAATTTGCCATGAAAAGTAGGAACTCCTAATTTAGCGCTAATGTGCTAAAGCAAAGTAATGTGGCCGAGGGCTCTGAGCGGCGGTCAGGGAGTCAGCGGCGAGTCATCTGCAGCCAATCTCACTTTCAAAATAACGTGGAAGGGCAAGCTAACATAAACGTGGCTCTCCAAACAGAGCATTGCCGGTGACCTCATCCCCGAGTGACCTGCGCCCTGCCGGACTTCAGAGGTTAACAAAGTGGCCAAACGTTGCATGTATGGCGGGTGTTGCCTTTGCTAATGAGGCCCAGACTAATAAAACAAGCTGCCTCTTCGGGTCGCTCAACGGGCTCTTGTTGCCAACTGGCACACGGGAAAAGCTTTCTTCTTTTTGAAAGAATCAACAGTGGGCTTTAATCTGCCGCATTTGAAGTCTAGAGTGTTAAAGAGACATAAAAACAGGAAATTTGTGTCTAGGATTTCGATGGGCACACACCTAGCATCATGCAAACTTGTGCAGAAGGCTCAGCATCACCCACTGTGCCACCTGTGCACCCACTTATCTGGGATATTAAAATGTGTGTCCATCCATCCATCCATCCTTTTACTAAACCTGTTTATCCAAAGCTGGAGCCCATTCAAGTGGGCATCGGGAACAAAGCAGGACCAAACCCTGGGCAGAATGAACATACAGGCAGTGTGTTTGTGCTAACAGGACATTTCAGGTGGCTTCACCATTCAGACATCTGAAGTAAAAGGCGGAGTCACTCGGCGTCACGGGGCTCCAGTCACTCTGTCGTTATGCAGCACCCTAGTGGCGGGCCAGGGAACTGCAAGTGGACCTTTACCTGAGCGGTGCATGCCGTTGAGATCGCGTCTCTTTCAAGATGGTCCCAGTGTGCTGGTCCTGTTTTGGCTCATTTTGTATCTCATTATTGTTTGGCTGCTAAATAAGGAAAATAAATAATTAAGAGGTCTGAGTCTTCAAGAGCAAGTCAATTAAAATGCTAATCAGCAGCAAAAACAGATCACTAATTAAGAAAAGGGTGAGAATGAAAACCTGCAGCTACTGCGGCCCTCCAGGACCAGAGTTGGAGATCCCTGCTGTCTCTCCTGCCTTTCTTACCTGATATCCCTGATATATATATATATTGTCACAAATGAGTGAACTATCGTGAGATATGGAGTGGTCATGTGGTACTTACCTGAATCTCTTCTCTCCACAGAAAGCCAGAAGGAATTTAATTACCTCCACTTCCGGGTACACAAAATGGGCGATGCAACGTCACTTCTGGCCATCACCAATGACATCACTTCCGGCTCATCATAATGACGTTGGTTCCGGCTCCTGTCTGACAACACTTCATGCCAACTATTTCCTATTTCCATAATCCTTACTGTATAAAACCACCATTTTCATCTCAGTAAATTGTCAAATGTACTTTTGCAATCAAAGACTTTTGATCTCTTTTTCTTATGTATTGTCCGATGGCAATATAGGGGGACGGTCCCCAAACCTTTATATTTGTCATGACTTACTTTTTCATGGGAAAACTTGACAATACATATATATATAGGAGAGAGAGAGAGATGTGAAAGGCACTAAATAATGGATAAATAGGAAAGGTACAATATAACAAAGGCAGGTTGATGTGAAAGGTGCACTGCATACAGTAATAGATACATAAATGTGAAAAGCACTGTATAATAGGCAGAGAGATGTGAAAGGCACTATAAAACAGAGTCATTTAATCACAGATAAGATACATACCAAAAATGTGAAAGATAATGTATGACAGGTAAATAAATGCAAAAGACACCTCGTATAATAGAGATAGATAGATAGATGAGAAAAGCACTAGGCATTAAATAATAGACACATAAATGAAAGACACGCTAGAAAAGACAGATAGACTGAAAGACATTATATTCTCTACATTAGATCCATAGACTGGAAAGGCACTGTAGATATAGATATAGATGTGAAAGACACTAAACATAATAGACATAAAAGACACAATGTGATAGAGAAATAGGTAAGACACTACATAATGGATATAGATAGATGTGAAAGGCACTATATAATAAATATATCGAGAAATAGATAAAAAAGGCACTATAAAATAGTAGAGATGAACTAAATAGTAGATACATAAATATTACCGGCACTTCAAAAATGATGATAAAGGTGTGAAAGACGCTATATGATAGAGAGATGTCAAAAGAACTGTATAATAATACTGTAGAGACAGATGTGAAAGGCACCAAATAAAAAGACATAGAAATAAAAGGCAGTAGAAAATAGACACTAAATCATAGATATACAGACGTGAAAGATGCTATACGACAGAGAGGTGTGAAATGCGCTATAAAATAAATGGGCACTAAATGATCGACACATAGAGGTGTGAGACACCACAGAAATGGCAGAAGTGAAAGCCGCGATATTATAGACCGAAAGATCGGACAAGCTCTTCATAATCCAGAGAGATGTGAAAGGCACAGATAGGCTGTCAAATATTACTTTATAGAATAGCTCGACTGATAGGAAATGCACCATACAATAAATAGAAGCACAAGACAAGAAAAGAGGGAGTAAATAGATCAGATGGGCACAATTATAACTAGACAGACGGAAACCCAAGAAAGGCGCTATATATTAGACAGATAGCAGTTGCTGTATTATCACAGGCACAAGGTGAGGAGCCGCTCCCCTGATGCACTCCTCGCCCCCCGTGTTGGCTCAGTTGTCGCTCCCCCGTTTATCCGATTCAAAGCGGATGGAAGAACACGTGACAAGCCCGTGCAATTCAGGGAATGGCAACGAACAACATATCAGAATCGTCTCGAATTCATTTAATCGACGCTACGGTAAAGCCGAACCTGTCGGGAAGCAACCCCGTGCGGGACCACCAGCCCATTCCAGGGACCAATCAGCAGCAGCAGCCAATGTAGCGCCACCAATTAACACGCCTGTGGCTGAAAAGCGCGGGTACGCAGTGGGAGAACGTGCCCGCGACAGGCGAGGGATTTGAACCCAGAATGCCCGATCGATGCGGCCCCAGCAGCACTAACCACCGCGCCACCCTTCCCTGAACAATCCATAGAAAAATCTACAAGTAATAAAAAGGTCTGCGATGACGGTGGGGTCAGAGCGCCGCGTCTTCCCGCCGGCCCCGGCACAATTCATTTTGAGGGACTTATCGCCTCCTTCATTATCACGCAGGCCACAAATGTTGCATCGAAGTCGGGAATTGGATTTTCTTTTCATTGAATATATCAGTCATAAAGCAATATAGTAAGAGTAGGACAGGAGGGCCGAGGAGCCGTAAAATTTACTGGCAATACAATATTAAAGGCAAACAGGGCGCCGTGTTCCGGCAGAGGCTTTGTTTAATGGAAATGCGGCGGCTCTCCCGGTGGCGCGTGGTGCACTGCAGCTTCAGGGCGCTTTACGCGAAGCGGGCGCGGCGCTAATTGCTGCCCTTCTTTTTTAGACGGCGGCCGGCGCTCCACCGCGACACTTGTGGAAGTTGCAGACGTCGCGCCCCAAACTTGGTCCTCGCTGCCCGTGCAATTCTTGGATGCGCAATATTTGATTTGATTTGTATTGACGACGCTTTAACAAATGGCAGCACGAAGGAGCCTGGCAGCTCCTGCCGTTATTGGGCTTTTGATTTATTTAAGCCGAACAGATTTGGATAAAATATGTATGTGAAAGTTGGGAGTTTATCAGCAGAGTGGCTTCTGGGACACATCCATTGTGCACGGCAGATGCGAGCGCTCATGCTGTTCTAATAAAATTTTGACAGCTGTGATTTCAGATTAAAGATTTTTCATTCCCATTCCGCTCCTTATATTACCTTGGTGTCAATAGCAAGTGTTGGTCCTACTGGGAGCCATTCGGCGGCCAGCTGCCATACGACGCGAAGACAGAACATTTGTCTAAGACGACTGGCCGGAGAAGGTGACGCCGAGAAGTAAATGGGGGCAAAAAAAAAAAAAACGCGAAACCTACAGCGGCAGCTGAAGCGCTGGGGGCCTCCAAATGTTGGATTTCTTTCCCAGTGACGGCAAAGACGGGATTCGTTACTCTGATTATTTTTGACCATCACGGCCAACTTTTGAATCATCGTTATAAAGTGAAGCGTGAAGCCCCCCACATCGCATCGGAGCAGCTGCTCCCTTTGTGGTGTCTGGAGGAAGATTCCGGAGAAAATTAAATAAATCAATGCGTTGTGAAATATGACAGTAAAAAATGATGTGTGAGCATAAAGAATTAAACGTGTCACGAAATGTACGTTTTCTGTTGCTTATTATGTAGTATCTAATAATTTCTTTATGGATTTATTTCAGTGACACGCCCTGAAATGATACCCCATCAAAAAAAGTTTGCTGTGTTTTGATTGGTGCATCATCGGTAGACAGGCCCAAATTCACTGGCGGACCCTCGGAGATGAATTCAGATCTTCTGGAATTAAAGTAGCCGCTTCGTGAAGACATTGTGGGCAACCACGGCCTGCGCAGTTACAAGTTTGAGCTTGCGCTTCACTGACAATGCACCAATCAACTATTGGTATTCAAGAGGCCACGCCCTCTCAGCGTTGACGGGTGAACATGACTGTTTCCATTTGATGTTGTGTGTGGCGAAGACGTCATATGATAAAACACTAAGTTCTGTGTCTCCAGCCATCTGATTGGTCAGTTTGGCTGTGGTGACGCAATGAAAGAGGAAGTGCGAGTGTGAGACGCACGAGGAGGAGTACAGGCTCATGCTGAGAGAGTCGCCCTCAAAGACGGAAAGTATAAAACTGGAAAACAGCAGCAGCAACGGGAGTCCGGGCACACACTTGAGAATGGGGGCAACGATGACGTGACGTTCACACATGCAAATAAAGAGGAGAGGCCCTGCAAGTGCACGTTGGCAAAGATATAGCATCCTTCCATCCATCCATTATCCAACCTGCTATATCCTAACTACAGGGTCACGGGGGTCTGCTGGAGCCAACACAGGGCGCAAGGCAGGAAACAAATCCTGGGCAGGGCACCAGCCCACCGCAGGGCACAAGATATAGCAAATATGTTCAAATGATTCTAATACCTGTCCTCGACTCAGTCACATATATGAAGAACTAAAGCCGGTGTCACATTACACGACTTCTAGTTTGGAGGTGCTATATTTCAGCCAGGATTCCCTTCTTGGCCTGGGGTTTAAATTCATGTTTTACTTATTTTCTTTTCTGCTCATTCTTGACTCTTTTACTGATGTTAAGGTTGCGTTTCTTGAATATGCGCATTATTCTTTGAGTTTTGATTGTCTCTGTGTATGGAAGCTGCCTGTGTCTGTGGGTGGTCCTCCTTCCAGTCACTACCAGGAATTGCCCTCCGCCTAGAAATCCGCTGGGTCTCCTGCAGTTCCTGGTGGTTCCTTGCGACTGTGCTGAGGAGAGGTGAGTTCTCGTGCCTTTTGTGATTTTCATGTGCTTGGTGATGTACCTTTTTGCTCCGTATTTTGACTACTTTTGGGACTTTGCATTGGGACTTTCGATTGCGTTGATGGCCACTCCTTTTATTTTACCTTTTTGTGCTGCATGGAGCCTCACTGTTTAACAGAGCCTTTGAAAATGAATTGTTAATTTAAAAAAAAGTCTATATATAGCCAAGGATTTTAATAGGATTTCCCCCTCTAGTGGGCATTTTTGTGTTTCTGAGACTCTGCGCTTAAAACATCGGGTATGTCAGACTTGCCAGCTTCAGTCGCCATGTCAGTTTACATGACTGGTAATCACAGGGTGCCATGATTTGGGGTCATGAGGTGCCCCCAATGTTTATTTCTATTGTTGCGTCCACTTCCAGTTAGCATTGCTGGGGGTGTGGCCTCTGAGGTCAAGACCCCCGTATAATCGATACAACGGAATAAAAGGAAGGCTGTGAGTGCAAATCCTTGTCCAGTCTGCGGATACCAAATCTCTGAAGTATTCCCAGGTGTCCATTGTGCACTTTTGGTTTTGACCCTCTTGTTCTGTGTGTTATGAACTGAACCCTGAGCCAGCCACGTGAGGTTCAGGCCACGGCCAGTCAGAGTGGTGTTTAGAGTTCCTAATACAGGGTGGGATTAGAAAGAAGCCCACCAGACGGCCGCTTGTTTGGTTTTGTGTGGCTCACCGGCAATGCAGGAGAGAAAGAAAACTGAAAGGAGAGTTTTAAGAGCAGGAAGAGGAAGAGGAGGGGAGGTGTTACTTTTTACGTGCGAAGGTCCATCTGGGCACCCATTTCCTCACTCATTTCAGCACCTCTGGGCAGAAGGCAGGAGCCGACCCAGGGCAGAACGGCAGTCCGTCGCAGGGCCTTCAGTCAGACAAGACCAGTTGACCTTTAGAGGTGGAATGTTGGCACAGGAGGTAGTGCGCCACCTCATATGCATTGGCATAGTCAGCAATTCGCGAGAGAGCCCATGATTCATAATTCTGTCAATGCCCATGACATGTACTTCAGACTTATGGCCACACCTGTGCTTGTATGTCCAGCGTCCTGAGGTTGAACCCCACATCCAGTGGCTCTGTGTGGAGTTTGCATGTTCTCCCCAGCAGGTTTGGTTACTTGATTATTACAAAGTGGCCCTGTAAGGGGGCTCCTCTGATAGACTGGCACCATGTGCAGGTTTGGGTTCTGCCTGGCACTCAGTGGTCCTTGTCCCAAATTCCTGAGGGGGACTTTAGAATGCAATGCTGTGTTATTAACATTGGGGATGTGGGAAGAAAATGCCCACCTAGAGATGGAGAGGAACTGCCAGGGGCTCAGTGAAGGGAAATTCAATTTCTCCATTGACTCCCCACTTTGTGGGGGGTTTCTTTCAGGTGCCCCAGTTTTCCAGCCTCATCCCTAATGGCATGTGAGATGGCCTCAATGGCAACTTCAGCTTGGGGTTTTTAAAGGGTCTGTGGGTGGTGTGTCCATGGGTAGGTGGGTCCCCTGGGTGATTTGGCCACTAAGTTTGAGAGTATGTGTGCCCATGAGTAGGAGAACCCCCCCCCCCTTGGCCCCCAATTGGGCAGACCCTCTGAGTATGTGGGTCCCTTGGCAGGTTGGCCCACGGTCTCTGGGTACCTGGGCCCTCTGATGGACTGGCACCCCATCCAGAGTGGGCTCCTTTCTTGTCTCCCGTGGTCCCAGGGTAGCCCCTAATAAACTGAACCCCAATGTTACCAGTCAGTACGTCTCTATCTTATATTGGTGGGCAGAACACCAAGCCCGCCCCTCATCCTTCCATATCCGCACCAGCTTCATCCGTTTCAGGCTTGTGAGTAGTAAAGTCTATCCAATCCGCACTGGCTGTAAGGCAGGAACCAACTTGGCATGAGGTGCCAGTCCATCACGTGGCACACTTACTCACACCAAGTCATTAAATTACCCCAACCATCATAATTTCAAAATGCTCGAGGAGAGCCTCACGAGGACGTCAGAGAAATCAGAAAGTGAAACCTCAAATCCTGACATCTCAGGTCTGCCACTGGTGGCCTGACAGCAGACGTCTCACTCCGACTTTCACAAATCATCGTTGGAGGTAAAGAGGAAAAAGTCCCGGCACGCCTCTGAAACGACAACTACCAGGGGGAGATTACAGAGCTGGCAAGGAGTAATCCTCCCAAAGCTCTGCTGGTCTTACGCCTCATGTCAAAAGTCAAATCTCTTTGTGCGCCTGTCCCAGACATGTTGGAGCGTTGGTGGCCAAGCACATAATGTGAGGTCTCTGCTCCGTCTGAACCTACAGACCAGCCAGCCTGGAATTTTAAGGAGTGCCAACAGCGGGAGGTTTAAGCCAAGCAAAGAAAGACAAAACACTTCAAGGCTTTGGTGTGAGTGGGAATGCCAAGGAGCGGGTTGGCGTGCTGCAGCTTGCGTCCCTTTTGTTTTGAGCAGCGTGACTTTCTTGATCCCACCTTTGGAGTCACTCGCTGAGGCTCTAGCTCAGTCATATCCAGTCTCACAAAGTGGCATATCAGCCCCGCCATTTGTCACGTCATTCTTACGCCGCCCAGAGCACGCCAAATCACTCACTTTTGAGTTTTAGGGAAATTAAATCTCACCGCCTGCAGCCACACTGCCCGGGATTGCCTTGATGGCCCTTTGATGGCTTGGAATGTGGATGGGAGCTTTGAGGACAATGCCAGGTGTTACGGCATCTGGGGGGCAGTGACGTTCACCCACCCGTCATCTACTGAATGGACACATGGAAAAGACAATGTGACATCAGTGTACTGAACTGAGGCCTTTGTCTCTTGGAAATCGCTGATGTGAAGGGGGTGCCATGCAGTGCCCATCAGTCCATTGACCTGCAAAATCAAAACTGAGACACTGGGCCATTATAGGGTCTTACTGATTCACCGATTCTTTTGGGATTTTTGTGCAGTGCAGCATAGTGGCTAAGGATTTGGACTTGAAACCCCGAGGCTGCGGGTTCAAATCTTGTTACTGACACCATGTGACCCTGAGCAAGTCACTCTACCAGTGCGCCAAAGGCGAACAGAAACGTAAGCAATCGTGTCACTGATGTTTAACCTTGGGGAAAAAGGTGCCAGGTTAGTAATCTATCAGATAAATATATATATAGTGCCTTCTGTGTGTGTCTGTCTGTGCCTTTTACATCTATGGATTATACAAATCTATCTCTCAATGTATATAGCACCTTTCCTAAATATTATATATTAAATTATACAGTGCCTTTCACTCTGTCTATCCATCCATCCATCCATTATCCAACCCGCTATATCCTAACTACAGGGTCACGGGGGTCAGCTGGAGCCAATCCGAGCCAACACAGGGCACAAGGCAGGAAACAAATCAAGGGCAGGGCACCAGCCCACCATAGGATAGACACACACACACACACACACACACACCAAGCACACACTGGGGACAATTTAGGACCGGCACTGCACCTCACCTGCATGTCTTTGGACTGTGGGAGGAAACCCACGCAGACAGCTTTAGTGACAGACTTTTGTCACTGTCCTGCTCCACTGACAGACTGAGCAGATCGTTCCTCCCCCACACTATGCGACTCTTCAATTCCACCCGGGGGAGTAAATGCTAACATTTTTTTTTTTTTTTTTTCTTTTCATTTTTATCACTATTTAATTTAATATTGTTTCTTTGTATCAGTATACTGCTGCTGGATTATGTGAATTTCCCCTTGGGATTAATAAAGTATCTATCTATCTATCTATCACATAGTGCCTTTCTATCTATCTATCTATCTATCTATCTATCATATAGCACCTTTCACTCTATCTATCTATCTATCATATAGCACCTTTCATTCTATCTATCTATCTATCTATCAAACTCCACGCAGGGAGCACCTGGGAAGTGAACCCTTAAGGGTCTTCTAAATGCGAAACAGCAGCGCTACCCACTGCACCACCGTGCCGCCCTCTATCTATCTATTATATAGTGCCTTTCACTCAGGGCCAGATTAAGACCCTTAGATGCCCTAAGCACTAAGTAATTTTGGTGCCTCCTTACACTAATAATTCAAAATATTAAAACAATAACAAACTAGAAAATTTTATTTTATTATCGAAAATTCGAAATTAAACAAAACATTTTGACATGAAAACCGTAGATTTACCATTTTGATTATTTAATTTACTGCGGTGGGTTGGCACCCTGCCCGGGATTGGTTCCTGCCTTGTGCCCTGTGTTGGCTGGGATTGGCTTCAGCAGTCCCCCGTGACCCTGTGTTTGGATTCAGCGGGTTGGAAAATGGATGGATGGATGGATTATTTAATTTATTTATGGCTTTTGTGTCAATTTAGCAAATCTATTTACATATATTCTTAGTACAAGATTTGAAGAATATTTTGTGAAAATTTTGTTAATAAATCTTTACTAGTACAAAAGTTAAAGAATTTTATCCAATAGTAATCAGCTGTACGATTTTCACTTTTACATAATGTAAATGAATTTAAAAATATCCAAGAATAGAATTAAACAGACTTACCAGAATATTTTTTCCTCAAACTGGGACGATTTTTTGGTTTTGCTTAAAACAGAAAATAACTCTTTCTACGCACTAGAAATTTATTTTAAGTTAAATAACAGATAATTCACGAAACACAACAATTACGTGATAATAATTTTTAATCAACTATTAACTATTATTTAAAAATATAAAAACATATTGTTTTGAATCAAATTCTTTTCACAATATTTTGACATAACATGGCGTTTAAGGGAATCACCATGAAATATGAATTCCCCATCATAGATGGCACCAGTCTGCAGAGCGCACTGTGTGAGGCGCCATCTACGAACAGTGACGGCATAGGGAGGTACAGGGAGGCATTACTCATTTTTCATTACATTTTGAAAATGGCTATAAATTTAATTAATTTAATAATTTAAGTGATAAATTCGGCCATGAAAAACTTTTGTGGTGCCCCTTTTACCCTTGATGCCCTAAGCATGTGCTTACTTTGCTTATGTGGTTAATCCAGCACTGCTTTCACTCTATCTATCTATTGATCTAATTTATCAGGGTCTACAAACCAGTTAAAAATGCATGCAGAGGTGCTGGCAGAAGCCCGTTCGTTTTGGAGCGGAGCGATTAGTGTAATCCCTGATAAGAACTTCATCCCAGGAGTCGAGGACATGCTGGTCAAATTGTGATTTTGTGATGATCCACCCGGCCCGCCTGACAATCGAAATGTGCCTCCAGATGTGGGCCTCTGACTTCAAATGAGGCCTGCTAAACCAAAGGCCTGACCCCAAACTTGAGTAGCAGGCTTTTGGCCTGCGCAGGCCTAACAGAAAGGCTAAAGGCTTCCGACATTTCTGAATTGGAAGAGAGGAGACGCAAAATGACAATTTTGTGGGGTTAGTGGAAGAGGCTGAGTGGGCCCACAATGCAGCTTTCAAAAACTGGACTTTCTTTTTTCAAGGAGCAAAGTTTTCTAACACTGCTATCAGGCATGTGAAAAAGTAATTGCCCCCAATACTTAATTGCAGCAAATTTAGCAGCAATTTACTGCGGAATCTAATTTATTATCCGTCTTTCCCACACTTATTAACAGATCTGCTTCAGTTTGGACACCCTGGTGGGTTTGCAGGCATCAGCTGCTCATTTATGTTGAGTTCAAGTGAGGACTTCTGACTCATTCAATTAAGCCATTCAGACCTCATGAGTTTTGGCTCCTTGACCAGCTGCCTGCCTTTATGACACTTCAGCTTCAGGTCAGGATAGATGGCCTGAGATTCTCTTTAAGAATATTCTGGTAGAATTCAGAATTCCCGGTTCCTTCAGTAACGGCAAGTCTTCAGAGCATCACCGTGTCCTCATACCAGCACCCTCGTCTTTTATTGGCGGTCCGATGTTCTTAGTATCAGCCCCCAGACACAGTGCGCTCCGAATCGATCAGAGGGTTTGACTCGACTGTCATTATGTCAAAAGGCCTGGTGTTTCTTTGCACTGATGTTCTTCTTGGTTAGCTGAGGCTTCTGTCTTTCTGCCCTCCTGTGGATTTCACTGCCACTTCAGTCTGCAGTCCTGAACCCTGACCATAGCTGAGGCTGAGAGGCATGTATGCAGTTCTTTGGATGTCATTCAGCGGTCATCCATGACTTCTTGAATGAGTTGTTACTGTGCCCTTGGGGTCATTTTGGCGGGCCAGCCTATCCCAAATGTCCTCAGTTTGCAGAGAGTGTCCCTCACCGCATCCCAGAGCCTTACAGATGTCTGTCACCTGTTCCTGATGGGTCAGGTTCCACAAGTGTTTTAGTTTTCTCTTCTGAATTCCCTTTGATGGAGGTCTGGTGTTCTTGTGGTGATGACTTCATTGTCATGGTTTACGATGACAGGGTCGGCTGAGTTGAATTGTCACTGGGCTTTCTTAGGGTCAGCTGGTTCAGGGAGTGGCAATGGGGGGCAATTACTTTTTCACATGGCCTATACAGGTGCTGAATCACTTTATTATTGAAATATATTTAGTAATAATGCAGAGATAAAGTTATGCCAGTTGTGGTGATATAAATGTCCAAAGCCAAAGATATGAAAATAGAGGATTTGGGAAAAGGGGGCACACGGTTTTTCACAAGAGCATCGCAGGTGTTGGAGAACTTTATTGCTTAAATATATTATGTAATAATTTAAAAATGGTGTTATATGATTATTGTGGTTCCCTTTATCAATTTATTTATTTATGCATTTTGTCTAAATATATGAAGCCATTTATTGTTACAAACAAACAAAAAAAAAAAAAGAAAGAAAAATCAGGAAGGGGGCAAACACTTTTTCCCATGAGAAGTAGAGGTGTTTGATAATTATATTACTTAAACAAATATATTTAGTAATAAAGTACAAGTGGTATTAGTTATATGTTTACTGTGGAACCATTTAACTGATAGATATATTTTTAAATGAATTCGAGACGATTCTGATATGTTGTTCGTTGCCATTCCCTGAATTGCACGGGCTTGTCACGTGTTCTTCCATCCGCTTTGAATCGGATAAATGGGGGAGCGACAACTGAGCCAACACGGGGGGCGAGGAGCGCATCAGGGGAGCGGAAGGGGGCTTCTGCTTTAAATGAAACGGACTCCTGCGTTCGATGGCGTTCTTGTTCACAACGGCGTTTTTCAGGCTGGTGGCTCCTCACCTTGTGCCTGTGACAATACAGCAACTGCTATCTGTCTAATATATAGCGCCTTTCTTGGGTTTCCGTCTGTCTAGTTATAATTGTGCCCATCTGATCCATTTACTCCCTCTTTTCTTGTCTTGTGCTTCTATGTATTGTATGGTGCATTTCCTATCAGTCGAGCTATTCTATAAAGTAATATTTGACAGCCTATCTGTGCCTTTCACATCTCTCTGGATTATGAAGAGCTTGTCCGATCTTTCGGTCTATAATATCGCGGCTTTCACTTTTGCCATTTCTGTGGTGTCTCACACCTCTATGTGTCGATCATTTAGTGCCCATCTATTTTATAGCGCATTTCACACCTCTCTGTCGTATAGCATCTTTCACGTCTGTATATCTATGATTTAGTGTCTATTTTCTACTGCCTTTTATTTCTATGTCTTTTTATTTGGTGCCTTTCACATCTGTCTCTACAGTATTATTATACAGTTCTTTTGACATCTCTCTATCATATAGCGTCTTTCACACCTTTATCATCATTTTTGAAGTGCCGGTAATATTTATGTATCTACTATTTAGTTCATCTCTACTATTTTATAGTGCCTTTTTTTATCTATTTCTCGATATATTTATTATATAGTGCCTTTCACATCTATCTATATCCATTATGTAGTGTCTTACCTATTTCTCTATCACATTGTGTCTTTTATGTCTATTATGTTTAGTGTCTTTCACATCTATATCTATATCTACAGTGCCTTTCCAGTCTATGGATCTAATGTAGAGAATATAATGTCTTTCAGTCTATCTGTCTTTTCTAGCGTGTCTTTCATTTATGTGTCTATTATTTAATGCCTAGTGCTTTTCTCATCTATCTATCTATCTATCTCTATTATACGAGGTGTCTTTTGTATTTATTTACCTGTCATACATTATCTTTCACATTTTTGGTATGTATCTTATCTGTGATTAAATGACTCTGTTTTATAGTGCCTTTCACATCTCTCTGCCTATTATACAGTGCTTTTCACATTTATGTATCTATTACTGTATGCAGTGCACCTTTCACATCAACCTGCCTTTGTTATATTGTACCTTTCCTATTTATCCATTATATAGTGCCTTTCACATGTATGTATCATTTCCACAGTGCCTTTCACATATCTTATTTGGTGCCTATCTATTATTTTAGTGCCTTTCACATCTCTCTCTCATATATATATATCCAACTCTGGTCCTGGAGGGCCGCAGTAGCTGCAGGTTTTCATTCTCACCCTTTTCTTAATTAGTGATCTGTTTTTGCTGCTAATTAGCATTTTAATTGACTTGCTCCTGAAGACTCAGACCCCTTAATTATTTATTTTCCTCATTTAGCAGCCAAACAATAATGAGATACAAAATGAGCCAAAACAGGACCAGCACACTGGGACCATCACACAATATCTGAAAATGAAGAAAGGTGAAGGTCTTGGGAATGTTGATCTCTCAGGTCCACAAAACATTTTAATAGAGCTCTTAGTAAAGAGAAAATCAATAATTTCGAAAATGACTGCTATTGAACAATGAGTGCAGCAACAAGCCGTAGAATTAAAGAACGTGTTTAATAAACAAGACTCTGTGCCTAATTAAGCAACTGGTTGGAGTGAAACTGGTTGGAGTTTGAGGCCCTGACTTAGTTGGTCATCCGTTGGCTCACTCACCTCACATTTCATTTCAGTTTAAGTTAAGAAATGAAACAATTGAGAGGAATGATGAACAAATTATAGGGAACAAGTCTTAAAAAAACAAGTCAATTAAAATGAATTCAAAAGAAGTTAATCAGCAGCAAAAACAGGTCACTAATTAAGGAAAGGGTTGGAATGAAAACCTGCAGCCACTGCGGCCCTCCTGCTCTCTCCCCCTCCTGCCTTTCTTACCTGTTTATCTAAGTTTGCTCTACCTGATGGCTCCGAGTGGTGACATGTTGAATGTTGATTGGCACACGCAGGTCACAATCCCCATGGACTCTGTACACGTGATGATTAGGACCCTATAAACCTGCACCACCACCCCTTGTGCTGCCACTCTACCATCTGGCCCCGCCCAACTGGCTGTCACTCATACAGCTGGCCCCACCCACCCTTGCGCATGACTAACTGCCCTTCTTCTTCTTCTTCTTCTGCTGCTGCTGCTCATAATAATTTCCCAGCAGCTCATGTTGTGCGCATTTATGACAAATATCTTCTGAGGCATTTCAGGTGAGGAAGACGGACGTTTCGATGTGAATTTGTTCTACTGTGAGTGCTAATGGGATTCGTGTTGATCAGCACGTGTACAGTAGGTGAACATTTCTCTGTATAGAAGACAGTAATGACCCCATTATATAGCACCTTTCACATCTATTGCTCTTCTGTATCTCTATATGCCCATGAGGGCAGGGTGGTCTTTTGACCCTGGAACCCCTGCAGATTTTCTTTTATTTTTTTCCTCCAGCATAACTGGAGTTTTTTTTCTGTCCCCCTGATGTTACCCTTTCTCTTTGTTACTTACTGTATAACATTATTGCCTAATCTCATTTATGTTTTATATTAACTTTCTTTGTATCTCGTCTTAAGGCACTCTGAGCTCCATAGTTTGTATGAATATGTGCTCTAGAAATAAATGTTGTCATCATTAACGGTGCTGCAGGACAGCGGTGACGTCCCATGTTGAGTGAGTCAACGGACTCACGATCCGTACATCGAGGGGGCGGGGTTTGCCCTTGTAATTTGAATATTCTTAATTGCCCTTCCAGAATGTTCTCCACTCCCTCACATGGGCTCTCTTATCACCCGAGTGCTGGCGTGTATTTTTCTGTTTAGGGGTTCATGAAAAAGCTATGAGACATGGCCGAGCTTACAACCAGAACTCTACACGATATCACGAGAGAGCAAAGTCTTCCTCGGGGTCCTGGACTCTTCAGTAACTGTGCGGCCCCCTTACCTAACTAACATGGTGCCACGGGTGACCTCCTTGTGGAAAACTCTAGAGATGCCAGTCAGGCTCCTTCACGTATCAGAAATGTGGACGGCGTCTGCTAACAAGCGTCCTGCTATAAATACACGTGTGAGCTCTGAACAGCGTGACGTCATGGATGGCGTGTAGTGTGAACAATGACAATCCCCCCCCCCCCCCAGCCCCCTGCTCATGCGGAGCTCTGTCATTTTGTATTTGCACCCACTGCTCTTCAAGCTGCTACCCCTGTGCCAGAAGGGCCTTTGGTGACAGTCGTGACACTTAATCCTCTGCACTAATGCAAAGCTGACTTCACCATCTTATTTGTACAGAAATGGAGCAGCTGGCAGGAATCCATTTATGTTAATGCCCGCCGGTACCAAACATACTAGACAGGCAAAGCGCATTGAAATGGCAGGCAGCATTCATAAATGGCATCGACCCCAACGCAGGTGGGCAGCTCTGATGGGCTCGGAGACCCTGAATCAGACAGGTAGATACCCCAGTGTGACGGAGGGTGGGGAGCCCAGTGGGCACACTCGGGTGGCGTCGGACATTTTAGAGTTAGTAGAAGGAGTGCTGCATGTGGCTCCGCCCACATAGAAGTGAAACAGGACAGTGACGAGGGCCCCGCCCACCCGGCACCACACTCCTGAGGCCCCGCCCCACTCTCTCGGATTTGAGCGAATATATCGTTCCTGCAAGCGAACTATGATACTTAACGCAATGAGAGAAGTCACAAAATGAACCAGAATGTTCAAGCAAATTCTAGAAAAAAAAAAAAAAAGATCTAAATCCATTAAGTAGTTCTGTCATTCACTAGTCAAGTAGATGTAAGGCTGGTGCGGGTCTCTCGGATTCGTGCAAATAAATTGGTACTGCAAGCAAACTATACTTAGCTTGATGAGAGAGGTCGCAAAATCAACCAGAATGTTCAGGCAAATTCTAGAAAAAAAACTCGATCTAAATCCGTGAAGTATAGTTCTCTCGTGAAAAGCAGACAGACATACAGACAGACAGATGTTGGATTCTATATATAGAGAGATTTTGTATTTGTTTAGTATGGCTGACATTTCTATTTCCTATCATAGCTCAATAAAAGTACCAAAGGAGCTCTACGTCCGTTCACTATTCAGAGTGTCCACTCCTGCAAGCACTTGGGGGTCCACAGCAATGGCCGGTCTCGTAACACAGAGGAACTAGAGAACAAAGGGCAGAGCAGACCCTTTAATCTTAGGAGAATGTGTTCCTTTAATGTGTGTGTAGTCACATCTTCTACAGCTGCTTAGTGTGGCCTGCTGGGCCCGTAGCATCACTTCAAGAGAAGGCCCACCGACTTAACAAGCTCATCAAGAAGGGCAGGCTCAGCCATTTGGATGTCCTCTGGACCTCCTGGAGGTAGAAGTGAAGGAGAGAATGAAGGCAAAAGTGAGGGCCATTATGAACAACGCTGCACATCCTCTCTCTGTGACACACCGACACCGAGGACCCTCAGTCATTGAATTATTCAGCAGACGCATGTCAAGGGGCTCCTTTATTCCAACAGTGATACGTCTGTATGGCACCTCACTGGGACTGGGACCGCCAAGGAAGAAATTGGCTTCCCTTTCTAATGCTCTTCCTTATTAATCATTCTGGTGTGTGTTCAGACCATGATATACGTGTGCATGTGTAGATTATAACATAAAATTACATGTTATTATACATGTGATATAAGCGATACTAATGACCTTCTATAGTGCCTTTCACTTGTATCTATCTATCTGTCTATATACAGTCGACCCTTGACATACGACCGGCCTGACATGCGAACAACTTGAGTTACGACCAAAATTTTTGGTTTGATTTACGACCAACATCTTGCGTTACGACCCGAATGCGGTCACGTGTATCCGCTTGTGCGATTGTAAACAAACAGCCGAGAGCGTTCGTAAGTGTCAGTCGGAGCCCAGATACATGTGTTTGTGGACATAATTTCGGTCAGTGCAGTGATTTATCTCTATATATATATACGAGTAATTCACTAAGACCATGGCAAGCAAGACGCATAATCGCTAAGGAAGGAAGAGAAGGTAATGAAGATAAAGAAAGCGATTGTTAAGGGATGTTAGCTAGCGGGCTGGCGCGGCACATGATGATGTCATCAGGCTGAGTCAGCACCGGCTTGCTTTGGAGTGTATTATTACAGCAGTTCACAACACGGCCAGCTTTGAACCGAGTGCTCGACTGCTGTCATTATTAACTTGAGAAACAGCGATCACAATCGACACGAAGAAGGAAATTGTGCGGAAATATGAGAGTGGCGTTCGTGACCGATCTCGCTAATATGTACAGCATGTCGAAATCCACCATCTCGTTAATTTTACAAAGAAAAGATTTGCATAAGGAGGCTCCTTCTAAACAATAACCACCTTCCGTTTCATTCTCCTCCTCCTCCCTTCCTGCAGCCCAAAGATGTCAAATTAAATGGTGAGTACAGTATGAAATTGTTGTTTCTGGTAGGCTACGCACTTTTTATAACTTTTTGGTTAGTACATTAGAAAAATTATTGGTGTTTTGGTAAATTATGCGCATTATACAACCCTTTTTTATTATGAAAAGGTTAAGTAAGTGTTGCTGTGGAAGGTTCGGAGCGCATTCCATTATTTCTTATGGGAAAAATAGTCTTGACTTACAACCACCTTGAGTTACAACGAGCCCTCGCGAACGAATCGAGTTCGTAAGTCAAGGGTCCACTGTAGTGCCCTTCACACCAATCTATTTCACTACAACAATGCTTTTCTTAGGATAAATCTGACGCTTCCTAAAAGTAGGACGACCTGACAGTGTAGGACAAAACGTCAGAGCGCCGCCACTGAACCACATCAGGGCAAAAAGTGACAACACATTCAAAACATTTCCAGAGGATACGTCCCCAGCACGGCTAATGCCCGGACGTCTTCCACGCGAGCCCAAAGGTTTGTGTTCCTGTAAAGAGGAATGCAGTGGCACCCCTGAAGAAGGCCGGGTGCCCTGATTTGATGCCCACGTGGTGTAAGACGCATGCCATTGGCTTGTCTGTGCCTCTTTACGAGGCCCTCCCTCCGGCGTAGAAAATGAACAACATCAACTAATCTGCCCTGAGGAAGTTTTCAATAAATCTCTTTGGAGCCGAGACGTGTGCTCTTCCTGAATAGACACTGTCACAAATTTAGCAGTTCTTCTAATTGTTTATTTATTTATCGAGACACAGGCAGAAAGTGACGGTGGATGGGACGCCAGCAAGTCACCCCACTCGCTACCTGCTTAGAGCTGCTAAAGTGGGCAACTCTGGGGTGTGGGCGAAGACCCCGACATTGCAGCAGGTCACTGGAGCTTATAGGCAGCTAACCCAACAAGTAACGCTGTCGGACTTGACCGATTAATAGCAGCCCCCATTAGCGCTCAGGACGGAGGCTTTGTGCCATTTTGGGAAGAGAATTTCTCACACCGTCTGCTGAATAAAAAATGTCCCAGTGTAATATAAATGGCCATTTTTGATGCACATCTCTTGGTAATTTTTCACCGCCTTATTGACAGTTAGCATCATATAAACTTGATATCCAGATAATATCAAGAGAAAAATAAAATTACCAGCCAATATAGCGATGCCTTCAGGGTTAGGAGGTCAAGGTAAACCGTTTTCTTTCACCAATGCACTTTATTTTCCTGCTCTGATTTATTTAGTATGCCTGACATTTCTATCTCCTCCATAGCGCAATAAAGTCACTGGCCGGCCAAACCGACCGACACCCTCACAAGCCCACCATCTGAGGGGCCGCCGTTAGTGGAGCGCGTTGAGGTCGAGGGGCGGCCATCACAGGTGACACTCGGGGAGTTCACGGTGCGCCCGGCATGAGTTTGGGAAATCTGATCAGCTCAGAAAATTAAGCAAAAACACTTTGTATACATGTATTTAGAAAGTAAAGATTTTTTATCTTTGTGTGTATAAATGGCAGCTCTTTGTAAAACGGACTTCATTTGCTGCCTCTGAATCACCACGAAAAAAGACAAGTGAAGAAGAAACAACACCGTGGAAGAGACAGGTGGATTTGAAAGGCGCTCTATTAAAGATTCATACTGTAGCTAGATGTGAATGGCACTACATAAATCTGACATATAGGAAGGCACTATAAGATAAATGTATGCATGTGAAAACCTCCATATAAAAGACAGACATGAAAGGCACTATATGATAAATATATCTACATTAAAGACAGTTTACAAAGAGCGATATTAAAGGCACCATATATGAAAGGTGCTAAATAAAAGATGGGTATAAAGAGCACTATATAAAAAATAGGGAGATATGAAGTACAAGGTACAGAGATGGAGAGAAAAGGCAGGATCTCATAAATAGGCAGACAGATATGAACAACATGTTAAAGCACAAAGACAGAATTGAAAGAAACTATCGAATAAATCGTTAGAAATGAAAGGTACTTTATAACATAGATAGAAAATGAAATGTACTTTATAACAGATAGATAGATAGATAGATAGATAGATAGATAGATAGATAGATAGATAGATAGATAGATAGAGTGAAAGGCACTATATAATAGATAGATAGATAGATAGATAGATAGATAGATAGATAGATAGATA
>JANRMT010062837.1:105365737-105394472 GCA_026402145.1 Polypterus bichir lapradei
ATAGATAGATAGATAGATAGATAGATAGATAGATAGATAGATAGATAATATGGCACTATATAGAACAGATATGAAAGGTACTATGTTAAGATAGAAAGACATATGAAAGGCACTATATAACAGACAGATTGATATTAAAGAGACTTATAAAAGATAAAGCTGCTATACACTAGACGGGCAGGTGGATATGAAAGGCATTAAATATCACATAATAATGAAAAATACTACACAATAGATTGCTAGAAATGAAAGGAGCCACAATACAACAGGTAGCATACAGCAGACTGATTTGAATGACAGACGCTGTATAACTGATATTAAGAAATGATTGGTGACGTCCACTGTATAATGTATAGACAGCTACTGTACAAAAGACTGATAAACAGAAAAGGGATTTTCAAATAAAGAGATGGATATCAAAGACACTTTATAACAGATAGCCAGGAATGGAAGACGCTATACAATCGATCGACTGATAGAAATGTAAGGCGCTATACGCCAGGCAGACGGATATAAAAGGCCACTTCCGCCGTGTATTAGGCAGACAGAGAGGGGCAGACTGTGCCACACAGCAGATCTAGAGCTATGCAAGGCGCTATATAGACGGAGCAGTCCCCTTCCAGCAGCGCCGTCCCTGCCATTCGTCTCGTTGTTCCAATAAAGGAAGCCGCCGTCCGCCTAATTCTCCGCCGCTCTCTACTCGGTGTTAAAGCTCAAAGGCAAAAGAAAATGAAGAAGGATTAGCGGAGTCCCAAATCAGCGCCATTACTCTCAACGACTTCTTCCAAAGTGCCTCCGCACACCCTGGCATGTTTAAGATGACATTTCAATTGTACGAGTAATTTGCATTCGATTTGACTCGAAATGACACCCTCGTTATTATGAATTCCGGCAGCATTTGGATTTCGTCAGTTCAAAGATATGAACTAAGCAGGCGAGCTTAATGAAGGTGCTAAGTCTCGCTGTCAATCTCGAGGAGACGACAAGGCTGCAGGTAAGCTAAATCTTATTGTGAGCTGTCCACTTCTGACACAGAACAAATCTTCAGCTAAGGCATTCTTCTTATTAAATAAAGATCTCTAACTGAACACATGTATCTGTAATATCAGTACAATCCAAAGAAAATTAAAAGACAGATTATGTCCAGGATATTACATGCAGCACCAGCGAGCGCGGCTCGAGCCTGGCATGATCCTGTTGCTAAGATACCCCGATAATGCCACGGAGACGAGCCCATCTTGCTAATCTAGTACAATCCATGCATGCCTCCACATATTTTGGCAGGGGAGCGGCGCAGTCCAGTCGATATTACGAGGCCCGGTCCCCGAGTTTATGCCTTTTTTTTCCTTGATCTCCGTAAGCTCTGCTTGTCTTAGCGAAATAAGAATTGTAACACTCTATTAATGGCATTTGGTTGCCTTATACCGTTTGAGGCAAGTAAGATTAAGTTTCATCCCACAGTATAGTCAATAAAAGTTGCAAAAAATGTAATTATTTAAGTGCCCTTGCTTGAAAAAAAAAATGTAGATCACCATAAAGTCGGCATAATCTTAATACGGCCGCCGTAACCGAATAAAAACTCAATTATAGTCGCGTCGCGGGGGAATTTCTAAAAATTACACCGCAGAAATGCCATTAATGACGTCGGCGGGAACAAGGCCGGCCTGGGGGGGGCGTCCAGCACCGCGAAGCGAGCAAAGCGAGTGGGAGCCGCACGGCGGTTACTTTACATTTTTATTCATTTATTTGTTTTCAGACTAAGACCGGCAAGAGGAACTTCACGAAGGCGCGCCGGCGTCTGATTCAACGGTGTGCGTGGGTCTGATGTGTGGCGCTCGCTGGCACCTCTTCATAAACACCCCCTTCCAGTTTATTTGTCTGGAGGGTATAAACAGAATTATTTGATGGAAACACACACTGCAAACCACTCTGGGCACCACCTGATTCAATCCAATGTCACGTAAGCGTTTGGGGGTGTCCCACTACAGATATACTGGCTGTGGGGCGGCAGGCAACCCTGGATGGGATGCCACTTCATCACAGAACATAATAAACTGTCTGAGCATGAAGGTAACTCGGGGGTCAACAGAAGGGGAATCCCAGACATGAACAGGGAGAACATTCAGCCAGTGGACCTGAACCCAGGGGTCTCGACCCGACCACCTAAGACGTGACAGTTAACCTGAAATGAGAAACAACAGACAAATAAAACATCCACATGGAAAACTCTCTGTGCTAACACTTGAAAATCTGGGCATCAAATGTGCCAGTCACTGCTGTTCAGGACAACCTTAATGTCACTTAAACTTACAGGAGACATAAAACAATGGCAGCCAGCAACAGAGCGTCCATTAAGAAGACATGAAGGAGCGCTCTGATTGGTCCAAACACGACGTATGAAGCACCAATGACACTGCAGTGTGTGAGGCGACCCAAAGAGTGAGACTTGGCATCTGTCTGGCACAGGGGTTCTTAACCTGAGGTCTCTGGAGGTCCCTAGGGGGTCCATGGGTGGGTTTCAGGGGGTCCGTGAGGGTCAGATAAAAATTAACATTTATATTCACTAAACAGCCCGGTACTGTTGATTCACAGTTGATGTATAGTAGTAATAGTAGCAGAAAACGTAGCAGCGGCAGATCTGTTTTAATTTGGACAAGAGGATTATATTTCAGAATTGTAATGAGTGGCCATCACTTTTTGTGTAAAAAAAGAGTGTTTTTAAGATTGTTTACTTTAAAGTTTAATAATCCTTTGTGTATGTCATATACAGTATGTATGAGACAAGCAAATCTCGATAAATAAACTGCATTATAATAATTGCATGCAAAGTTGTGTTAATGTGAGTATTTCTGGGGAAGGGGGGTCCATAGCTTTCATTAGATTATTAAAGGGGTCCGTGACTCAAAAAGGGTTGAGAATCACTGGCCTAGCAAGTAACGCCTTACTGGTGCATCTGCCTCATATACTGTGAAATATACAGCACGATCTCCAGCATACGCCTGTGAGAACCCGGCCATGGACCGCTGCTCTGTCCGAATAGGCAAAGATGGGCTTCACGAGACCCTGCTCTGGATACGCAGGTTGGAAAGGCGGATGGACGTCCATCATATAGTGCCTTTCCTAGCTATCTAGCAATTAAATAATGCTTTTACTATCTATCATATACTTCCATTTTTACTTTTTTATTTATTATAAAGTGCTGCCTTAACAGCTAGATAGATAGATAGATAGATAGATAGATAGATAGATAGATAGATAGATAGATAGATAGAGTGAAAGGCAATATATAATAGATAGATAGATAGATAGATAGACAGGAATGAAAAGCACTCTCTATCTATCTGTTAGATTGTGGGTTTCATTCTATTATGTAGCACTTTTAACCTACCTATTTATTTTATAGTGCCTTTTCTTAAAGATCTATTACCCAGAAGCTTTCCTATTTACACATTTATTAGTGTCATTCCTCACTAGTTATTATATAGTGCATTTCCTATCAGTCTATCCATTTTTCATTGACTGCCTTTTCTATCTTTCTATTTATTATAGAGCACCTTTCATTTCTGTATATCTGCAGTATTGCGTCTTTTATTCCTATCTATCTGTTATATTGTGGTTGATATTTCTGTCTTTTAAATAACACCTTTCCTTTACATTCTACCAACTTTAGCAACTTTTAACAACTTTAAAATCTATCAGTCTACCTATTTTATTACATTATGACTTTTCCTACCCATCTTCTATATAGCACCTTTTCAATTTACAGTATCTTTCCATTATTTGCTGCCTTATTAGAAAGTACCTTTTATTTCTATGTATTTATTGCATTGTGCCCTTCATTCTTATCTATTACATGTTGGCTTTAATTTCTGTCTATTTCATAGCACCTTTCCTACATATCCTTCTAGCTGTCCTCTACATAGCTCCTTTAAAATCTATCAATCTGCCTGTTTATTATATAGTGCCTTTCCTTAACCACCTTTTACCTGTAGTACCTTTATTATCCACCTGCCTTCTACATGGTGCCATTTCTACCTGTCTTTATCATGTTATGTCTTTCCTTTCTTTCCACTTATTATAAAGTGCCTTCAGTTTTTATGTACCTATTGTATAGTGCCTGTGGTGGGCTGGCGCCCTGCCCGGGGTTTGTTTCCTGCCTTGCACCCTGTGTTGGTTGGGATTGGCTCCAGCAGACCCCCGTGACCCTGTAGTTAGGATGTAGTGGGTTGGATAATGGATGGATATTGTATAGTGCCTTTCATCCCTACTATATTGTGGCTTTCGTTTCTATCTATTTAATGCTTTTACATTATTCTTTTACGTAGCACCTTTAAATAAATCTGTTCATCTACCTGTTTACTGTATTGTACCTTCTCTTAACCACGGGCACCTCTTCGTTCTATCTGTCATACAGTGCCATTCCAATGCTAGTATCTATTAAAGAGTGTCTTTTTATCCCTACCTATCCATTGTATAGTGCCTTTCATTCCATTTGGTATATGGTGGCTCTCATTTCTATCAATTATATAACACCTTTCCTCTCTGTCCTACTATCTGTGGTGTTGTACCGCGTTAGCCATTACGAATGTAGTGAGAAGTCAAGCAGAATGAACCCTTTTATTGGCAAACTAAAATGATCACACTAGGCAGGCTTTCGAGGAGACTCAGGCCCCTTCTTCAGGCAACAGGATTCTTCAATTCTTCAGGATTCCATCTCACCTAAAGAAGGAGCCCGAGTCGCCTCGAAAGCCTGCATGTTGTAATCTTTTTAGTTCGCCAATAAAAGGGTTCATTCTGCTTGACTTCTCACTACATATCACCTTTAAATCTATCGATTTATTCCATGGTACCTTTTCTTAACCCTCTACTTTATGGCACCTTTCCCATTTACCTGTCTATTCTATGAATTCCTTGCTGTTGACTTCTGTTCTCCACTCTCGTCTGTGCCTTGTTTTCTGTTCCTCATCGCCACACAGCAGCAGGACTCCTCCACATTAGGAAGAAGTGGCCACAATGGTCATAGGAATTCAGCGACGGTGCGGAGGAGGAGTTTTTGCCAGGCGCCCCTTACACAAGGCTTTGTCTTCGGAGCTCAGCCTTTCCTAAGCCCGTTTATTTAAGGCCAGGACCATGATGGCAGACTCAGCGCCTCATGTGAGGTAGAAAACAGCTGTGGATGTGACGCTTGTCCATCACAGGGTCCACTTGTCCACACACACCATCTTACCAGAAAACTTACGCAGTGTGGCACTGCCAGTCAAACTGACCTGCATGGCTTTGGGAATGTGGGAGGAAAGCCCACAGAGACACAGGAAGAACATGTGAAGTCCACAGAGTCAACACTCGATCCACGAACAGCAGAGTTAACCACTGCACTCTGCCATCTTCCTTACTGTAAACTTGTCGTTTCTCCAAAGGGGGACCAAACCTCCATCCCCACACCCTGAAATCCCGACTGGGTCATTGATGAACATAAATAAGTAAAAGAGGGTCCCGAGGCCATAAAGGTCGAGAAGCACTGCCTTATAGGAAAGGCACGACTGCCTCGACACACTTATTATCACTCATCCTTCTGAGGAGCGCTCGACACAGGGCAGAAACCCTCATTGGGGGGATGCCAGTCAGTTTGGGGCACTTCATCCTTACAGTCCAATGTGGTCACCTGATAAAGCTGGCCGGGGTGAAGGGCCGTTCAGAGCCAGCTGTTCAATGTGTGTCACCTGCGCAGTAGCCTGCTGGCACACTCGTTGGCCTACTTTGGGTAGCACAAATCCCAAGTGCCTTGTTAAAGTGTTATCGGACGACTGTTTTTAGGACTGGGCTCTGTCTGTGTGGAGTTTGCATGTTTTCTCCGAGTCCTTCTGTTTTTTGCTTTTCTTTTTCTGGAGCTGCAGTTTCTCTCACATGTTAATTTAACTGGTCATTCAAAATGAGCGACTGTGACTGTGTGTGGCATCAGGCTGGGGAATTCGCCACCTCCAGGGGCACAGGTTTATATATAATGGTCACCTCGCCTAAGTGTGCATGTGATGGTGGTAACAATCAACAAGCAAACCGATGAGCCATCCTGGGGTTAATCACATCATACTGGACAGAAGTAAAAGCTGCAATCCTGTCATTATTTTATATAGCGCCTCTCCTTGTAAGGCACACATTCACCCACTTGATCAGCTTGCCTATCCTTGGGGTGCCACACAGGGACTTGCCCTGGGCAGGATGCCCACCCATTTAAATGGGACCTGCAATTCCCAAACTGAAAGACAGAGTGACTAGATGGAGCGAGTGGGCTCTTCTGGGCAGCACTGGCTCCAAAATGAGTGAAAATGGCAGGACGCTTTTAAGGAAGTACCCACACCGACAAACAGAAGAAGAAGATGACACTCACGAGATGTTCTTTTGCGTAAAGCAATCCAGCAACAAATCACAAGAGCACAAGAGCAGCGTGTCACCCGTCACCATGTGACGGCACGTAGTTGCAGCCCTCACGAAACTCAAGACCCCTGAAACGGCCCAATAAATCTGACTCAGTGGTTACACCGAGACCAAAGATCCAGCAGGTCAAAGTCAAACCCTTTGAATGAAAGACATTGGGGGCTCACGTTTTTTATATTTTGGTGGCCGAAATCTGATCAGCCACCAGTCACTCTCAGCCCACCTGCTCAAAGGGCTCCAGCAACTTCACAGAAATGACAAACGGCCTGTCTGGCTTGTGCCACTACTTAGTGGGCCTGAAGAAGGGACCCCACCCCTTAGCCCAGCTCCGTGACACCTGGCTTGATGGGCCTTCAGATGGTGGGCTTCAATAGCAGAGCTGCCAAGCCCTAAACAACTCACCCGCTGCACTTTTTTATTAAACGCTATGGCAAGAGACTGGGATCAGCTGGTGCCACTGGCAGAACACCCATGCCACATGTGCCATGAGTCCACCTGTGCCATGGAGTTCAGCCTCTGACTGGCACTTCAAACATTTATAACGGGTTCTTGCAGTATCTGTCAATGTAGAATAGCTATTCATTATGTAGCGCCTTTCATCATCGGTCTGCTATGGCGTGCCTTACACATATCTTTCATTTAGTGCTTTTGCTGTCCATCATGTTTATATAGTGCCTTTCAAATAGTACATTATATCTATTTATCCATCATCTTTATATAGTGCCTTTTATTTTTGCTCTTTATCTATCTATCATATAGTGCCTTACACACATACAGTATCTATCCTTCTGTATTTTAAAATGGGCAGTACACCTCAGTCAATCCATCTGGCCATTATCTCTGTATAGCACCTTCCACATCCACCATCTTTATATAGCGCCTTAATATCTTTTTTATAGCATTTCTGAGATTTACTCCATAGCATGTGTCCTATCTTCCTATCAGTTATATAGTGCCTTTCATATATTTGCGTCTATTTCAGAGTATCTATCATGTGTATAGTGCTTTAGATGTCGATTTTTTGGGAGGTGCCTCATTCTGAGTTTCTTTTCTTGTCATTCATGTAATTTGTTGCCTTTTGTGTATTGTCTTCTAATTTAGGTTACATAAGAACTTGTGAAACAAGCGGAGACCATGCAGCCCATCAAACTTGTCTGATTAGCTCAGCTGTCCCAAAGGTTACTGAACACGAGTTTGTTTTCTTCACAGATTCCATTTAGTTTATCAATTATTTTGGATCAAATGTGAAAAACTGGCAGTGCACAAATGTGGCTCCCCTTGTCATTGTGCTGATTTGAATGCCTGTCACTGCTCAATACTGATGACTTGGTTGGATGAGCTTGTTAAGCCTTGAACTTCACAGACAGGAGTGTCCAATCATGAGTGGTAAAAGGTATTTAAGGTGGTCAATTGCAAGTTGTGCTTCCTTCCCTTTGACTCTCCTCTGACGAGTGACAGACAGCATGGGATCCTCAAAGCAACTCTCAGAAGATCTGAAAACAAAGATTGTTGAGTCTCCTGGTTTACGGGAAGGCGACAAAAAGCCATCTCAGAGGTTTAAACTGTAAGGAATGGAATCAGGAAAGGGAAGGCCACAGGCACAGTTGCTGTTAAACCAACACAGCAGGTCTGGCAGGCCAAGAAAAATCCAGGAGCGGCATATGAGAGACAGGATTGTGAGAATGGTGACAGACAACCACAGATCACCTCCAGAGACCTGCAAGAACATCTCGCTGCAGATGGTGTATCTGTACATCGTTCTACAATTCAGCACATCTGTATGGCAGGGTGAGGAGAAAGAAGCCCTTCCTGCACTCACGCCACACACACAGAGTCACTTGTTGTATGCCAGTGCTGATTTAGACAAGCCAGATTCATTTGGGAACAAAGTGCTTTGGACTGATGAGACACAAATGGAGTTATTTGGTCAGAACCAAATTTTATTTTTTTATTTTCTTACTGTGTCTTTTATTCTTCTGTTCTTTATGATGTAAAGCAGTTTGGGCTACATTTTTTTATATGAAAATGCGCTACATAAATAAATGTTGTTGTTGTTGTAGAACAAAAAGCGCTTTGCATGGCGGAAGAAGAACACCGCATTCCAAGAGAAACACCTGCTACCTACTGTCAGATTTGGTGGAGGTCCCATCATGCTGTGGGGCTGTGTGGCCAGTTCAGGGACTGGGGTCCTTGTTAAAGTCGAGGGTCGGATGAATTCAACCCGATATCACCAAACTCTTCAGGATAATGTTCAAACATCAGTCACAAAGTTGAAGTTACTTAAGCAGGGGTTGGATATTCCAACAAGACAATGAGCCAAAACACAAAGGCATTCATGCGGAGGGAGAAGTACAATGTTCTGGAATGGCCGTCACAGTCCCCTGACTTGAATATCATCGACAATCAATGGGATGATTTGAAGCAGGCTGTCCATCAAATTGAACTGAACTGGAGAGATTTTATATGAAGAATGGTCAGAAATACCTCCACCCAGAATCCAGACACTCATCAGAGGCTACAGGAGGACAGCGTCGAGAGGATCAAAGGAGCAAAAGGAGGCTCAGCTAAGTACTGATGTCATATCTCTGTTGGGGTGCCCACATTTATGCACCTGTCTAATATTGTTATAATGCATATTTTCTGTTAATCCAATAAACTTAATGAAATCCTACTGTGTCCATAAGGCATGTCAGATATTAAAAGGAAGTTGCTACTTTGAAAACTCAGCCAATGAGAAACAAAAATCCAAAGAATTAAGAGGGGTTCCCAAACTTTTTTATATGACTGTAAATACAAGACGTCGCCCAAACAAACCTTGCAATCATTCACAATCACACATGAAAAAACTGATGGAGGAGGATGGCAGTGCGTCACCATCTCACTTACCAGAGCACTTCTGACGTCACATGATGCAATCCCTGGTCCTTGCCCTACAAAACAAAATGGCAGGAAGTGTTAGACGATAAAATTTAATCAGAGACTTGGAATCAGAAGGAGAGTAAAAACAAACACAGAAAACCTTTCAGTTCACAACTGAGGAGGCCCACAAGTCCTCAAGAAAGGGCAGCTGGAGATGACGGGGTTTGGTCAAAAATACAAGAGGAAGTTATTATAAAAAAAACCCATCAAAAATAAAAAAAGCCAAAACACAATGTTAAAAAACAGAAAGTGCAAAGTTTAGTAGGAACAACCCAATACCAGAATAGCGAGAGTGGAGTGCTGCCGTCGTTTATGTGCCTGCAGTCATCAGGACATCACTAGTCATGAGATTGGAGTCACATGATCCAAACTGGCCATTTGAGACACACTCAAGATGGCGGCCAGAAAGAATAGAAGACCTCATCAAAATGGCATCGAGAAACAAGGACAAAAAAAACATCAGGAGTGCTCTCCCCTCGACTTTCACATATACTCAGATATTGGGGATGGATATTTGAGGAGTAAACCGCAAGACAAGGATTCTATTTTTATATGGTGTAAATTAAACAACCATCGACAATAAATCAAATCAATAATATATTTATTGATTTATTATTAGAAAAGTAAACTTGAATAAATCGGACCACTTCCAGCTAACAGAAATAGCCCAAAAGTTGATAGAAATCTACGTTTTGTACCGAATACTTGTATAAAAAATTTGGCAGACCAAAGTGAAAGCGAACTCAAGTTACCGTGTTTACATACGCACACATGCAGAGACAGAATTCCAAAAGTGGCATTTTCAGACTCAGCGAGGTATAAAAAAATCGACATTCATCAAAATCTCAAAATGGAATTTTAGACGATTCCAATGCTTTTCCTACACTTCGTATATGAGAAAGTAAAAAGTGCAAACTTATGACAGACGATGTCTTTTCTGAAAAGAGCGCCCTGCCAACAAAGAGCAGGAAGTACATTTGGTGAAGCTGGTGAAGACAATTTGGCCACATTAAAAATAAATAAGCATCCATCAATATTTCAGTTTCCAGTAGCTATTTTGTCTGATTTAGAATTAATACAGTGGAGCACACAAATATAAATAAATAGATAGATACCCACCCATCCTCTTTTTTTTTGTACAGTGGGGTCTTTACCCAGACTGAATGCCAGCCCACCACAGGGCACACCCTGCTGGATTGTGGTTCCCTTTTCTCCTTGCCTTTCCCTTTCAGTGCCTCTTTAGTTGATTTAATACACTCTTTAATAATTAAAGAAAATCGTTTTATTTTTACCCTTTAGCTGGGGGTTTCGGTTATCCTCCCCCTTGAAGGGCATTTTTGAGTATCTTGAACTTATTGAGTTTTTACTTTTTAAACTTTTTTTTTGCATGCATTTCTGAAACAAAGCCTTCATTTTCAGGGATTTTTGAGGCTCCTGCTTATGATTTTATTTTTTGGAAATTCCACCCATGTATTAATTTTGACTTCTGTGTGCCTAAACTAGGGTTTTTGACCTTAAAGAATTTGATTTTGGCACTTATTTTGTGTTATAGTGTGTGATTTCGGGGGGGCGGGGCATGATTTTGAGTCAGCTGTTGCCTAGAGGATTTCCCATGATTCCCTGGGAATACATGGCACATGACATCATGCGAACCAGTTTGGATGGAATTACCATTTGGTGTGTGTGTTTTTGACTCCTCCTTTGACTAACAACTTCTGATTTTTTTCATTTAACAGATCATTGTTATTCAGCCCTCGTCCATATTTTTGACCTCACTTCATCTCCTGACTGCTCAAATTACAAATTTCTCTTACTTCTGTCAAGTCAGAACAGTAGGACTCTATGTAATTTTTGGCCCGTTTGTCTGTCATTTTGTTTTTCTTCCGCTATGTTTCGTTTGCATGGTCAGGATTTCTTCAGGCACAGTTATGGGTTTCTTTGGTAGTCGCTTAAAATGCATCTCTGAATTTAATTCTTTATACAAAACCCTCTTTTCAAATCGCTCTTTCTAAACGTTTTCGATATTTTTCTTTTTCGCCGTTTATTTCAAACATGGACTTTGTCTCTTGCTTTGGTTTTGATGCTCGATCTCCTGACTGTGACTCTTTTCTGTTACTTTTCTCTTCTCTCGCTCATTTCTCAGATCCAGTCACTTTTAGAAGCCCAAGCCTTATTTTTGGAAGTAGCACTTGGGGGCTGGCTGACTTGGGGGTGAACCTTTTCTGGAAAGGCCAGTGATGGTCAGAGCAGAGCTTTTTAGTAAAACTTCACCACACTTGGTCGCGATGTTTGTGACAACCTAATACATCACCTTTGTTCAAGACCTCACATAAGCCTTAAGGCCTAATTTTGGAATTGAAGCCTTTCTTGAGTTTTGTGGAGCCGCACGATCAAAAGAGCATAAAGAATATGACAAATGTGTTTTGCGCCTGGGGCCAGGCCACTGGGGATGAGGCCTGTTTCTGAGGCAGGTTAGTGAAGTCCTGTTAGTTTTCAATTCGTTTTTGAAGCCTCTTCATCTTGTGTTTCTGTTTTGTGTTGGATATCATAATATTGGCAAATGGTGAAAGAAACATTAAGCTGTACAATACAATATATTTTTGTATAGCCCAAAATCACACAGGAAGTGCCACAATGGGCTTTAACAGACCCTGCCTCTTGACAGCCCCCCAGCCCTGACTCTCTAAGAAGACAAGGGAAACTCCCAAAAAAACCCCAGTAAGGGAAAAAATGAAAGAAACCTCGGGAAAGGCAGTTCAAAGAGAGACCCCTTTCCAGGTAGGTTGGGCGTGCAGTGGGTGTCAAAAAGAAAAAGGGGGTCAATACAATACAATACAATACAATACAATACACAGAACAGAACAAATCCTCAATACGGTATAAAAATAAAAATTTAAGAAGTACGGAGCAGAATTTATGAGGTGTGGCAGAAAAGTAATGAGACTGATTTTTTTATTTTCCAAAGTTTTTATTTTTTTCAAACATCAATGTTATCCCCTTCAAAGTAGTTCCCTTGGGCAGCTCCACACCGATGGAGACGTTGTTCCCACTGTTGGTAGCAGCGCTGGAAGTCTTCAACCGGTATGGTCTTCAGCATGTCCGTTACACTCTTTTGGATGTTTTCTAAAGTCCCGAAATGACGTCCTTTGAGGACATTTTTCAGTTTAGGAAAAAGGAAAAAGTCACACGGACTGAGGTCAGGTGAATAAGGGGGCTGGGGAACCACAAGAATGCATTTTTTCGATTGTCCTTCTGCTCAATTGTGAGGTTTTTCGGCACCATTTTGGCACAGACCTTTCGCATGTGCAAATGTTCAGTCAAAATTTGATGAACGGTAAATCTGTTCAAATTTAATTGTTCACTCAACATTCTTAATGTTAAACGACGGTCTGATCTCACAAGAGTGTTCACACGTTCGATGTTTTCATTGGTTTTCGAAGTTGAAGGCCTCTCTGAAAAACTTGAGCTCGGGATAAAGAATGTTCCCCATAGGCCTGTTTTAACTTTTCAAACGTCACACTTGCCGATTCTCCAAGCTTAACGCAAAATTTAATGGCACAACGTTGCTCCAAATTCCGCTGTTTCATTTTGCGTGACGCACAACCAAAAACACAACTTCGCTAATAGCAGTCACAAAAATCACGTAGTTAACGGAAGGAGTTGAAACTCGCACTGAGCTATGGGAGGGCACTGATACACGTGCTCGATCAAGGACAACAGCGCAGCGTTGCCAGATCGCTTGCAGTGTTGCCAGTCTCATTACTTTTCTGCCACACCTCGTAACAGTAGATGATATCACATAATAGGATTTGGATTTGTTTAGAGTCCTGGAGACCTCATCCATCAAGCTGCCTCCCACTATTGGCCATTTCACAGCTGAGTCAGTGCTGGGCCAGCCAATCCGATGAAAGGACCCCTCTTTCCCACGATTCCTGTGATCCTCCATCAGGGATGACTTTACCTTAGGCAGGCAAAAACAACTCGGCAGGTGGGCCGTGGGCACCAAGAGATACATTTTGGCGCTTTTCCACTGCATAGTACGGCACAGCACGGTTCAGTACAGCTCACCTTGGTTCGGCTCAGTTCGGCTCGGTTTGCGTTTCGACTGCAGTTTAGTACCGCTTTAGAGTGGGCGGGATTATTCACGTGTCGTTATAGTTGCGCCGCCTCTACTGCCGTGACATTTTTTTTAACTTGTCCCTATGCTGTTTGTAAGTCCGATGGTAGCCGTGTGCGCCCAAGAGCTTAGCGACCTCCTGAAAAACTTTTTCATTCTGCGTCGCCCCATCCAGCTCTCGCTGGATCCGCTCCTCGGCTACCAACGAGAGGAACGTCTGTACTTCCTCAATAGACCACGAAACAGCCATTTTTGGTTAAAACAAAAATGGTGCGTCCGAACCTTCGCTGGCTGTGCTAAAAATCTAGCGGGTCTGTTGTGTCTCGTGTCGCAAGTTCAGTGACGCAGTAATGACGATTTTCTCCGGCCAATCAGTGACCAGCAGAGTTTACACGTCACGTTTTGGTAACGGTTCGGCGCGCTTGGAACCTCGGCTGAGGTGGTACTAAAAAAAGGACCAGGTACTGTACCCAGTGGAAAACCCCCCAAAAGTGAGCTGAACTGAACCGTGTCGTGCCGTACTATGCAGTGGAAAAGCGCCTTTTGAGTACCGAGAAGATAGTGGCCAGCAGTTTTGATTAAGCCTCTGGGGGGCCCAAAGACTTTGCAGCCAGCCCAAGTTTGGCAGAGCCAGCTGTCTGCCTAGTGGAGAGTCACATGGTGCTGAGATGCACGCTCCTTCCCATTTTCAGTGACGGTCAGGTTCACTTCTAGTTGTTTACTAGCAGGAGACTTTTCACAGGCCAAGGTGGGCCTTCATTCTGTGCTCCAGTTATCCCTTCCATCACTTTGTCCCCACTTTAGTGTTTATAATCTGACTGCACTGCCCACTTTGGTTCTGCCGGCACCTGAGGAGTCCAAGGTGCACTCTTAGGACGTGCCAAGGAATCTGTGCTCCGTTAAACTAGATTCCCACCGCAGCTCCCATTCTTAAATGTCCACATGACATTTAATCCAGAAAAATGAATAGCACCTGTTCCGGGACTGGGCAGCCTGCTGCTCCTCGCCGTTTGGGGGAAACCAGAGTCTTTGTGTGCCTCTGTGAAGTGTGCGGCCCCTGCCGTGTGGCAAATACCAGCATGTCAGCGTCTCCCGGAAGATGTGGGCCTTTCCCCAAGTGCAGTCAGAGGGCACACATGCTGGCTTTCAATCCATTTTCTATGTAGAAGGTCATCATTAATGCTGCGTAAAAGACATCGACTTCTTCATTTAAGGCAAACTTTAGTTGCAGAGCATTCAATTTCAGCACTGGACAGCGCAAAGCGAGAGCAGAAATTCATTGGCGAACAGAAGGATCAGTCAGAGAGAAGGGAGAATCAATAAAGCCGAGGCGTGCGGACGTGGCCGAGGGGGTCTCAGCATCAATTGTCCCCATAAGAAGGACAGAAAAAATGTTTTGACAAACCTTTTACTGTTTTCAATTCTCGCTGGAATCCAAGCCAGAGGAGAAAATGGCTGTTTGCTGAGGAATAGACTGCATGCGCCGCGAGGACCTGACTGCAATGGCTAAGGACAGCGCCGATCAATACCCATCTTCTTCATTCCTAAAGTAATAACACTCGATAGGAAAATCTATTTACTTTTACTTACCTTTATTTTATTTCATTTTACGTGAAAGAACTCAATTCCAGAGGGAGGGTTTAGATTGCAAAAAAGGCAGGTAACAAAGTGGCCATTTGACTAGAGGCCCCGGGGTGACAGTGGCGCTCCCACTCTGTGACATTCAGCACTGGATTGGTATGTCTGGCCTGGCATTGGCCCCAGCCTCTAGCACTTTAGTCAGTCAGTCAGACATTATCCAACCCGCTATATCCTAACTATAGCCAACACAGGGCGCAAGGCAGGAAACAAACCCCGGGCAGGGCGCCAGCCCACCGCAGGGCACACACACCCACACACCAAGCACACACTAGGGACAATTTAAGATCACCAAGGCACCTAACCTGCATGTCTTTGGACTGTGGGAGGAAACCCACGCAGACACGGGGAGAACATGAAACTCCAGGCAGGGAGGACCCGGGAAGCGAACCCAGACGGGTCTCCTTACTGCGAGGCAGCAGCGCTACCCACTGCGCCACCTTGCCGCCTCTAGAGCTTCACATTAACACAAAAACAGAAGGGCTCTGCCACACCCGTAACAAATACACAATTGAGCTATGAAGTAAAAATGAGGGAATGTCAATAAATAAATTGATCACGTCGGACCAAAATGAGGTGGGACGTACTTAGCAAATGTGAGCCACCAGAAATGGCGAGTCTGTTATTTATTACAGGGGGTTTGTTTACTTCAAGGGTTGCCTTCTTAAGGATTTCTCTTTTTGCTTTTAATAACTTTTGGAAGCTTATTTGATTTTGATTTGATATGCTTACATTTTCGCATGAGCGCAGGGTCAGCCATTGTACAGCACGCTGGGGTGATTTTCAGGTTAAGGTCCTCCCACTGGAGTAGGATCCCTTCTGGCAGTAATAGGATTTGAACCTGCAACCTTCCAGATACCAGCGCAGATCCTTAGCCACCACTAATCCAATAATCCTTTAGAACTGAAGTAGCCATTGCATTGTTACTGCGGGTGAGGAATTCACACAGTTCCCTTCCTCTCTCTGCTACTTGTGGATAATAAAGTCTTCCACCATTTTGATGGGTGAGCTTTGAGAGTTTTCAGGTTAAGGCTCACCTTCCTGAAAGCAGGCCTACTTCCAGAAGCAAAGCCTTGAGTTGAGTTTTCTGAGCCAGCAGCAGACGCACAAAAAGAGGCAGCAAGGACAGAAGGGTCTTCATCTGAGATACGAGGGGAAAAGGGGAGGCTCACAACTGACAAACATTCAAGACAAGCTGAGCAGACTGTTAGTCCACTTGTTGGACACTGAGGTGGGCTTCCATCTTTACGATGAAACTCTACATGCGGCGACACTGAGCAAATTTATGTCATGGTGCTGCAACGTTATTTTGTTTTGTGCATGGGTGCTGCCATCTTATGATTCCCATGCCTGGCACTGATTGCCAAGGAATGCAGTTTTGGATGGCGCTGCATCTTTGTTTCCTGCCTTGCACCCTGTGTTGGCTGGGATTGGCTCCAGCAGACCCCCGTGACCCTGTAGTTAGGATATAGCGGGCTGGAGAATGACTGACTGACTATCTCTGTAATCTACCTCTTAGTTTAGGGAGTTAAATAGAAAGGTAGCCATTTAAAAGTGCATTTATCATGATTTTCTTCTATAATACGCTACCGTGGCTGTCCGTTTGTCTGTCCAGGATTTTGACAGATTGACCTGAAATTTGGTGCGCATATACTACGTGATGTCTACTATCTGCTTTCGGGTGATGATTTTAATTCCTCTTTTTATTTTATTTCATTGCAGAATCAACTCACAGCAGTGGCCAGCCATGCGGCGCATGCGTACGGGCGCCGTTCTCATCCTTACCACCTTCACCGAAACTTCCCCTACCTCTTCATATCTTCACTCATTCTTGAGGCAGATTGAAGACTTAAGTGCCAGCATAAGTGAAAAATTTAGAAAAACGCACTAAGCAATTACAACACGAACACGGACTTCATCAGTTTTAACATGAAAAGATGCCAATGGAAGAAGAAAATAAGTGGGCCGCTAGGGTGGAGAAGAGAAGAAGAGCTGCTCAGGAAGTAGCAAGCGCATCAACCTCTGAGCAAACGAACGATAAACGTACAGAGAAAGAGGAGGAAGACTATAAGTCAAGTGTATTCACTGCACGTTATTATAGCAGTGCGTCGTTGCTGGTATTAAATAATAATCTTTTTTATTCATCCCTCCATCCATCCATTCTCCAACCTGCTATATCCTAACTACAGGGTCACGGGGGTCTGCTGGAGCCAATCCCAGCCAACACAGGGTACAAGGCAGGAACAAACCCTCGGCAGGGCACACACAGACACAATTTCGGATCGCCAATGCACCTAACATGCATGTCTTTGGACTGTGGGAGGAAACCCACGCAGACACGGGGAGAACATGCAGATTCCACGCAGGGAGGACCCAGGAAGCGAACCCTTAAGGGTCACCTAACTGCGAGGCAGCAGTGCTACCCACTGCGCCACTATGCCGCCCCCTTTCATTCATGTGACAAAAATTCAGTTTGTTTGAGAAATCTGAAATGCAAAAATGAAAGAGAGCCTAACATAACAGCACAACTAGTACGCATTTTCTGAAATGTACATAGTCAGCCATGCCGATTGAGTCCTTTGTCGTGTTCACAGGCTGTGCTGATTCCACTCAAAGCACCTCTGAGCTCTGGCCATTGTGAGAAGATGAATTTGCAGATAAGCACTTGTTCAGATAGACAGGCCTTTATGTGTCCCCAGGGGGGAATTTGGCTCTTTTTATAAATTGTAACAACCTGGGAGGCACAAGAGAGGGAGGCAGGGATTCAAGCACCTGACACACATGTGGCCCTACGAAGAAGCTTTGGTTTCTTCAGCGGTGCCAGGTCATCTCAGTCCAGAAGGTATGGCATCAAATACAATTTCTTACTCCTTAATTGATATTAGAAGTCTAGATCTTCATAAAAGGTCTGAATAGGTAAGTAAATGGCCGTTATTATGACACAAAAACATTATTTTTAAACCAGTTGCTGAAGGAAACTGATTTGTTTTTTATGCACATCCTTCCATCCACTTCCTATATCCGCTTTATCCTGAGCAGGGTTTTGCTAGTCCATCACTGAGCGAACACGCACACGCACATTTAGCATCACCAGTTCATCTAACCTGCATGCCTTTGGACTGTGGGAGAAGAAAGGAGCACCAAGAAAAAATCCACATGGACAGGGGAGAAGATGCAAATTCAAAGCCAGGAGGACTCAGGACTCTACTGACCCACTAGGGAGGTTTTCTTTTTTTTTTTTTGACTGTCTCGTATACTAAGTAATCGTTCAAAGATTTGACGTCAAGATTTTGGTGAATCTCAACATTTTAGACCTCCCTGACTTTCTTATATAGGAAGTAAAGGGAAAGTATTGGAAAATTAAAAAAATTCAATTTCAAGATTTTGATGACTCTCGATGTTTTAGACCTCCCCAAGTCTGAAAATACAATGTTTGGAATTCTGTCTGTGTGTGTAAACACGATAACTTGAGGACGCTTTCACGGAGGTCAACCAAATTTTGCATACAATGTAGATTTTGCTCTACATTTGCGCTATTTCTGTTAACTGAGAGTGGGGTTTTACCTTTCATTCATGCAGCTGTTGAGTCCGATTTATTCAACTTTACTTTTATAATAATGTTCAATATTAATTTGATTTGTTCTTGATCGTTCTTCAATGTACATTAATATAAAAAACATAATCATTCTCTTTCGGTTTACTCCTCAAATATCCATCCCCATATCTGAATATACGAGAAAGTCATGGGGAGACCACTCCCGATTTTTTCATTTCCTACTTATTACAAATTTTGGGATGTGCCTGTCCTGCATTACACTTTAAACGTTTTAAAACTGTGCCACTGCTCTTCAACTGTCTCCATAATTTAAATCTTATCCTAATCCATCCTCCTTAGACTTTGCTGTATCTGCTCAAAATTTGCCCAACCAAAAATAAATTTAACAGTTTTGATCTTTGCATCCATGCTTTTCTGAAACACTAAGGCTTGTCAACGAAGAAATCAAGGCTTGCCTATGGAAGTTAGATAACTTAATGGGGAGTTTATTGACATCACAATTACAACATTAAACCACAAAAACAAAGTTTGGAATGAAGTACCATAATTTGTCTTTTGAGTTAAAGTAATCCTGAATCAATTTAATCTTAAAAATGGACTAAGCAGATAATACATGCTGTAAATACCTTGAAGGGCAGCCATTCCACACAGCTAGCAGATTGGATTTTTTCCTCAAATTAAATGATATCATTTTTTCTTATTTTTCTTATTTATCAATACAAATGTATTGCTTATACCACATTCATACCCATAAACAGAATTGTTCCTGCCTTGCACCCTATGCTTGCTAGATGGGCTCCCAGTTCAGGCTGAAGCAGGTTTAGAAAATGATCTTATGGTATGGTGTAAACGGACCAGATGTAGTCCTTTGTCGTACCTTGTTCTTACTGAGTGTTTGGCGCATGTACGGTCTGTTGAGTTAATGAAAAGCTGCAGAGCTAAAAAGCTGGTTAAACTCTGCCAATCTGCTGCTTCAGTGTTTCCCAAACTCGGTCCTGGGGGCTCAATGTGGCTCAAGGTTTTTGTTCCAACCAGATTCCTAATCAGTGACAACACCTGATAGCACTCATCTCATTTAATTAGCTGGTATTATTTTTTCCTTTTATTTGAAATTCAGAAAAGCACAGCAGCATGATTTTTACATTTAAAAGACATTTAGAAAAATTTCTGCTTTTGCTCTAGATTTAAAAGCTTAACTCTCTTTTGTTGATTTCATTCTCTTTTGCCCTTTCTCTGTGCAGTTTTCCCGCTTCGTTGTATCTTATTAATGACAATTAAAAATGAGCAGAGCAGACACCCAGGCAAACAACACGGAATAATCAAAGGCTGCAACTACATTAGCGTCAGACCCATTAATTAGTAAATAATGGATTAATTAAACAATTAGAACACCTAGAAATGTAGAATGGAAATACATTATTCCCATATAACTGCTTGGTATATATATATATATATATATATATATATATATATATATATATATATAAAAATTGGCCCTAGTGTGTGCTTGGTGTGTGGGTGTGTTTGTGTGTGTCCTGCGGTGGGTTGGCACCCTGCCCAGGATTGGTTCCTGCCTTGTGCCCTGTGTTGGCTGGGATTGGCTCCAGCAGACCCCCGTGACCCTGTGTTCGGATTCAGCCGGTTGGAAAATGGATGGATGGATATATATATATTTTTCTTTTTTTTTACTTTTTACCAAACTTAGTTTTCTAATGTCTATATTGTTCTCAAAACACAGAACTTGGGAAATAACACATCACTTAATTAGCCCAGGAGTCCAATTAAAAACAATAGCTGGTTGGAACAAAAGCCTGCAGCCACAGAGGGGCCCCAGGACCGAGGTTGGGAAACACTGTTTTACTCAATGATTCCTGCCGTTATTAGACTATTACTGTTGACTTCTTCTTTGTTTCCTTTATTCACTTTTAAAATCTGAATCCAATATTTATATTGTTAAAATACAGTACATCTTAAATATTTTGTATAGTATTGTAACACTTTACTATCCAAATAAAATAGCAAGACAGGTGTCGAAGGCCTAGGAATTTAAAAAATTGAAAGCATTTAACTTCACGATGCTCCACGATCAGTACCGGACACGTCTGTTATTTTATATTAGATCATAATTCATTTTTTTATTACCAAATGAAACACAATACAATACAAAGCTCTCGTTGAGGATATAAATTCAACATGCAAAAAAGTATAAACAACAGTCAAAGTACGGTTGCTAGATAAGGTGACCAGAATTCTTTGGGGAAAGCCGGGGACATTTTTGGGTGGGGGGGATGGGGCTAGAGGAGCACAGACTACATACAAAGCGAAAGCTTGTTACGTGATTTCTCGCCAAAGTTGCAGGATGCGGTAAAGCATAACCTCCGTCAAAACACCGCGCATGCGCGCCGAGTTCAAATTATCCTGGTGATGATTCCATCTCGCCTGAAGAAGGGGCCTGAGTTGCCTCGAAAGCTTGCATATTGTAATCTTTTTAGTTAGCCAATAAAAGGTGTCATTTTGCTTGGCTCTTCTCCTGGTGATGAGATATATTCAAAAAAGTGAACCAGCTGAAACCGGGGACAAAACGGGGACATGTTCCTGAGTGGGGACCGTTGTCCGAAAACGGGGACGGATGGTCACCTTATGCTAGATAAATTTCACAGTATACAAAATAGTGCAAGATAACAAATAAGGCGCACTGGCCAAAAGACACAGGAGGCAAATAATTCATTTTACTCCAGGAATGTAATTGAGGGCGACTTTGTCTTTATTAACAATTAAAGATTTCGAATTTTACTTTGAAAGATAACAACGTTTCAGTTGTTAAACATATTGAAGAAATGTGATTAACAGATTGAATTTTATTCTTCTTGTTGGAAGATAAACTGTGGTGCGAGATGTTTCCTCAAGACACGAGAAATACGTTTTTTTTTTCTTTTGCGTATGTCCCTTTAGGGGCTCCGTAACGCGGTGTGTCCGAGAACGTCTATAATAAAACGTTACCTGCGTCTATGTATTTACTGTATGTTTCTTCCTCGTAAAGTGCAGCCTGTTGGTCATGGTGGTCTTCTTCCGCTTCATTTTACAGCGTCTTATTTTAGTTGCGCGTGGGGAATAAAGGGGGTGGGGGCGATTTGGCCTTCGCTAGCCAATCAAACAAAAACGCTGCCGGCGTCACGTGTTGTAGTTTGTGGCGCCGTATCCCGACATGCACTTCGTTTTCTTTTCCGTTGCACCCGTCTTCCCTTTAAGGTTCCCGCTGAAAGTGGACGGCGAAGTGTTCGGCCGAAGGGAGGTAACTGAACCTTTGCCTTAATCATTTAAGAATGCGAGGGAATTCATTGTGAATTCTTTCTTTTTGATCGCTCTGTGGTATTTGTTATGTTTTAAAAGTATGGAGATGGCGGAGACTCGCACTGACACGGGTGTCGTCTTGATTGTGTCTCACGGTACACCCTCCCAGTCCCCAGACCCGATTTTTCAGTCCCCTTAGGTGCTGCCCACTGCATTAGCAGTCATTTTAACGTTTAAGCGTTTGCAGGTGTTAAAGCGATTAAATCCGTTTTTACTTTTATTATTATTGTGGCGACCTCACCTTAACAGGTTCGAAAAATAAAAAAACAACACACGCCAGTTAAAGAAGTGATGGCAGAACAGTCTGCTCTAACAGTCTCCTGTAAAACAAAAATGAACGATACTGAACTGGAACTCCATATAATTATCTAGGAACCGCTAGACCTGCAAGCAGGCCACTGAGAAGAAAAAAAAAATACACAGTGAAGGAAAAAAGTATGTGGCGAATAAAGTCGATATGTTGACTTTATTCCCGCCGTTTATATCCAGGTTGAAGTCGACATTTCCACTTTAAACCCTTGTTTTTTCTCCCTCTAGTTTAACTTTGCTGTGTCGTAAACTTCATTTAAAAATCAAAGTTAAATTTGCTAGATTTTCTCAAACCCTGTCATGAGTAATGTGGCAAGTGTTCCCCTGCCGTTGTTAATCACTTGGCGGTTGTTTAAACTGACTTTGTCTTCCACTGAGAGGAGCAGCAGGCAGCGATCGCCACACAGAATTCATTCACGTCATGAAAATGATATCAAGTATTTATCTTCGCATTCAAAATGTTTGGAGAGCTTCATGAAATGAAAGTATAGGCAGTCCCCGGGTTATGTACGAGATAGGGACTGTAGGTTTGTACTTAAGTTGAATTTGTATATAAGTCAGTACAGGTCCATTATTTTAATAAATGCTATTGTTGACCGTCTGTAACCAAGTGCTCTGCCGATGAATGATGGAGTTTCACCTCTCTCTGTCCTTTTTATTATTTCTACTTTATTTTCAATGCTGATGTGTTTTTCTCGTCTTTACTATATCACCAACACTTGCATCAGATTTGTGTTTCAGAGACATTCTTGAAGGGTGAAGACAAAAGGTTAAGATGAGCTCTTCTGCACAGCACTGTACACGCGATCACAGCAGGAAGGCACCCGTCGTCAACACGTCTGGTGTACTGAATGAGAGACAACTTCCTGCTATTTACGTAACAGTGAATGAATGGGGGCATCGAGGGGCAGTTCATCACCAGCCCACCTCACAGTCACCTCCACTACAGTATGCTGCCTGCAGCGTCTGCCCACCGAGAATGAAAACGGTGCAGCCATAGGCGGGTAGTGAATCGCCCACCATCGCCCCCATTCAACAGGCAGCCATCCTACAATGCTACCCCCCGCCGCCCCGTTCACCCTCAATGGCCTCCGTTCAGCCACAACCGGGTCACCGCTTGCAGCATTACCCGGTGCCCACCGAGAACGAACAGGGCAGCCGTGTGTGGTGGGTGGGCAGTGAAATGAACCCCTCCGCTCCATCCAGCCTGTGTCCAGTCAGGAGCAGTAGCTGCGGCAGTGTAGTGGGCGGGCAGCGAACCGCAAACATCATAGCTGTGGCCCCAGTGACTATGGACCACGAGTCACTGCTTTCTGCCGGGAGCCGCCTGAGGGACACTACACTGCGCGGGCAGCAAAATCACCCCATCCAGCCTCCGTCCTGCCACCGCTTGCAGTCTCCCCAGGCCGAAGATGACAGAGTGGCAGTTACTGAGGCCCCGTTCGTAAGTCGTAGGTCGGATGTCCATAACCTGGGGATCTACCAGTATTCTGTGTGGCGATCGCTGCCAGCGCCTCCTCTCAATGCAGGATGAAGTCAGTTTAACATGGGTCGGGAACACTTAACACAAAGCATTTAATGTGCTACATGACTTTTGACGGGTTTTGAGAAAATCTAATAAATTGGACGTTGATTTTAAAATGAAGTTTACAATATTTTACTTTAATGACAAAATAAACTATGAGAATAAAGTCAACTTGTCAACTTTAATCTCGACATAAGCGTCGAGATTAAAGTGGAAATATTGAGGATAAAGTCGGCATGTTGACTTTAATCTCGACATACTTTTATTTTTCTTCACTGTGTCTGTATTTTTTTTTTCTCCGTTGCCCTAATATGCTTCCATACCTCCAATATACAGGGAAAACTTTGGGGTTGGTGGCAGGATTGGCACAATCTCGGCCACTGTTTACTGTATATATAAAAAAGAAAAAAAAAACTCACACTGTTCCAGTGTGGCGCTGAGGTGTCACACGTTGCACGTCTGCACTCGGGTCCCAATATGAGTGGTTCATGGTGTGGTGGGTGACTGTGATCAGCGCGCCCTCCCAGATTCTCTCTCACAGTTAGGCCCTGAGAGACGACGTCAAAGACAACCCCGGTGCCTTACACAGGATCCACCCTGTACTCATCCTTATTGCCCACACCTTCCCGTCGTCCTCTGCCGAACCGTCCAGAAATCCTCACCTCCATTCCCAGCCCTGCCATTCAGGGCACCAACCTTTTTTATTTTATTGTCAATCATACAACCCGACTGCAGACTTCCACTTCAATTTAAACAGATTTTAATTTTCATGTGAAGTGTTACATTTGCATCCACGCAACGTATAACTGCTCGTGATTGCTTTCGTTTCTTTCTATTAAATAAAATGACTTTTTTGAATGTTTGTCCCTGTGATTTGTTAATTGTCTTTGCAGCAGCTTTTCTAACGGGAAACTGTCAACGTTTTAATACAAATGGCATATCAAGATCTTCTTTGGTGTCTAATGTTATCCCCTAAAGATGTTCTACATGGCCTTTCTTGGATACGTCCTTCTTTCTACAGTAATTCGGCCGATGGGCATCTCTGCTCAAGCTGCTGCGCCTGCGACCTGATCTCGGATAAGCGGAAGAGGATGGATGGATGGAAGACCCGATGCTGTTTACGGTTGCAGATATTCCTCGTGATATTGTAAGTTGATGTTTTCATCTTCCGCACCATCACCACCAACTGTTTCAGTAGAGTCTATCAATACGCGTTTAACCAATTTGACGTGTAACCGATGGACATTTTTGGTGTAAATTCATTTGACTTCCTCGTTTCTCGCTGCTAGGATTGCCCGTGTACTCATTTCTTCTGTTGATAACCCTTGATGATATTCTTCAGTAAGATTTGTACATAATACATCTTCTTTAATTGGGAACTTAAAAGTGAGGAAAACGTTAAAATTAATAAGAGCTGAGAGCGCAGGAAGTGTGTCTGACAAAAGAAATCACACCAATGAGAGGACTGCGGTCTTGTTTGTAAATGGTTGTAAGTAGGGCGTGACTTGAAAGAATCTAATGGCAAAAGTCATCATCTCACGGGACTTCATTCCAAAAAATCTCTTCAAAAGATCACATCTCGTCGCAGGGTAAAAAGTCTCGTCTCCCAAGATTTTTTTTTATTATAATAAAGAGATTATTATTATGGTGGCACAATGGGTAGCACTGCTGCCTCGCAGTTAGGAGACCCGTCTGGGTTCGCTTCCCGGGTCCTCTCTGTGTGGAGTTTGCATCTTCTCCCCGTGTCTGCGTGGGTTTCCTCCCACAGCCCAAAGTCATGCAGGTCAGGTGCATTGGCGATTCTGAATTGTGACTAGTGTGTGCTTGGTGTGTGCCCTGCGGTAGGCTGGTGCCCTGCCCGTGGTTTGTTTCCTGCCTTGCGCCCTCTGCTGGCTGGGATTGGCTCCAGCAGACCCCCGTGACCCTGCAGTAATGATATAGCGGGTTGGATAATGGATGGATGGAGATTATTATTATTATAATTTATTATTTATGAAGAATTCATTGTATGAGCTAGAGGTTTGCATGTTTGTGATGTCTTTTACGTGTTTAACTGCCCAGTTCACATTCACTCTGATTATTTCTTCTTCATTTAAAGGACGTGTGGTTGCCATTCTTAGCTTTCCAGCTGGTCCATATTTACACGGCGGGGCTTCTCGACTCTTTTTGCCATGAGATCCATTTTTATCTATTTTTGTCCAGTGCTGGCCCTTTGTTAGCAGTCATTTTACTCGTAAACTAGACAAAGTTTTTCCCACACATTAATAAATCACAGTAAATACATTTTCAACCTTTAATATAGATGAAAATGCGCTGTACTGATCCACAAATGGCTCAGCACCCGGGTGTTTCCTACTGAATCAAATCCAGCGTCTGGTTTTCTTTTTAATGGGTAACTTGGGCTTTTCTAATTTTTCTTTCTTTTTTTTTTTTTTTTTTTGAGTTTATCAAAATCAATAAGCGAAGAGAGCGCAGAGAGGAGTCTGTTTGCTGCGGCTGACTCGTCTCGAGTTTTGGTGCAGACGTTTATCACAAGTCGAGACGAGCTGTTCTGTTGTTATGTGCGCTTCCTCACGTTTGGCATTTTGATGCCCCGAGTGCCCGCCGGCTTGATGTACAAACATGAGAGAATACAGAAACTCAGGATTTTCATTTATTCATTTTTTAAAAAGTTAAACAAGTTACCTCTTTAAGGATCACGTGTTGTTTTCAGATGTGTTTATAGCTGAGGGCTTCCTGCTCTTGTTTGGTTGAACCACACAGCAGATGATGCATCACTGTGAAAGGAGAACATCTGAGCCGTACGCTCTTTGAACATTCCTGCCTGGCTTACGTTTTTGAGATGAAGCTTGTGAGGCTCAGTTCAGAGCAGGTGATGCTGCCGGACATTTGAGCAACTTGTCCGCGTTCTTAACGAAGCATGTGAGGCCTCCCAGGTTGTCATCGGCTCGTGACTGGACGCCAGTCAGTGCTTTCAGTTCCCCAGCATGCAACAGCAAAATGCCCCTTTGACTGGGTGTGGAAGTAAAATCTGCAAGAAGTAACCCTAAAATGCTGAAGTGATGATTTTAATTATTTATTTTATTGTTTTACACTTAAACTGACCACCCATCTAAGGTATCCAGTGACCCCCGGGTTGAGAATCACTAGTTTGGAGACAAACGTAAAAGTCATCACTAATGGGATTACCTTTTTGAGGAATTACTGAATAAAGGAATAGTGTCGCAGTCTGACAGACGCCATTTGTAATGGAGGACTTACTATGAGCATCGAGCCCAACTGTCACTGTTACAAGACATCTTCAAAGAGTTGGTGTAAAAGAGAATTCACTTTGATGTTCACTAATTCATGTAGCCATCATATCATATAATGTTTGATTTGTTTACATTTTGTATCATTGATTTTAAATAGTATTTTACCAAACACCTGCGCGGAGTTTGCATGTTCTCCCCGTGTCTGCGTGGGTTTCCTCCGGGTACTCCGGCTTCCTCCCACAGTCCAAAGACATGCAGGCTAGGTGCATTGGCAATTCTAAAATTGTCCCTAGTGTGTGTGCTTGGTGTTTGTGTGTGTGAGTCCTGCGATGGGGTGGCACCCTGCCCGGAGTTTGTTTCCTGCCTTATGTCCTGTGTTGGCTGGGATTGGCTCCAGCAGACCCCCGTGACCCTGTAGTTAGGATATTGCAGGTTGGATAATGGATGGATGGATGGATTTTACCAAACAATAAATGTCAGGGATTAAATTTAGCAAGTGCACAATGTCAGGTAAATCAGGTGGTCTGTCATTCTTTATAAAGCCTAATTAAGAAAAAGAAAAAAAAAAGCAGACTCAGTTATGGGACACACTAGGGACCCCCTGGAGATCGTAACAAAGGGGGACAATGAAAACAAAACTGAGCACCTTTTACAACAATGCAGCACATCCTCTCCATGACACACCAACACTGAAGACATTCAGACAACAAATTATTCAACAGAAGTGGGTAGAAAACAAATACGACTGGCGCTTCTTTATACCAATGGCAGTACGCCTGTATAGCGCCTTACTGGCACTGCTGAGGCAGACTTTTTCTTTCTTTTTATTCGTTCTGAGAGGGGTTTGTTGTTTGTCATAATATATGTAGAGAGCTTCTGTAACAAAGTTCTATCTATTGTCACACACATGTGTTTAGGAGACAACTAAAGGGCCTGGGGAACTGTACTACTACACCAGACCAGGTGGTGGCAGCGTGTGCTGACTGTCTCTCGCAGTTTCTTGCAGACCATTCCCGGGAAATCTCACCAGATTCCGGCACCTCTGATGATGTCACTTCCGGTTCCGGACTAGATGACATCATTTCCTTCTCAAGCCCTTAAAACCGCCATCTTACCTCTGAATGATCGGTTCTGTTTTGGACTCAGTCTTGTGAACATCTCTGTTCAATATCTAAAAACTTTTTGCATCTGGGAAATAATATACGGGTGGCTGCCCCAAACCTTTATGATGTCTGGAGACTCATTCTTATCACACTATTTATCAATTATATAGTGTCTTTCACATCTATCTATCTATCTATCTATCTATCTATCTATCTATCTATCTATCTATCTATCTATCTATCTATCTAATATATAGTGCCTTTCATATCTATCTATCTATCTATCTATCTATCTATCTATCTATCTATCTATCTATCTAATATATAGTGCCTTTCATATCTATCTATCTATCTATCTATCTATCTATCTATCTATCTATCTATCTATCAGATAGTGCCATTCTTATCTATCTATCTATCTATCTATCTATCTATCTATCTATCTATCTATCTATCTATCTATCTATCTATCTAATATATAGTGCCTTTCATATCTATCTATCTATCTATCTATCTATCTATCAGATAGTG
>JANRMT010062837.1:105394572-105411487 GCA_026402145.1 Polypterus bichir lapradei
TATCTATCTATCTATCTATCTATCTATCTATCGTGATATGTTATCGGCAGTCCATCCCGGCCAATACCCACAAGCCGCCAGATGGAGCCCTCCCTACGACGTGGAGATGCCCCGAATTCCAGCAGGGCATCATGGTATGTGGAGTCTTAACACACAGCCCTGCTGTATAACGTCAGGGCCGCCAGGGGACGCTGCAGGGACGCCCAGAGACTTATATTTTCCCTACAGCCCGGAAGTGCATCACAGTCACAGGGACCGAAGAAACGACGTACTTCCGGGTTGAAGAAAAGGAGTTTTCAACTGACCCGGAAGTGCTGGATAATCACATGGGCTGAGGGATCAGAAGCACTTCTGGGTCAAGGATTATAAAGGACTGTGGGAGATCCCAGACGGGCGAGCTGAGTTGGGAGGAAGGGAACAACGCGTCTGGGAGTGGAGGATTGATTATTGTTATTGTTATTATTGTTATAGTTTATGAGTATTGTGGAGTGGAGGGTGCTTTGTGCACATTATTGTACAAATAAAGTCAAGATTTGGACTTTTATCGGGTGTCTGGCGTCTGATCTGAGGTTTCAAGGGGACGACAGCGCCCCCTATCTGTCACACTATCTATCACAGGGGTCCACAACTCCAGTCCTGGAGGGCCGCCACGGCCGCAGGTTTTTATTCTAGCCCTTAATTAGTGACCTTTTTTTGCTGCTAATTAACTTCTTTTGAAGTAATTTTAATTGACTTGTTTTTTTAAGATTTGTTCCCCTGAATTGCTTCATTTCTTTCCATAAATGGCACCCAAACAGAAATGAAACGTGAAGTAAGTGAGCCAACAGAAGACCAGCCAAGTCAGGGCCTCAAACTCCAACCAATTTCACTCCAGCCAGTTACTTAAATAGGCTCTGATTCTCGTTGTTAACTAAACTCGTTCTTTCATTCCCTGGCTTGTTGCTGCTCTCATTGTGCAATAGAAGACGTTTCTGAAATTATTGATTTTCTCTTTTCTAAGAGCAGCACTGTTAAACTATTTTGGTGACCTGAGCAGATCGACATTCCTGAGACCTTCACCTTTCTATATTTTCAGATATTATATGATGGTCACAGTTTCCTGGTCCTGGTTTGGCTCATTTTGTGTCTTGTTATTGTTTGGCTGCTTATTAATGAAAAAGAAGCAAGGAGTCTGAGTCTTCAAGAGCAAGTCAATTAAAATGAATTCAAAAGAAGTTAATTAGCAGCAAAAACAGGTCTCTAATTAAGAAAAGGGTTAGAATGAAAACCTGCAGCCACTGGGGCCGTCCAGAACTGGAATTGGGGACCCTGATCTATCATATTGCGCCTTTCACAGCTATCTGTCTGTCTGTCTGTTATGTAATTTATTTCCTGTGTGTTATGAAGCACCTTTCCTATGCTCTAGACAATACCCCATCTATTTATGTATCTACGCTCTATTCATTTACTGTGGATTATATAAGGCATTTCCTCTCCGTTATATAGTGCCTTTCATATCTATCAGATGATGCAATCTTTTTAAAAATTTTTTTTTTCAAGAATAAAAGTTGAATTTCCATATTATAAGACCGGACCTCAGCCGTCTGTAGAGCTAGTGCTCCATGCTGGACACTCCCACCCAAACATCAGTTTATAGCTCCACCTCCTGCCATTGAAGGTCTGCATCCTTCTCTAGAATGTTCCCAAGAAAGTGCACATGGGATGAGGTGTGGAGTCACGAGCCACGTGCCGGCGTCCTGCCGCGTCTACTGACCAAACACAAACTCTTACAGTTCTCACACTGAACCGCACATACAAAATGAAGCAGACATTTAATCTTGGGTGGCACGGTGGCACAGTGTGTAGCACTGCTGCCTCACAGTAAGGAGACCCGGGTTTGCTTCCCGGGTCCTCCCTGTGTGGAGATTGCATGTTCTCCCTGTGTCTGCGTGGGTTTTCTCCCACAGTCCAAAGACATGCAGGTTTGGTGCGTTGGCGATTCTAAATTGTCTCTAGTGTGTACTTGGCATGTGTGCCCTGCGGTGGTCTGGTGCCCTGCCCGGGGTTTGTTCCTGTCTTGTGCCCTGTGTTGGCTCCAGCAGACCCCCGTGACCCTGTGTTAGGATATAGCGGGTTGGAGAATGACTGACTGACTGACATTTAATCTTAAAGTTTTGCATCAGTTTGTTTTTATTCTCCACTGAAGTGCAGTCAGATATTTTGGTGAATGCTAATTTCAAATATCAGGGTTCTCTTAATATACGTTTCAGCAGCACTTGTGATGGTGCAGCAAGTGGATATCAGAACACATCAGGAGACGCATCTGACTCTGACTCGGCCGCAGAACAGCAGGAGCTGCAATACAAGCTTCTCCGCAGTTCCTGGCCGTGTGGATTGCCGGCTCCAGGGCTCTCCACTCTCCCTCCGCTTCATCTTTGTTAAATATTTGTCCTCTTTCTTCATTACTTGTTTATTTACTTTCTTACAGTGTGTCTTGTGCTCATCTTACCTTTGACGTTTCTAAACTTGATTTAATTCTGGACTTGACGTCAAACCACCCGAGTGGAATCTGGACTGACGTGGCCTTGGAAAAATGCCGGTCACTTGTCGGGTTTTTTTCATTCTGCCAGAAATGGAGCAAAGTCAACGAGAAAGGGACTGACTGAAAATAAATAAATAAATAAATAAATAAGCTGTAAAGAGTAGAAATGCGACCCGAGTTAAAGAGAGTCCTTGAGCAAAGCTTTGAAGCAAATTGGCCAAAGCGCCACTTGATGATCAAGGCTTACACGTCAGGCTGCTCCCTCGGAGTAAACGCATGTGACCTCCAGCTATCATCGGGGGCACAAAAGAAAAATCTATAAAGTGGCCTGGATTGAAGCACACACACACAGTAGGGGGCGATACTCCAGACATGGAAACGGGCAGACGGTCGGAGGAGAGCAGCGTGGCATCGACATCTCCGAGGCAGCCAATCCAATGATGGCACCCGTTTGTCACAGAGAAGCACAAGCAGCTGATTGACAAGGCAGACCAGGGAGGGGTAAAGGGAGGAATGAAATGCGGGGGGGCAGGAGACTTCAGGGCTTCCTTCTTTCATATGAGATGTCCTGCCTTGCTGTGCTCTTTGTCGTGTTGCTCATAATGAAGGGTGCTATATGCCCTTTCATTCTTTATTAATAACCTCTACTAAGAATGACATTATTTCAGTGATTCTTATTTCCTGTTACACATCCGACATAGTGATAATAAAAATAAAAGTGTGTCTATGCTTCTATATGTTATTAAAGAGGGGTTGGAAATGTTATGTTATGAAAATATACATCATAATAAAAATAGTACCTTTTTTTTTTTGGATACTATTCTCAGATCCACTTAATCCAGATGAGTGTTGAAGGTTACTGGGAGTCTCTGCCCGTAGCACTGGGTACAAGAAACCAACAGTGGACCGAGTGCCAGTCCATCTAACGGCTCACCTTACCCAAAAGTCTTTGAGGATGTGGGCGGAAAATCCATGTGGATGACACGGTAAGCTCCACACAGCTGAGCTAGCAGGGATGCTGTGCTGCTCTTTACTGAACAGGGTTGGAAATGTTAGGCTACATCACAGGTGTCGAACTCCAGGCCTGGAGGGCCGCAGCGGCTACAGGTTTTCATTCAGACCCTTTTCCTAATCAGTGACCTGTTTTCACTGCTAATTCACTTTTTAATAGCCCTGTTAGAAGGATTCAGTCCCCTGAATTGATACGTTTCTTAATGAAAATGGCAGCCAAACAGAAATGAGACGTGAAACGAGCCGACGGATGACCAGCTAAACTGGGGCTTCAAACTCCAACCAGTTTCTTAATGAGAAGCCAATTCTTGCTGTTAATTACACTCATTATTTAATTCCACGGCTTGTTGGTGCTCGCGTTCTGCCACATCTGACATTTCCAAAACTGTTGATTTTCTGTTCTTCATAAGAACATCGTCAAAGTGTTTTGGAGAGTTGAGAGATCAACTTTACTGAGACCTTCACCTTTCTTTATTTTCAGATATTGTGTGGTGTGGTGGCTTGTTTTGTGTCTCTTTATTGTTTGGCTGCTAATTAATGAAAAAGAAACAACTAAAGGGCCTGAGTCAAATTAATTAAAAGAAGTAATTAGCAGCAAAAACTGGTCACTAATTAAGAAGATGGTTAGAATGAAAACCTGCAGCTACTGCGGCCCTCCAGGATCGGAGTTTGACACCCGTGGGCTACAATATGGGCTGCAAACACTACATCATCATCATCACATTAATATTCTTTATTATTGTTAATGTGAGTAGTACTAGGAAGTTGTTAGCTGTTACAAATGTAGTTAGAAGTTGCATATTTGTAACCCTTTTTATTGTCCAGTAAATTTAGTCTTGATGCAAACCTTAAATTACTTGATAACCAAAAAATAAGCTGGGATAAAACCAGACCCTCCATCAGAGGCATCTGTAATAGAAATGTACTTCAAATTAAAACAAAAAATATATCAGCAGTTCAGAAAGAAGCCTGCAGTTTTAAATGCTGTTTATTGAACATTCGCTCTCTTGGCACTAAAGCTGTTTTTGGTAAATGATATTATATTAAGTACAAAATCTGATCGGTGTCTTCTCACTGAAACCTGGCTTAGTAAATGTGACATTGTCCCCCTAGCTGAGGCATCACCAGATGGATACTCGTTCCTTCATAAGTCTAGAGATTCTGAGGGGTCAAGGAGGAGGCCTTGGAATAATTCAATGTAACAAAATGCAAATCACGTCTGAAAATTTAGGTGACTTTACATCCTTTGAGGCATTCATTTTAAATATTAAAACAGATTCCAACACAATTATAGTGCTAGTCTACAGACCACCAGGGCCATATTCATTGTTCATGACTGAATTTAGCAACCTTTTATCTGATTTGGCTATAAATTATGATCACATAGTACTGATGGGGGATTTTAATGTACACATTGATGTGGAAACTGACACTTTTAGCAAATGTTTTACTTATTTGTTAAATTCAGTAGGATTTTGTCAGATTGTCAAAGGTCCAACTCATAATCATAACGACACATTAGATTTAATTATAACTTATTAAGTTGAAAATCAAAATTTAAATATTACTCCATTAAATGAAGTTACTTCTGATCATTACTTAATTACATTTGATTTAGTCCTGCCCTTGCCAACAAACTTGATTAAAACAAAGACAGTGCGACATCTAGATTGTAATTCTACTTCAAAATTTATAGATACTTTGAGTAAGTCGAGCGTAATTGTGGAAAACCATTTAAATCAGCTAACATCAAATGTAAACGTGGAAAACAATTGAGATCATTATAATGTGACCTTGAGAGATGCTCTGGCCGCAGTGGCTCCACTTAAAACAAAAGTGATCAAAGCACATAGAAACTCTCCCTGGTTTAATGAGAACACCGAGCTCTTAAATTAGAGTGTCGAAAACTGGAGCGCAGATGGAGAACAAAGCTACATGTCTTTCAAATTGCATGGACAGAGAGTGTTAATAAATATAAAAAAGCCCTCTTTAAAGCTCGCTCAGAATACTATTCTGCAATAATAGATAGCAATAATAAAAACCCTCGGGTACTGTTTTGAACAGCGGCTAAATTAACAAATGGGAATTCAGATCTACAGTGCAAAATACCAACAGATATTAGCAGTACAGACTTTATGAACTTCTTCAATGAGAAAATTAAAAATATAAGATCCCAGACCTCAGCATCACAGTATAAACCACATACTAGCTTAGCAGGCCCTGTCTCACCTTGCATTCAGCACTTTAGAAATTTTAATCCTGTAACTGAGCAGGAAGTCTTAACCTTAATTTCTAAAATGAAGCCCACTACTTGTTCCCTAGATCCAGTGCCAACAAAACTAGTAAAAAGTGCCATGGATGTTTTTGCAGCGCCTATTCTAAACATTATTAATAGTTCATTATTGCATGGCACAGTACCTGATGCACTGAAAGTGCCTAACCCTAACCCTAACCCTTAAAAAGTCAGACCTAGACCCACACATACTAAATAATTATAGGCCTATTTCAAATGTACCTTTTCTCTCTAAAATACTAGAAAAAGTAGTTGCCAATCAGCTTCAGTTACGCGTTACAATTTATTTGAGAAATTCCAGTCTGGTCTCCGCACTGGTCGTAGTAAAGAAACGGCACTAACACGTGTTGTAAATGACATTCTGATATCCTCTGATGAAGGAAACTCCACTGTAATTATGTTATTAGACATAAGTGCAGCATTTGACACCATTGACCATTCGATTTTACTGCACAGGCTAGAAAATGATGTTAGCCATACAGGCACCGTGCTCGCTTGGTTTAGTTCTTATTTATCAAATCGATTCCAATATGTACAGAAATGTGCTGACAGGACTCCATCATTATACACAGAAGTAAGATATGGTGTCCTGTAGGGCTCAGTACTGGGACCCCTTTACTGTTTTCACTTTACAGGCTCCCATTGGGATCTCTCATTAGGAAACATAATGTTAATATTCACTCGTATGCAGATGACACCCTTTCTTTTAGAACAAATGAAATTTCTCTGATGTTGTCTTTAATTAGTTGTGTTACTGAAATAAAGGAGTGGATGGATGAGATCGACTTGTCTTTAAATACAGATAAAACAAAGATGTTAATTGTTGGAGGGAATGGCAATAACAATATTCTGTCATCATTTAACTCAGTTGGAATCCCCATTAATTTTACTGAATCAGCATGTAATCTCGGAGTTATCTTTGACTCTAGCAGGTCATTTAAAGCTCCTATTATAAAGTTGTCCAAATCAGGATTCATCCATCTTAGGAAATTAAGGCGCTTTCTAAATAAACAGGATTCTGAGAAATTAATTTCTTCATTTATTTCTAGTAGGGTTGACTTCTGCAGTGTGGTGTTCACTGGCTGTTCAAACTGTTCTTTATTCAGCCTCCAGTTAATCCAAAATGCTGCTGCAAGAATTATCACAAGAACAAGAAAATACGAACACATAACTCCAGTTCTTAAATCCTTACACTGGCTCCCGGTTAAGTTTAGGGCAGATTTCAAAATCCTCCTTTTAACATATAAAGCCTTAAATGGCTGAGGTCTGGCTTACTTGTCTGAACTTATCATGACTTACAAACCTGAGCGCACATTAAGATCTCAAGATGTCGGTCTGCTTAGGATTCCAAGGATTAATAAAATAACAGTGGGAGGTCGAGCTTTTAGTTACAGGACCCCTAAACTGTGGAGTGGTCTGCCTGCTACTATAAGAGATGCCCCTTCGGTCTCAGGCTAAAGACTCACAACTTCAGTTTAGCACACCCTGACTAGAGCTGCTGATTAACTGTACAGACTGTGTCTCTGTTGTTAGTCATTAGCACTGAAACATCAGTAACATGATAGTTAGAATTGGATACTCACCCTCACCTGTTCTGTTTCTCTTCTCGGTACTCAAATGTGCCACTCGGTGCCACGGCCCACCTGCCAAGTTGTTTTGCCTGCCTAAGGTAAAGTCATCTCTGATGGAGGATCACAGGAATCGTGGGGTAGAGAGGTCCCTTCATCGAATTGGCTGGCCCAGCACTGTTTCAGCTGTGGAATGGCCAAATGGGAGAGGCAGCTTGATGGCTGAGGTCTCCAGGACTAAAAACAAATCCAAATCTTATTATGGGATATCATCTACTGTTAAATTCTGCTCCGTACTTATAAAATTTTTATTTTTATACTGTATTGAGGATTTGTTCTGTTCTGTATATTGTATTGACCCCCGTTTTTTGACACCCACTACACGCCCAACCTACCTGGAAAGCGTTCTCTCTGTGAACTGCCTTTCTGGAGGTTTCTTCCATTTTTTTGCCTACAAGGGTCTATTTTTTTTGGGAGTTTGTTCTTGTCTTCTTAGAGGGTCAAGGCTGGGGGGCTGTAAAGAGGCAGGGCCTGTTAAAGCCCATTGCGGCACTTCTTGTGTGATTTTGGGCTCTACCAAAAATAAATTGTATTGTATTGGCTAGCTAGAAAGATTACAATATGCAAGCTTTCAGGGTAACTCGGGCCCCTTCTTCAGACAAGATGTTGCCTCAAAAGCTTGCATATTGTAATCTTTCCAGTTAGCCAATAAAAGGGGTCATTTTGTTAATGTGGGGATAGTAATAATGAACTTTATTAATCCCCAGGGGGAAGTTGTCTTTTTTTTTACATGACCTTTGGTGGTCAGAACGCAGGGTCATCCATTCTGCAGCACCCCTGGACCAATTTTAATTGCTCAAAGGCCCAACGGAGTCCGATCCCTTCCGGCAATAACAGGATTTGATCCAGCAACTTTTCAGATACCAGCGTAGGTCCTTAGCCACAGAGCCACCACTCTACCCTGTAAGTAAATTAAAAAGGAAGAAGATGATGATGATGATGATTTTTATTGTTTGCTATTGTTACTAATGTGATGATGAAGAAGTAAATGATGATAATAAGATAACGTTTTCAATCCCACATCTGCTTTATTGTGAGGCAGGAGCCTGAGTGTAAGGAACCAACCCAGGACCGAGTGCCAGTCCATCGCAGGGCACCACCCACGACCTTCCAGGCCCAATCGCCAATTCACCAAACCCAGGAGTGTTTTGGGATGTAGGAGGAAAACCCATAAGGATATAGGGAGAACAATCTAGTGCCACATAGTCTGGTGCTGGATCTGTTAGGCAGTCATGGACACCACAGAGTGTCTGCGCTGCTGCTTACTCTTAGTAAAATGGGGGTCTGCAAACAATGTCACAAGGGTGAGTCGATAATTAGCCACACGCTTGTGATAATCTCGTTTGGATTGGCTGGGCAGCTTTCCCTGTGTGTCTGTGGTCACACTGCTAACATTTTGACCGAGAACAGTCAGTTTCTGTTGTTTTCTTCTAGGAGTAAACATGGCAGCTCTACTCTCCATTTACACCAAAGAAAAGCAGCGAGGGGTCAAAGTCCTGGTCAAGTCTTCAGAATCATGGTATGGATGTGCTTGACGTTGTTGTCGGTCGTGAACGTGGATGGGCGTCCTCCTCCTTTTTCATACCCAATACCTGTGTGACCATTTCTGAACTTCTCAATCCATGCATAAACACTGCTATGGTAAAAGCTGCCTGTGGATTTTGGGCTCTCGTGCAACTTCAGCCCATTAAAAGGGAATCATTGGTCGCTGCTGGTGTTTAGCACAAACAGAAAGAGTGGAGTAGCCATGTTCACTCCTAGAAAACAACAAGACAAACTAACTAACCAAGCTCAGAACGTGACCACGGTGACCACAGACACACCACTTGTGCGCAGGAAAAGCAGTGCAACCAATCCAAACACAATTAACACAGAAGCGCAGATAATTATTGACTTACCTCAAACTAGCTGTGCTGTCCATCTAAGGTGGGCTGAAATCTCAGTAATCAACGTGCACCTTCTGTTGAAATGTATGTAGTAATAAAATCCATGACATTTTTCATTCCAACAGATGGCGCAACAGAAACTTTCAAACTAATAAAATGCATTACTACAAATGTTTGTGATGCACCATCTGTTGGAATGACCAATGGCATGCATTTTATTATTACAAACATATGCAATGCTCCATCTGTTGGAATGACGGAGACATGGCAACCAAACGCACCCACAGATACACAGACATATTGTGCTTTTACATAGGTGGAAGGAGAGGTTAAATTTGGTGTAAAACTCTCTCTTTGAATATTTCAGCCATCTTATCTGATTGAACAGCTGATCAGACGAGAAACACTTTATGACTTTTTCGTGATAGGATATTTAGTTTTTCTTTTTACTTTTAAAAGAGATGTGTTTTTTTTTCTTCATTTAAGGCCAGCCTGAGTAACTTCAAGTGCTGCACAGCCCAGGCAGAGAATTGACAGAGCGGGCTGATATGTCAGTCAGTCAGTGTTGTGGAAAAAAAAAAGAAATGTGACTTTGTCACCTTCGAGTCCTAGCAGCGTGCATGGCCATTATGCTAAATTTGATCTGCATGCCTCAGATTTCAGTTAGTCGTGGTCTGACTTGACATGAGAGCCCGAGTGAAGTGGAGGAATGGCTGATACCGGATACAGAGGCATGGACCACCGTGGCACACTGTGTTTGTTTGGGTCGGCCTTTATTTGGAAATGGACACCTGGGCAGACTGGCAAAGAAAAAAAGAAAGAAAGAAAGTCATACACTGTATTGCAAAAAGACGCCCGCCTTTACACCCACATAAACTTTAATGACATCCCCTTCTTCATGTGGAGTCGGCCCACCCTTTGCAGCTCTTCTGTTGTGCAGGACTGTGTTTGGGGGGATTTGTGACCGGGAGAGCATCGGTGAGGTCAGGCACTGATGTTGGACGTGAAGGCCTGGCTCACTCGCTCACTCGCAGTCTCCGCTTGAATTCATCCCAAAGGTGGTCTCTCAGGCTCTGTGCAGACCAGTCCAGTTCCTCGCTCCTCCATTTCTTTATAGACCTTGTGCTCTGTGCCCTGATGTGTGCCCAGTCCTGTTGTCATCCACAAACTGTCCCCTCAAAGCTGAAAGGGAGCCTGAAATTGTCCAAAATGGCTTTGTATGCTGAAGCATTATGAGTTCCTGTCACTGGACCTAAGGGGCCGAGGCCAACCCCACCCCATAAGCCCCCCTCCACTAAACTTTACACTTGGCACATGTCCCACCAACCCCAGACTCGTCCATCGGATTGCGTGATTTGTCAGTCCAGAGGACGAGTCTGCATTGCTCTCGAGTCCAGTGCCGTTATGGTGGGCTTCACACCACTGCATCTGATACTTTGCATTGCACTTGGTGATGTCAGGCTTAGCTGCAGCTGCTCGGCCGTGGAAACCCCATTCACTCCATGAAGCTCTCCCTCTCTCTACGCCGCACTGTTCTTGAGCCTTTGGTGGTCTGTAGCTATGGACTCTGCAGAGAGATGGCGACTTGTGCCCACCTCAGTATGCGCTGTCCCTGCTCTGTGATGTCACGTGGCCCACCACTTTGTGGCTGAGTTGCTGTTGTTTCCAGTTGAGCCCACTTTGTTAGGAGACCACTGACAGCTGACTGTGGAGTATTTAGTAGCCAGAAAATTTCACAAATGGCACAGGTGGTATCCTATGACGGTACCAGGCTGGAATCCACTGAGCTCCTGAGAGTGACCCACTGCAGTCTGTATGCCAAGGTGCTTGATGTTATACACCTGTGGTCATGAAAGGGACTGGAACACCGGAATTCAGTGATTTGGGGGTGGGGGGTCCCCAATACTTTGGGCAGTAGAGTGTATATCACCTTTCACTGTCATTACTCAGTAAAGGCAATAAACCTGACAAGAAAGAATGAATTGTGAAGCTGGTCTGTCCTGCCACATCACGCCAGGGCTACAATCCTGTAGGCCTGCTGCATGTTGGGCAGCACAACCACACGACACACGCCAAGCATTTTGTACTCTTAAGGATCCTTCAGACAGTTTGAAATGCCAAGACAGTCCTCACCCAGAGAAGAGCGCAGTCAGAGTGAGGTGGGCTTTGCACTTTCAGATGTCCAGTGTCATCTCTGCGTAGTTTACTCATTTAATGTCATAATTCCCAATGATAGAGTTTCATTACTTATTTTTAATTTGATGAAGCAATGTTAAATGTTAGATGTAATTTAAACTCAAGTATATTTTGTTTTGTTTTATCCACTGGTTTTACTCTCCATTCAGAATGCACATTTGCTGCGAGGTGGTCTCTAGGTGTCCTCCTGTATGTCTTCATACTGCAGGCCTATGGAGTTTCAGCGTGTGCCGTGAATCCTGACTGTTATAACGGAAAGTCACCGGGCGGGGAGGTAGGACTATGAGACCTCAACGCTTTTGAAAGGTTCTGTATAATGGATGGATGGATGGATAGAAAGGACACTACATAATAAATACAAAGATATGCGAAATACAAGATAAAGAGGTGGCTAGAAAAGATCCTGTGCATCGGACACACACATATAAAGGTGAAGGCACCATATAATGGAGACATACAGCGCCTTCACAAAATATTCAGACCCCTTCACCTTTACACATTTTATGTTCTTAATTCATTTCCATTCATTTATTGCCAAATTCAAGCAACATCAGAATGAAAAATATATTAAAAATAAAACACTGAAATATCCGATTGACACAGCCATCCGGACTCTTTACTCCCTGTTTACTTGAAGCCCCCTTTGGCAGCCATTGCTGCCCTGAGTCTTGTTGGGTTTGACCCGACAAGCTTTGCACACCTGACTTTTGGGTGCTCTCCACCATTCATCTCTGTCAGGATTTGTCCGTTTGGATGGAGTCCATTGGTGGACAGTGCGGACCACCGGAGTGCGTACAGCCCCCCTAACCCAACACAGACCGGCAGTGACACAAACTGCCACACAACACCAAGCATTTCTTCTTCGCTCCCCAGTATAGTACATCCAGCATCACAACACAGTCCTTCCTTTGGCTGCCAAGTCCCAGTCCTTCCGCCTCCACTTCTCCCTCGCAAGCTTCGTCCTTCTTCATCCTGACTCTCGCTCTCCGAATGGAGTGAGGCGGCTCCTGTTATTTTGGCCCTGGGAGTGTTGCGGGCGGCTCATTAATCAACATAACCATTTATTTCTGTTGCACATTTTCCTACAAATGATGAGCTCAAAGTGCTTTACATGATGAAGAAAGAGAAAAAAGACAAAATATATAAGAAAATAAAATTAGGGAATACTAAGTAACATAGAATAAAAGTGAGGTCCGATGGCCAGGGAGGACAGAAAAAAACAACAAAAAAAAAACACCAGATGGCTGGGGAAAAAAAAAACAAAAAAAAAATCTGCAGGGGGTCTGCGGCCACGAGACCACCCGCCCAGCCCCCTCTATTCATTCTACCTAACATCAATGACCTCAATCAGTCCTCATTGTCTTCAGGGTTCACATGGAATAAGTTGATGATGACGGCCATGTGGACTTCTGGCCTTCAATCCATCAATGGAGGGACATCATGGTGCTTTGATCAGGTGGTGGTGGCGCAGATCACAAAAAACTGGATAAAGAACAGAAGAGAAAGTAGGGGTTAGTACAGATTTCAGAGCCACCATGAATGATAATAATAATTAAATGCATAATTAATCAATTATAATAAATAATTATAACTTATAATTAAATTGGACCCGGAATACAATACAATACAATTTATTTGTTGTATAGCCCAAAATCACACAAGAAGTGCCGCAATGGGCTTTAACAGGCCCTGCCTCTTGATGGCCCCCCAGTCTCGACTCTCTAAGAAGACAAGGAAAAACTCCCAAAAAATGGGAAAAAATGGAAGAAACCTCTGGAAAGGCAGTTCAAAGAGAGACCCCTTTCTAGGTAGGTTGGGCGTGCAGTGGGTGTCAAAAAGAAAAACGGGGTCAATACAACACAATACAATACACAGAACAGAACAAATCCTCAATACAGTATAAAAATAAACATTTTATAAGTACAGGGCAGAATGTAACAGTAGATGATATCACATAATAGGATTTGGATTTGTTTAGAGTCCTGGAGACCTCAGCCATCAAGCTGCCTCCCACTATTGGCCATTCCACAGCTGAAACGGAGCTGGGCCAGCCAATCTGATTAAAGGACCCCTCTTTCCCACGATTCCTGCGATCCTCTATCAGGGATGACTTTACCTTAGGCAGGCAAAACAACTTGGCAGGCGGGCCGTGGGCACCAAGTGCCACATTTGAGTACCAAGAAGAGAAACAGAATAGGTGAGGGTTAATATCAAATTCTAACTATCATGTTACTGATGTTTCAGTGCTAATGACCAACAACAGAGATGCAGTCTGTACAGTTAATCAGCAGCTCTAGTCAGGGTGTGCTAAACTGAAGTTGTGAGTCTTCAGCCGGGATTTAAAAGCTGAGACCGAAGGGACATCTCTTATAGTAGCAGGCAGACCATTCCACAGTTTAGGGGGTCTTGTAACTAAAAGCTCGACCTCCCACTGTTATTTTATTAATCCTTGGAATCCTAAGCAGACCGGCATCTTGAGATCTTAATGTGCGCTCAGGTTTGTAAGTCATGATAAGTTCAGACAAGTAAGCCAGACCTCAGCCATTTAATGCTTTATATGTTAAAAGGAGGATTTTGAAATCTGCCCTAAACTTAACCGGGAGCCAGTGTAAGGATTTCAGAACTGGAGTTATGTGTTCGTATTTTCTTGTTCTTGTAATAATTCTTGCAGCAGCATTTTGGATTAACTGGAGGCTGAATAAAGAACAGTTTGAACATCCAGTGAACACCGCATTGCAGTAGTCAATCCTACTAGAGATAAATGCATGAATTAATTTCTCAGAATCCTGTTTATTTAGAAAGTGCCTTAATTTCCTAACATTTTTAAGATGGATGAATCCTGATTTGGACAACTTTGTAATACGAGCTTTAAATTACTTGCTAGAGTCGAAGAGAACTCCGAGATTGCGGTCTGATTCAGTGAAATTATCGGGGATCCCGAGTTAAATGATGACAGAATATTGTTGTGATCAGCGTCACTCCCTCCAACAATAACATCTCTGTTTAAAGACAAGTCGTTCTCATCCATCCACTCGTTTAATTCACTGGCACAACTAATTAAAGACAGCATTAGAGAAACTTCATTTGATCTAAAAGAAAAGTATAACTGGGTGTTATCTGCATACGAGTGAAAATTAACATGATGTGTCCTAATGAGAGATCCCAGTGGAAGCCCGTCAAGTAAAAACAGTAAAGGGGTCCCAGTACTGAGCCCTGCGGGACACCATATCTCACTCCTGTCAGCACATTTCTGTACGTATTGGAATCGATTTGATAAATAAGAACTAATCCAAGCGAGTACGGGGCCTGTGAGCCCAACATCATCATCTAGCCAGTGCAGTAAAATAGGATGGTCAATGGTGTCAAATGCAGCGCTTCAGTCTAACAACATAATTACAGTGGAGTTTCCTTCATCAGAGGATATCAGAATATCGTTTACAATCCACGGTAGTGCCGTTTCTGTACTATGGCCAGTGCGGAAACCAGACTGGAATTTCTCAAATAAATTGTAATGCGTAAGGTGTGACTGAAGCTGATTGGCGAATGAGTGAGCTGAATCACTCCCAGGTGTGATGAGAGCCCAATGTAGGACTCTGCATCTCCCCCCTGGTGGCCCCCATGGAACCCAACAGGGCTGTGCCAAACTCCACGTCCCAGCATACCCTGCAGAAATCCATGGTGCCACAGCCGCCCGGGAGAGCTGCCCTCTAGTGTCCCGTGGAAGGTATTGCCCTGCCGATGCTCTCTTCCCCCAGTCCTTCCATGCAGTTGGAGGCGTCCCGGCCAGGTAATGGCCATGGCCGCCCGTCACAACAGCTATTCTCAGATCTTTTCAGAAATGTTCAGTTGGGCTCAAGTCTGGGCTGTGGGTGAGCCGTGCAGGGATGTTTACACTCCTGTGAGGTCTTTGCTTTGTATCCTGAGGTCCAGAGCAGGTTTTCATTAAGGACATCTCTGTTCCATTCAGCTTTTCCTCAACTCTGTCCAGTCTCCCAGTCCCTGATGCTCCCACTCCATGCTTCACCTTTGGAATGGTACTGCACAGGTGACGAGTGGTGCCTCGGCTTCACCAGACCAGAGTATCTTGTCCCTCACGGTCTGAGAATCCTTTAGGCGCCTTTTTAAAAACTGCCAAGCCAGTTTCATGCGCCCTTTATTGAGGAGAAGCTTCTCTCTGATTGCTCTTCCATAAAGGCCAGGATTAGTGGAGATGTTACAGTGTTGCTTGTCCTTCTGCAAGGGTCTCCCATCTCCACACAGATTTTACGGAGCTCAGCCAGAGTGACCATTTGCTTCTTGGTCACCTCTCTTTCCACGGCTCTTCACCTCTGGGTGGCCAGCACTAGTAGTAGCTGTGTTTTTTCCACACTTCTTCTGTTTAACACTTATGGGGGGCACTGTGGTCTTGGGAGCCATCACTGAGTCCTTGTACCTACACTGACAAAACCAGGATAAAGCCGAAGACTGGCTTTCTTAAAAGTCCGTGTTTACATGATGCCAGCACGCTTCTCATGTTCTCCCTTCCCCAGATGCTCTGACGTCATTAAACTGCACAAAAAAAGAGTAAAACGTCACCATCAGCCACCATGAACCCAAAAACGAGCATGAAGCCTGTGGTGATCTTCCTGTGTTTTAAAAATACGTTTACTCCTCCGTGTGCAGTGAAGTAAATCACATCCATCTCTCTTTTTGACATCCTCGACTGACCTGAGCCCTCGAAGATGTGCGGTGTGAACACTGACTGCTGTGCCACCCAGTCACACATTTCAACATGTCAGTAACAAACTGCCGGATTAAAGCTAAACTGGCACTTTATCTATAGGGGTCTCTTGCCAGATTGCACACAGCTCGTTGTTTTCGGCCTGCAGAGGACGCCATACTGGCACGTGTGCGTCACGTCTTACAACAGCGCTGCTGGGAGAAGAATAACGACGCAGGTGCTTTTACTTCAGTGAAATAAGTGTGGGGGGGGTGAAATAAGAGACAAGAAACAATACGAAAGTTTGGGGATTCCACCCCATATAGTGTCGGGTTTGCACAAAATAACTCAAAAACAACGAGGAGTCATAAAGCACCGAGTCACAACATAGACTGCAACTTAAAACAAATGCATCCGGCATTATAGTTGAGGGAAAGGAAGAGGCGTGTCTTTGGGAGGAAGTGAGGTCAGCAGGGTTGTGAAATGAAGTGGGAGGAGATTTAGGCGGGTCTGTCATCTGGAGGTCTGCAGCAGAGGAAGAAGAGGCCTGAGTACAACGAATGAACTCCCACTTCAGCCCTTAGACTGCTTCCCATGTGCACGTGTGTGACGGGGTTTACTTTAAAAGGTCATCGGACCACATAACACACGTTACCTTTCACGTGTCGGGGGGGGGGGGGG
>JANRMT010062837.1:105411587-105422043 GCA_026402145.1 Polypterus bichir lapradei
CCCCCCCCCCCCCCCCAAGACTGTGCCACTGATCTTGGCGCTGAACGATCGGCTCATCGACTTAAAATGTGTCATTTTCTGAATTTATTGGGTCAGATGATTTCAGCCAGGAGAAGGAATAATGCGGCCGCCTGAGCATCTGCCTCAGGAAATTGATCTTGTGGACTCTTCCATCTGTGGCTGCTGAAAATGTGTGCAAAGGACACGTGGAGACTACAGAATCCTTAACTGTAACCTGGTGAAGGCTTTCACAGTCACATTACCAGCTTAATCGTGGAGAAGTCTCCGGCTGTTAGAGACCAATAATCCAGCGTCTCTGAGCGGAATACGAGGTGACGTGGCAGTTTAGAAACGGGATTTCTGTGAATAAACGAGTTATTAAGGCACATGGAATGACACTGAATGTTGCAGTCCCCCCATGGTGGCCTTCCCCAGATCTGAGTCTCGACGCCATCCCGTCTCTAAGCTCGGCAGGCCGGCAGTCCCTTCGACCTCGGGGCGTGGACCGCCTTTCCTGAGGTGGTCTCCAGATATCTCACTGATGAGCAGTAGAATGAGATGTGCCTGAGGGTGTGAACAGGTGTGTCACTGGGACATTTCAGTTTGCTTTTTATGTTTAATGAATTTGAAGGCATTTCTGAAATCCTGTTTTCACTTTGTCATTCTGGGTGTTGCTTGATGATGCCATCCCAAAAGGAGAAAAAAGGGAATGTGAAAGGTACCATGAATAAAAGAATCTAATGATTAGATAGAAAAGACCCTGTGTATTAGAAGAGCAAGGCACTATATAACTGATTACAGACAGATTGAGTGAAAAGGCACCATATGAGACCTGTGACGAGTGCTACATAATAGAGAGATAGAAGTAAGAGTGAAACAGAGTGAGTAAAGGCACCATAAACGTGAAGGGTGCCAGACCACAGATACTTAAATAGCAAAGGCACAATTTAGGACGTAGCTTAATGTGAATTAGTACTAGTGCTGTACAATAGGTGTGCAAAATATAGAAAAGACGCTGTATGAGACAGCTTAATATTGATGGGACTGTTTGAAGGGTGCCCGCTGTACAAGACAGATAAATCTGAAGAGTTTGATGTAATGGGCCAATATGTCACATGTCATAATAATCATAATAATGCATTTCATTATAGAACAATTAATAGGAAAGGAACAATTGAAGACACAGATCTATGTGAAGGGTACAATATGATAGATGTGACGTAATAGAAAAGGCAGCATATGAGGCATACTGATAATAAGGGCACTATTTGATAAATTGATCTAAAAGGCACAATATTAAACATAGATTCATGTGCTGTGTCACATATGTCATATGTGAGACTTGCCCGGCCACCACCAGTCAGAAACCACATCTTTATAAAGTTCACACGTTTATTAATCATAATAAACACAGTTCCAGATCACCACACAATGCACACAGCAATAATCACCCCAATTCAGTCCTTTCTTCCTCAGTCCTTGGCCGCCAATCTCCTCCTGGGAGCTTCGTCCTGCTCCCTCTCCCGACTCTAGCTCCTTGAGTGTAAGAGGGCGACCCCTTTTATTCCCACCCGGATGTGCTCTAGGTGGCTGATGACGTCCTTCTGGCAGCACTTCCTGGTGTGGCGGAAGTGCTGCCCTTTTATCCCGGAAGCACTCCGGGCGTCCCTGGTAGGTTCATCCGCCATCTTGCCTGGTATGGTGGAAGTGACAATTCTCCTGGCTTGTTGAGGCTTAAGGCGCCCCCTGGCGGTGGCCACGGGTCCCAATGGGTTAAAATCTTTTTGCCCCTTTCCCGTGGTCCTCTTTTTTTATCCAGGGCGATTGCCCCCTCGTGACCCGGAAGCTTTTTATGCCACCTTCCGGTCCTTTTAGGCGTCCCGGCCGGGTAAGAACCCCAGCCGTCTGTGACACATAGAACAATACATAGGGAAGGCAAAATAGCAAACATAAATTAATGTGAAGGGTGCTACATAAAAGATTTGAAAAACACAGATTATAAAAAGAATTAAGAGGCGCTGTATTAAATAAATTAATGTGAAGATACTGCATGACAGATTTTACATCAATAGAAAGGTCCTGCTGTATATCAGACATGAATAAATGTGAAGGCTTCTGTATAGTGGATAGAACAACGTGAACGGCACTCTATCAGTTTTTTGAAAAGGCGGCGTGTAAAATATGAATGTAAAGGGTACTGGATGGTAGATGTGAAAGGCACTATATAGCTGATTACAGATCGAAGAGGTGCGTCGACGTAAAACATGCTCAATGACACACGCAGGGACCTTCAAAACCTGACTTCATGTCACTTTGAATGAATTGGGATTTTCCAGCTTGTTGGGCTAAATTGCCCATCCGTGCGTGAAATGCGCTATATAACGGGTAGAAGCGGTTCAATATGAGCCCCAGATTAATGTGAAGGGTGCTATATAATAGATAGAGAGATGGATATTGAAGCAGCTGCCAAACGTTTGTCTTCACCGCCATCACCAAATTAATTTCCACTTTCTTGCCACTTCTTCCTAATATGAAGCTGTGCTGCTGCCGCCGCCGCCACTGCTGGGTGATGATGAGGAACTTAATACGAGATCAAAATGAGAGTGAAGGAGAGAAATCAACAGCAAGGTGACCTCTGGGGACGCGTCGCTGTTCAGACATAATGAAATTCTCACATCCCCCTGTGCAGCAGGCTGTTGAACAAAGTTACTTTTACACGCCACGGCCGAGGAAGTCTGAAAATGTGAGCCATCGCCGACTATTCCACAGCGTTTTTTAAAGCGGTGATGTGCTTTGTCTTGCATTTTGTACTTAATTGACAAATGAAGATGCCGTCAGGATAACTTCTAGTAGTCTTCATATAGGCGCGGCTGTTTCAAGATGGCAGACGGGCTCACTGTGTCGAGTGTGTGTGGCGTCACTGAGGTCATTCATTACCTGACTGTCTGCGTGTGTTCCTGATTCATTTACACAGCTCACATTAATGGGGGGCCGCTATACGTACATCTTTGAATTCATTCATACATACTCCATCCGTCAGTATGAGGCCTGCTGCCCCCCCATGATGGAGCTCGAGAGTGCCATGTGAGTGCCATGTGAATGCCATGTCATCAGGTTCAGCAGACACAGAGCTTGGAGTTCTGCCACTTTAGTCTCATCAGACCAGTGACTCTTTCTCCTCCTCATCCTCACAGAGTCCTGTCTTATGCCCTTTTAGTCAAGAGTGGCTCCCGTCAGGCCGTGTCATCATAAATGTCTGATTGACGCCGTTCTGCCTTTCTTCTGACAGATGCCTTTTCAGTGTGTCTTAGAGTGACCGTGACGTCCCTTTGCTCACCTCTCTCTGACTTTGGCCTTGATTGGCCGGGAAGAGTCCTGGTGCTTTCAAACTTCTGCCACTTCACGACTCCTGAGGCCACCGTGCCACTGGGGACACTCAGAGCTCCAGAAATGGTTTGAGCCCCTTGTCCTGATCGGTGCCACAGCAGCGCTTGATCTCGGAGGTCCACAGAGAGACCCCTTTGGACTTCATGGTTTGGTTTTTATCCTGACGTGCAGCGGGAATTGTGAGATCTTCTATACACAGGGCCGTATGTGAACTTTCCATAAGATGTCCGGTCAATTCAGTTCAGCCACTCAAGTTCTGGACGCGTCTCGAGGAGAATTCAAGCAAACGGGATGCACTTTGGAGGGCAACAGCAAAGGGTCTGAATACTTAGAGGAAGCAGTGGAGTCAGTTTTTGATTTTTAATACGTTTCTGAAAACACGTGTTCACTTTGTCATAATGGATGACTGAATGTAGATGGATGGGGAAAAATGGCAAATGTATCCATTTAAAATGAACACAAAACAGTGTGCAGAAATCAAGTGGACTCGATGCTCGGGGTGTGTGTGTGTGTGTGTGTGTGTGTAGCTCTGTCTAATCAATGTGATCAACATTAGACCTCAGCGTTAATGTTTGCACTGCACCGTCTGTTGGAGTGTGTTTGGTAATAATGCTTGTAGTGATAAAATGCATCCCCTTTGTCATTCCAACAGATGGTGGCTCACAAATATTTGCAGTAATCAAATGAGTTGCTACTGTGAAATGAATGCCAATGACACAGCAGAAAGGTTTGGGGCAACCACCCCGTATACTCGATCAGCTGGCTGAAAATGAGGCAAAAGTTTAAGCGATGGTCGTTACAGACATTAGTCCAAAGCAGAACTGGCCTGAGAGACAAACATGGCAGTTTTAAAGCTGGACAGGGGAAATGACGTCATCTGGGTAGGAACCGGAAGTGACGTCTTTGGGCCCTGCAGGAATTTCCTGAGGTCGGTCTCAAGATTACAAAAGGAGAAAGGATCAGTGCACTCGGCCACCCACTGGTCCGGCATGGAATTATCCTCTTTTGAGCCCTTTAGCTGCCTCACATGCGCACATGTGTGACGATACAAATGTCTGTGATGCACCATCGGTTGGAATGAAAAATGCATATGTCTCTGTTATATGCCATTTGGTATGGGCTTCGTAAAAGCTGTGGTAATGTTTATGATGTGCCATCTGTTGGAATGACAAATGCAATGCATTTTGTTAATTCAAATGTCAGTGATGCCTGCATCAACGGAGGGCATTAAGATGACGTCCCTTTAGAACGTTATGATCAAGCATTCAATGAAAAGCCACTGCAAGATGTCTGCTTTGGAGATGAGGTCAATGGCGCTCAGATATATCCGTTTAGGCAGAGCACCAAATTAGGTCTGCAAAGGAGCAGAGACTCCATCAGCGAAGAGCAAACACATCTCTGCAATGCTGGGCACCTTCAAAGGCACAGACGGCGATGGTCAAAAAACACATCCTGGTATAATTGAGCATAACAACAAGAACTGGCCACCCAGACAAACCAGCTTGACGATGCTGGCCACCTAAGTAACATCAGGTCAGGTTATGAAGGTCCGCAAAGTCCAAATCCTGCCATCCACCACACTGCTTGGCCACTCATTCCATGTAGGGTCGCATTGAGACCCTTTGTTTTTTATTGGAGATTTCTGGATTCTGGCAGCAAAATACACTCGGCTGTCTGTGAGTGCCAACGTCTGAGCGGTGGCTGCGTTTCTAGTATTTACCACCGTCCCAATCTTAATAATAATAATACCGTTTATCTGTATTGTTGTTTCATGTTATGTTAGATGTTTTATGGGTTGCACCCCAAGCAGGCGGGGCCACCATGACATCACTGCTGAGGGACCGCCCCAAGGCTGTCATTGGCTGTCATTCACATTCCTCTTTTATGTCCTTCTTGTCCATTTATGATCCTCTGATTTATGTTAAAGTGTTACTTGTGTTAGTCATTTGCATTATTCAGCGTTTCTCGCTACTTTTGTGTTCTGTTAATGTTTAATAAATTGGAAGACATTTCTGAAATCCCATTTTCACTTCGTCATTCTGGGTGTTGCTTGAGGATGCCCTCACAAAAGAGGAAAAATGTGAATGTGAAAGTGTTAGTTATTCGCATTATTCAGTGTTTCTCACTACTTTTGTGGATCATTCACTTTCTATGTCCTGTTCCGTTATGTCCCTTGTATTTTGTGGTTGGTTCCTTAAGAGGCGGGGCCACCTGTCCATCATCCTCAAGAGACCGCCTTCAACCCTATAAATGCTGAGGAAGCCCTGAGGAGTCCTTTGTGGTTCATTGAATGCGCTGGAGTTGGCGAGTGTCTGCATTCTGTGCTTTTTGATCACTTATGCTGTCTTTGGATTTGTGTTCTGGGACATTGTTTGTTAGGGGAGTGCAAAAAAAATTGAAGCAACTACGTCTTTGCTTTTTTGTGCTCTTACTGAGAAATTTTGTTGAAAGTTATTTTTTTATTTGTAAAGATTCTATGTTTGCCCTCTCATTACTAGTAAGGGTTGGACTGTTTTTGCCCCTTTAGGCTGCAGGAGAGACAGTCTGGAGCCTCGGCCCATTCTGAGGCCTGTAAGACGACGCCCCTGTCAGCAGCATCTGTTTGACCACGCCCACTTCCCAGGAGCCACTCCCATTTTTTGATGGTGTGCTGACCCCTTATGTTACATGTCTGTCATGTCGATTTCAGTTCCTTTTAGTTTCTGCTCTCAAACCTGTGAACTCGGTAATTTAGAGGCCTGCGTATTCAGCATTTATTAAACTCCTAAACTATTGAGGTCTCTCTGTTCTGAGTCCGAAGCAAACCCACAGAATGGATGTGTCTTTTGTTAATGGTTATGTATAAAGTTTTCAGACTCAATGTAACTTTTTTTTTTTACTCATTTTTCTAGGTAAAGCAACACATCTTATTAAAAGTGTCTACTGAATCCATTTAGTAATTTACTTCATTGTACATTTACACGAGAGGCGGCACGGTGGCACAGTGGGTAGCAGTGCCTCGCAGTTAGGAGACCCGTCTGGGTTCGCTTCCCGGGTCCTCCCTGCGTGGAGTCTGCATGTTCTCCCAGTGTCTGCGTGGGTTTCCTCCCACAGTCCAAAGACATGCAGGTTAGATGCATTGGCGATCCGAAATTGTCCCTAGTGTGTGTGTGTGTGTGTGTGCCCTGCGGTGGGCTGGCGCCCTGCCCGGGGTTTGTTTCTGCCTTGCACCCTGTGTTAGTTGGGATTGGCTCCAGCAGACCCCTGTGACCCTGCAGTTAGGATATAGCGGGTTGCATAATGGATGGGTGGATTTACACGAGAGGTCCAAATAAAGAAAAGGTTTCCGGGCCTCAAGGTGTCTGAAGTGCTCAGATCTGTCGGAGGCCTAAAACTGTCCTGACCACAGCTGGTCACTTCTCCCTTTAGGTGACATTCTGAGCCATTTTCGACTTGTTGTGCTAGGGAACTCCAAGTTCACGGTACAGACTTTATATTCCTGATGAGCAGTTGAGGGTTTTTGCTTTTTGGATTTTTGGCTTTGTCTGTAGGTTATGGACGGCTCTTGTATTTTTTTATTCCCTTATTTTCGCTATTTGTCCTCCATTTTTTTTGCTTATTTAATACACTCTTTAAAGTTTAATTTTTTTTTGCTTTGTCCTTCAAGTCAGAGGGTTTATGGTTATCCTCTCCATTGATAGGAACATTTGAGTATTTTGAGCTTTTCTTTTAACCTTTAAAAGCTTTGACCCCCATTTCGGACTCAGTGCTCGCTTGAAAAGATTGCCCAACCAGAAGATAAATGTTATCTAAAGCCAAGCCTCGATGCTTCAAACAAAACTCCATCCAATTGTTCACCAAAACTGAGGGTCCTAAACAAAGTCAAAGTCTACTAAACCAGAAAATCGAACAAGAAAGCGAACACCAACAAGGAACAGCTCGTTCTGGGACACCTGGAGGTGTATGGAGATGACATTTTGTACACGTGCAGCGTGACACAGGATGTCACCCGTAGTGACCGCTGGCACATACTGCACTGAATGGCAGTTACCTATTCACATGGGTGACATACAGGGGGGGGCAGTGAAGTTTTTTCTTTCTGTGACAGGGGCTTGGTGTCCTTACCCAGCCGGGCCGCCCCTGCACACTATATTGGGGGGGGCCCCCTTAAAATTTCAAACCCCCCCCCCCCCCCCCGAACGCTAGTTGACCACCTCCTTGGGGTGGAACAGTGCCTCGGGTTCCCGCAGGGCATCCTGGGAATTGAAGTTGGCTGCAGCCTTGTTGGGTCCTGCAGGTACTGCCAGGGGGCGCCCTATTTGGGACTCCTGAGCCCGTGTGGGCAACCAATTCGTCACACCCGGAAGTGCAGCCGGAAATCAGGGATCAAGCACCTGGAGCACTTCCGGGTGAACTATAAAGGGAGCCAGCGACCACCACTCAGGGGCCAGAGTCGGGTGGAAGGAGGACGAAGCTTGGTGAGGAGTGGTGGAGAAGGAATAAGAGAATTGTGTTACTGTGTGTTTGGGACTGTGTTGTGTTTGTGGGTACGGGGAGGGCGTAGCCCACAGACGAAGAAAATACAATTTTATTTAATTTTCCACGTGCCTCCCGTGTCTAATCTGTGTCGGGTCAGGCGCTATATAGAGTCTTTCTTACACTTCCTTTGTGTCAGACGGACATTTAAAAATGGCATGTTGTGTGTAATCGGGTTGTGTTTGGTGTTGCGTTGAGATCAGACGCCATCAAGGGCTATGAAGAAGCAAAAATAGAAGAAATCAGGAAAGGTTTGCATTGGGTGTGACGAGGATGGACAGGATTAGGAACGAGGACATTAGAGGGTCACCTCAGGGTGGAAGACAAAGAGAGGTGAGATTACGTTGGTTTGGAGAGATGCTGGCTATGTTGGGAGAAGAATGCTAAGGGTGCAACTGGGGAAGAGGAGAAGAGGAAGGCCTAAGAGGAGGTCGATGGATGTGGTGAGAGAGGACATGAAGGTGATGGGTGTGACAGAGCAAGATGACGAGGACAGGAAGAGGTCGAGGAAGATGATCCGCTGTGGCCACCCCAATAGGTGCAACCAAAGAAGAGGAAATCGGGAAAGGTTTGCATTGAGTGTGACGAGGATGGACAGGATTAGGAAGGAGGACATTAGAGGGTCGGCTCAGGTTGGACAGTTTGGAGACAAAGTCAGAGAGTCATCTGGTTTGGAGAGATGCTGGGTATATTGGGAGAAGGGTGCTAAGGATAGAGCTGCCAGGCAAGAGGAAAAGAGGAAGGCCTAAGAGAAGGTTTATGGATGTGGTGAGAGAGGAGATGAAGGTGATGGGTGTGACAGAGGAAGATGACGAGGACAGGAAGATATGGAAGAAGATGATCTGCTGTGGCAACTTCTAACAGGAGCAGCCGAAAGAAGAAGACGAGGAAATCAGGAAAGGGGGCAAATAGTTTTTCACAAGACTGTGCTTGTATCAGCCTGCCGTCCAAGTCCCCCTGTACTGCTTAAGCTAATTCTACTGTACATTGTCTGCCATTCTGGCTCCCTTGGTATCCTCGTCAGATCTTTTACTCAGTAGGCCCAGCTCTGCCCCCTGATGGACACCACTATTCCGCTAAGGTTCTTCTCCCACAATCCTTTGTTCCCTTTTGTTCCTGTCTACACACAGCGCCACAAAGTGTTTGATCTCAGGCCTCTCCTATCTGAAAGCCTTCTGAAAAATCACAAAATGATATCACAAGCCCCAACTCGGGCACTCTCGGGCACAGGTAAGTCACCCATTCTGCCAGTCGGCCCAGGCATGTCCTGGTGGCGTCACGGGCTTTATGTCCATTGTGCCGCTCACTCACTCACTTGCTGGCTGGCTGCTCTGATCCTAATGAAGAAGCTCGCCAGTGTGGGAAAATGTTTCATTCCGTAGCTTGCCCGCTAGAGGTCAAATCCTCTGGAAGTTGCCTGAGGCAAATTTTTTCTCTCTTTTTCTGTGCGCGAAAGGAGCGAAATCCCAATAAAGCGCGAGAGAAATGTGCTTGTGTTTCCACTTTGGAGCGGTTAAATAAGGCACCTGAGGGGCGAACACAAGCGGGAGTCGCTCCATTAATGCCGAGCCGGCCTGAGGAGCACGCGGCCCCGTGGACGTCCGCCAGCCTCCTGCGCTCCGCTCGGCTCAATTTTTCCTTTTATCTTGCGGGTGCTAATTGCACAACATGTGCTGTGTGAGCTAAATTCGTCAATTCGTTTATTTTAATCTCCAATGTCTTCATTACGCCTCGCATCCGTGGTCCGGTTATATCGAACTTTCTCATCTCTGACTGGTGTGTGTGTGTCTACCAGTACGTCAAACTGTTAAAGGGGAACAAATGAGTCATAAAAAGAGGGGGGGATGAGGGGCCGGGCTGGAAGGAAACGCGACATAATCGTGAGCGCCAGCAGGGGGCGCCTTCTGAGTCACCTCAACCAGTCCGGCTTTATGTGATGAGAGGGGCTCTCCTTTTTCCCTATTGTTCCTCCGACAACACACCAGAGTGTTACAAACAGAACAAGCCTGCCGTGTGCTTTGGAGTTTTCTCTTCCTGTGCCTTCATCTTTGATTGGCTTTTCATTGATGTGCCACCATTTGCGTTGGTGGGTAGGATTGGTTTTGATTCTCTTTTGGTTCCCATCAAAAGTCCTTCTGATGTTCTAGCCGTTACCACACACATGTGTGTCGGCGGCAGCTAAAGGGCATGAAGGAGAGTAATTCCACGCCAGACCAGAGGGTGGCAGAGTACACTGACTCTTTATCTCACTTCTCAGCAGACCCGTTATGGCAAATTCTGCCCTGGCCTGATGACATCACTTCCAGTCCAAAACACCAGACTGATGATGTCACTTCCGCGTTCCGGGAGGGATTGGAGGGGTTATCCATTGATGATGTCACTTCCAGTTTGCGGGTCCACTGATGATGTCACTTCCAGTCCCCGCCCCCACTGGTGATGTCACTTCCAGTCCCCGCCCCCACTGATGATGTCACTTCCGAGTTTTGGGGGGAATCGGAGGGGATAGCCATTGATGATGGCACTTCCAGTTTGTGGGTCCACTGATGATGTCACT